>CAJUZA010000372.1:142500-169672 GCA_910592295.1 Andrena haemorrhoa | reverse complement strand
AGAGTCCCGTCGAGTTTCAAAGTCGTGCGGCATCTTGGTTCGACCGCGGCAAAAATCGACATATCCTCGAATCCAACTACAGATCCCTGTTCCTCGTTCAATTGCCAACGTTTTACTCTAATGGTTCGACATCGGTCGTCGTGCTGGTTTTCGAGAAAAGCGCGAATAACTTGTATCGCTGGAAATATTTCAGAGTCCCGACGAGTTTCTAAGTCGTGCGGCACCTTGGTCCGGAGGACGAAATCGACATATCCTCGAATCCAACTACTGATCCCTGTTCCTCGTTCAATTGCCAACGTTTTACTATAAGGGTTCGACATCGGTCGTCGTGCTGGTTTTCGAGAAAAGCGCGAATAACTTGGATCGCTGCGAAATATTTCAGAGTCCCGTCGAGTTTCAAAGTCGTGCGGCATCTTGGTTCGACCGCGGCAAAAATCGACATATCCTCGAATCCAACTACAGATCCCTGTTCCTCGTTCAATTGCCAACGTTTTACTCTAATGGTTCGACATCGGTCGTCGTGCTGGTTTTCGAGAAAAGCGCGAATAACTTGTATCGCTGGAAATATTTCAGAGTCCCGACGAGTTTCTAAGTCGTGCGGCACCTTGGTCCGGAGGACGAAATCGACATATCCTCGAATCCAACTACTGATCCCTGTTCCTCGTTCAATTGCCAACGTTTTACTATAAGGGTTCGACATCGGTCGTCGTGCTGGTTTTCGAGAAAAGCGCGAATAACTTGGATCGCTGCGAAATATTTCAGAGTCCCGTCGAGTTTCAAAGTCGTGCGGCATCTTGGTTCGACCGCGGCAAAAATCGACATATCCTCGAATCCAACTACAGATCCCTGTTCCTCGTTCAATTGCCAACGTTTTACTCTAATGGTTCGACATCGGTCGTCGTGCTGGTTTTCGAGAAAAGCGCGAATAACTTGTATCGCTGGAAATATTTCAGAGTCCCGACGAGTTTCTAAGTCGTGCGGCACCTTGGTCCGGAGGACGAAATCGACATATCCTCGAATCCAACTACTGATCCCTGTTCCTCGTTCAATTGCCAACGTTTTACTATAAGGGTTCGACATCGGTCGTCGTGCTGGTTTTCGAGAAAAGCGCGAATAACTTGGATCGCTGCGAAATATTTCAGAGTCCCGTCGAGTTTCAAAGTCGTGCGGCATCTTGGTTCGACCGCGGCAAAAATCGACATATCCTCGAATCCAACTACAGATCCCTGTTCCTCGTTCAATTGCCAACGTTTTACTCTAATGGTTCGCCATCGGTCGTCGTGCTGGTTTTCGAGAAAAGCGCGAATAACTTGTATCGCTGGAAATATTTCAGAGTCCCGACGAGTTTCTAAGTCGTGCGGCACCTTGGTCCGGAGGACGAAATCGACATATCCTCGAATCCAACTACTGATCCCTGTTCCTCGTTCAATTGCCAACGTTTTACTATAAGGGTTCGACATCGGTCGTCGTGCTGGTTTTCGAGAAAAGCGCGAATAACTTGGATCGCTGCGAAATATTTCAGAGTCCCGTCGAGTTTCAAAGTCGTGCGGCATCTTGGTTCGACCGCGGCAAAAATCGACATATCCTCGAATCCAACTACAGATCCCTGTTCCTCGTTCAATTGCCAACGTTTTACTCTAATGGTTCGACATCGGTCGTCGTGCTGGTTTTCGAGAAAAGCGCGAATAACTTGTATCGCTGGAAATATTTCAGAGTCCCGACGAGTTTCTAAGTCGTGCGGCACCTTGGTCCGCAGGACGAAATCGACATATCCTCGAATCCAACTACTGATCCCTGTTCCTCGTTCAATTGCCAACGTTTTACTATAAGGGTTCGACATCGGTCGTCGTGCTGGTTTTCGAGAAAAGCGCGAATAACTTGGATCGCTGCGAAATATTTCAGAGTCCCGTCGAGTTTCAAAGTCGTGCGGCATCTTGGTTCGACCGCGGCAAAAATCGACATATCCTCGAATCCAACTACAGATCCCTGTTCCTCGTTCAATTGCCAACGTTTTACTCTAATGGTTCGACATCGGTCGTCGTGCTGGTTTTCGAGAAAAGCGCGAATAACTTGTATCGCTGGAAATATTTCAGAGTCCCGACGAGTTTCTAAGTCGTGCGGCACCTTGGTCCGGAGGACGAAATCGACATATCCTCGAATCCAACTACTGATCCCTGTTCCTCGTTCAATTGCCAACGTTTTACTATAAGGGTTCGACATCGGTCGTCGTGCTGGTTTTCGAGAAAAGCGCGAATAACTTGGATCGCTGCGAAATATTTCAGAGTCCCGTCGAGTTTCAAAGTCGTGCGGCATCTTGGTTCGACCGCGGCAAAAATCGACATATCCTCGAATCCAACTACAGATCCCTGTTCCTCGTTCAATTGCCAACGTTTTACTCTAATGGTTCGACATCGGTCGTCGTGCTGGTTTTCGAGAAAAGCGCGAATAACTTGTATCGCTGGAAATATTTCAGAGTCCCGACGAGTTTCTAAGTCGTGCGGCACCTTGGTCCGGAGGACGAAATCGACATATCCTCGAATCCAACTACTGATCCCTGTTCCTCGTTCAATTGCCAACGTTTTACTATAAGGGTTCGACATCGGTCGTCGTGCTGGTTTTCGAGAAAAGCGCGAATAACTTGGATCGCTGCGAAATATTTCAGAGTCCCGTCGAGTTTCAAAGTCGTGCGGCATCTTGGTTCGACCGCGGCAAAAATCGACATATCCTCGAATCCAACTACAGATCCCTGTTCCTCGTTCAATTGCCAACGTTTTACTCTAATGGTTCGACATCGGTCGTCGTGCTGGTTTTCGAGAAAAGCGCGAATAACTTGTATCGCTGGAAATATTTCAGAGTCCCGACGAGTTTCTAAGTCGTGCGGCACCTTGGTCCGGAGGACGAAATCGACATATCCTCGAATCCAACTACTGATCCCTGTTCCTCGTTCAATTGCCAACGTTTTACTATAAGGGTTCGACATCGGTCGTCGTGCTGGTTTTCGAGAAAAGCGCGAATAACTTGGATCGCTGCGAAATATTTCAGAGTCCCGTCGAGTTTCAAAGTCGTGCGGCATCTTGGTTCGACCGCGGCAAAAATCGACATATCCTCGAATCCAACTACAGATCCCTGTTCCTCGTTCAATTGCCAACGTTTTACTCTAATGGTTCGACATCGGTCGTCGTGCTGGTTTTCGAGAAAAGCGCGAATAACTTGTATCGCTGGAAATATTTCAGAGTCCCGACGAGTTTCTAAGTCGTGCGGCACCTTGGTCCGGAGGACGAAATCGACATATCCTCGAATCCAACTACTGATCCCTGTTCCTCGTTCAATTGCCAACGTTTTACTATAAGGGTTCGACATCGGTCGTCGTGCTGGTTTTCGAGAAAAGCGCGAATAACTTGGATCGCTGCGAAATATTTCAGAGTCCCGTCGAGTTTCAAAGTCGTGCGGCATCTTGGTTCGACCGCGGCAAAAATCGACATATCCTCGAATCCAACTACAGATCCCTGTTCCTCGTTCAATTGCCAACGTTTTACTCTAATGGTTCGACATCGGTCGTCGTGCTGGTTTTCGAGAAAAGCGCGAATAACTTGTATCGCTGGAAATATTTCAGAGTCCCGACGAGTTTCTAAGTCGTGCGGCACCTTGGTCCGGAGGACGAAATCGACATATCCTCGAATCCAACTACTGATCCCTGTTCCTCGTTCAATTGCCAACGTTTTACTATAAGGGTTCGACATCGGTCGTCGTGCTGGTTTTCGAGAAAAGCGCGAATAACTTGGATCGCTGCGAAATATTTCAGAGTCCCGTCGAGTTTCAAAGTCGTGCGGCATCTTGGTTCGACCGCGGCAAAAATCGACATATCCTCGAATCCAACTACAGATCCCTGTTCCTCGTTCAATTGCCAACGTTTTACTCTAATGGTTCGACATCGGTCGTCGTGCTGGTTTTCGAGAAAAGCGCGAATAACTTGTATCGCTGGAAATATTTCAGAGTCCCGACGAGTTTCTAAGTCGTGCGGCACCTTGGTCCGGAGGACGAAATCGACATATCCTCGAATCCAACTACTGATCCCTGTTCCTCGTTCAATTGCCAACGTTTTACTATAAGGGTTCGACATCGGTCGTCGTGCTGGTTTTCGAGAAAAGCGCGAATAACTTGGATCGCTGCGAAATATTTCAGAGTCCCGTCGAGTTTCAAAGTCGTGCGGCATCTTGGTTCGACCGCGGCAAAAATCGACATATCCTCGAATCCAACTACAGATCCCTGTTCCTCGTTCAATTGCCAACGTTTTACTCTAATGGTTCGACATCGGTCGTCGTGCTGGTTTTCGAGAAAAGCGCGAATAACTTGTATCGCTGGAAATATTTCAGAGTCCCGACGAGTTTCTAAGTCGTGCGGCACCTTGGTCCGGAGGACGAAATCGACATATCCTCGAATCCAACTACTGATCCCTGTTCCTCGTTCAATTGCCAACGTTTTACTATAAGGGTTCGACATCGGGCGTCGTGCTGGTTTTCGAGAAAAGCGCGAATAACTTGGATCGCTGCGAAATATTTCAGAGTCCCGTCGAGTTTCAAAGTCGTGCGGCATCTTGGTTCGACCGCGGCAAAAATCGACATATCCTCGAATCCAACTACAGATCCCTGTTCCTCGTTCAATTGCCAACGTTTTACTCTAATGGTTCGACATCGGTCGTCGTGCTGGTTTTCGAGAAAAGCGCGAATAACTTGTATCGCTGGAAATATTTCAGAGTCCCGACGAGTTTCTAAGTCGTGCGGCACCTTGGTCCGGAGGACGAAATCGACATATCCTCGAATCCAACTACTGATCCCTGTTCCTCGTTCAATTGCCAACGTTTTACTATAAGGGTTCGACATCGGTCGTCGTGCTGGTTTTCGAGAAAAGCGCGAATAACTTGGATCGCTGCGAAATATTTCAGAGTCCCGTCGAGTTTCAAAGTCGTGCGGCATCTTGGTTCGACCGCGGCAAAAATCGACATATCCTCGAATCCAACTACAGATCCCTGTTCCTCGTTCAATTGCCAACGTTTTACTCTAATGGTTCGACATCGGTCGTCGTGCTGGTTTTCGAGAAAAGCGCGAATAACTTGTATCGCTGGAAATATTTCAGAGTCCCGACGAGTTTCTAAGTCGTGCGGCACCTTGGTCCGGAGGACGAAATCGACATATCCTCGAATCCAACTACTGATCCCTGTTCCTCGTTCAATTGCCAACGTTTTACTATAAGGGTTCGACATCGGTCGTCGTGCTGGTTTTCGAGAAAAGCGCGAATAACTTGGATCGCTGCGAAATATTTCAGAGTCCCGTCGAGTTTCAAAGTCGTGCGGCATCTTGGTTCGACCGCGGCAAAAATCGACATATCCTCGAATCCAACTACAGATCCCTGTTCCTCGTTCAATTGCCAACGTTTTACTCTAATGGTTCGACATCGGTCGTCGTGCTGGTTTTCGAGAAAAGCGCGAATAACTTGTATCGCTGGAAATATTTCAGAGTCCCGACGAGTTTCTAAGTCGTGCGGCACCTTGGTCCGGAGGACGAAATC
The DNA here is from genome assembly GCA_910592295.1 of Andrena haemorrhoa. NCBI lineage: Eukaryota > Metazoa > Arthropoda > Insecta > Hymenoptera > Andrenidae > Andrena > Andrena haemorrhoa. The sequence continues at coordinate 164,107 of CAJUZA010000372.1, read as the reverse complement.
GACATATCCTCGAATCCAACTACTGATCCCTGTTCCTCGTTCAATTGCCAACGTTTTACTATAAGGGTTCGACATCGGTCGTCGTGCTGGTTTTCGAGAAAAGCGCGAATAACTTGGATCGCTGCGAAATATTTCAGAGTCCCGTCGAGTTTCAAAGTCGTGCGGCATCTTGGTTCGACCGCGGCAAAAATCGACATATCCTCGAATCCAACTACAGATCCCTGTTCCTCGTTCAATTGCCAACGTTTTACTCTAATGGTTCGACATCGGTCGTCGTGCTGGTTTTCGAGAAAAGCGCGAATAACTTGTATCGCTGGAAATATTTCAGAGTCCCGACGAGTTTCTAAGTCGTGCGGCACCTTGGTCCGGAGGACGAAATCGACATATCCTCGAATCCAACTACTGATCCCTGTTCCTCGTTCAATTGCCAACGTTTTACTATAAGGGTTCGACATCGGTCGTCGTGCTGGTTTTCGAGAAAAGCGCGAATAACTTGGATCGCTGCGAAATATTTCAGAGTCCCGTCGAGTTTCAAAGTCGTGCGGCATCTTGGTTCGACCGCGGCAAAAATCGACATATCCTCGAATCCAACTACAGATCCCTGTTCCTCGTTCAATTGCCAACGTTTTACTCTAATGGTTCGACATCGGTCGTCGTGCTGGTTTTCGAGAAAAGCGCGAATAACTTGTATCGCTGCGAAATATTTCAGAGTCCCGTCGAGTTTCAAAGTCGTGCGGCATCTTGGTTCGACCGCGGCAAAAATCGACATATCCTCGAATCCAACTACAGATCCCTGTTCCTCGTTCAATTGCCAACGTTTTACTCTAATGGTTCGACATCGGTCGTCGTGCTGGTTTTCGAGAAAAGCGCGAATAACTTGTATCGCTGGAAATATTTCAGAGTCCCGACGAGTTTCTAAGTCGTGCGGCACCTTGGTCCGGAGGACGAAATCGACATATCCTCGAATCCAACTACTGATCCCTGTTCCTCGTTCAATTGCCAACGTTTTACTATAAGGGTTCGACATCGGTCGTCGTGCTGGTTTTCGAGAAAAGCGCGAATAACTTGGATCGCTGCGAAATATTTCAGAGTCCCGTCGAGTTTCAAAGTCGTGCGGCATCTTGGTTCGACCGCGGCAAAAATCGACATATCCTCGAATCCAACTACAGATCCCTGTTCCTCGTTCAATTGCCAACGTTTTACTCTAATGGTTCGACATCGGTCGTCGTGCTGGTTTTCGAGAAAAGCGCGAATAACTTGTATCGCTGGAAATATTTCAGAGTCCCGACGAGTTTCTAAGTCGTGCGGCACCTTGGTCCGGAGGACGAAATCGACATATCCTCGAATCCAACTACTGATCCCTGTTCCTCGTTCAATTGCCAACGTTTTACTATAAGGGTTCGACATCGGTCGTCGTGCTGGTTTTCGAGAAAAGCGCGAATAACTTGGATCGCTGCGAAATATTTCAGAGTCCCGTCGAGTTTCAAAGTCGTGCGGCATCTTGGTTCGACCGCGGCAAAAATCGACATATCCTCGAATCCAACTACAGATCCCTGTTCCTCGTTCAATTGCCAACGTTTTACTCTAATGGTTCGACATCGGTCGTCGTGCTGGTTTTCGAGAAAAGCGCGAATAACTTGTATCGCTGGAAATATTTCAGAGTCCCGACGAGTTTCTAAGTCGTGCGGCACCTTGGTCCGGAGGACGAAATCGACATATCCTCGAATCCAACTACTGATCCCTGTTCCTCGTTCAATTGCCAACGTTTTACTATAAGGGTTCGACATCGGTCGTCGTGCTGGTTTTCGAGAAAAGCGCGAATAACTTGGATCGCTGCGAAATATTTCAGAGTCCCGTCGAGTTTCAAAGTCGTGCGGCATCTTGGTTCGACCGCGGCAAAAATCGACATATCCTCGAATCCAACTACAGATCCCTGTTCCTCGTTCAATTGCCAACGTTTTACTCTAATGGTTCGACATCGGTCGTCGTGCTGGTTTTCGAGAAAAGCGCGAATAACTTGTATCGCTGGAAATATTTCAGAGTCCCGACGAGTTTCTAAGTCGTGCGGCACCTTGGTCCGGAGGACGAAATCGACATACCCTCGAATCCAACTACTGATCCCTGTTCCTCGTTCAATTGCCAACGTTTTACTATAAGGGTTCGACATCGGTCGTCGTGCTGGTTTTCGAGAAAAGCGCGAATAACTTGGATCGCTGCGAAATATTTCAGAGTCCCGTCGAGTTTCAAAGTCGTGCGGCATCTTGGTTCGACCGCGGCAAAAATCGACATATCCTCGAATCCAACTACAGATCCCTGTTCCTCGTTCAATTGCCAACGTTTTACTCTAATGGTTCGACATCGGTCGTCGTGCTGGTTTTCGAGAAAAGCGCGAATAACTTGTATCGCTGGAAATATTTCAGAGTCCCGACGAGTTTCTAAGTCGTGCGGCACCTTGGTCCGGAGGACGAAATCGACATATCCTCGAATCCAACTACTGATCCCTGTTCCTCGTTCAATTGCCAACGTTTTACTATAAGGGTTCGACATCGGTCGTCGTGCTGGTTTTCGAGAAAAGCGCGAATAACTTGGATCGCTGCGAAATATTTCAGAGTCCCGTCGAGTTTCAAAGTCGTGCGGCATCTTGGTTCGACCGCGGCAAAAATCGACATATCCTCGAATCCAACTACAGATCCCTGTTCCTCGTTCAATTGCCAACGTTTTACTCTAATGGTTCGACATCGGTCGTCGTGCTGGTTTTCGAGAAAAGCGCGAATAACTTGTATCGCTGGAAATATTTCAGAGTCCCGACGAGTTTCTAAGTCGTGCGGCACCTTGGTCCGGAGGACGAAATCGACATATCCTCGAATCCAACTACTGATCCCTGTTCCTCGTTCAATTGCCAACGTTTTACTATAAGGGTTCGACATCGGTCGTCGTGCTGGTTTTCGAGAAAAGCGCGAATAACTTGGATCGCTGCGAAATATTTCAGAGTCCCGTCGAGTTTCAAAGTCGTGCGGCATCTTGGTTCGACCGCGGCAAAAATCGACATATCCTCGAATCCAACTACAGATCCCTGTTCCTCGTTCAATTGCCAACGTTTTACTCTAATGGTTCGACATCGGTCGTCGTGCTGGTTTTCGAGAAAAGCGCGAATAACTTGTATCGCTGGAAATATTTCAGAGTCCCGACGAGTTTCTAAGTCGTGCGGCACCTTGGTCCGGAGGACGAAATCGACATATCCTCGAATCCAACTACTGATCCCTGTTCCTCGTTCAATTGCCAACGTTTTACTATAAGGGTTCGACATCGGTCGTCGTGCTGGTTTTCGAGAAAAGCGCGAATAACTTGGATCGCTGCGAAATATTTCAGAGTCCCGTCGAGTTTCAAAGTCGTGCGGCATCTTGGTTCGACCGCGGCAAAAATCGACATATCCTCGAATCCAACTACAGATCCCTGTTCCTCGTTCAATTGCCAACGTTTTACTCTAATGGTTCGACATCGGTCGTCGTGCTGGTTTTCGAGAAAAGCGCGAATAACTTGTATCGCTGGAAATATTTCAGAGTCCCGACGAGTTTCTAAGTCGTGCGGCACCTTGGTCCGGAGGACGAAATCGACATATCCTCGAATCCAACTACTGATCCCTGTTCCTCGTTCAATTGCCAACGTTTTACTATAAGGGTTCGACATCGGTCGTCGTGCTGGTTTTCGAGAAAAGCGCGAATAACTTGGATCGCTGCGAAATATTACAGAGTCCCGTCGAGTTTCAAAGTCGTGCGGCATCTTGGTTCGACCGCGGCAAAAATCGACATATCCTCGAATCCAACTACAGATCCCTGTTCCTCGTTCAATTGCCAACGTTTTACTCTAATGGTTCGACATCGGTCGTCGTGCTGGTTTTCGAGAAAAGCGCGAATAACTTGTATCGCTGGAAATATTTCAGAGTCCCGACGAGTTTCTAAGTCGTGCGGCACCTTGGTCCGGAGGACGAAATCGACATATCCTCGAATCCAACTACTGATCCCTGTTCCTCGTTCAATTGCCAACGTTTTACTATAAGGGTTCGACATCGGTCGTCGTGCTGGTTTTCGAGAAAAGCGCGAATAACTTGGATCGCTGCGAAATATTTCAGAGTCCCGTCGAGTTTCAAAGTCGTGCGGCATCTTGGTTCGACCGCGGCAAAAATCGACATATCCTCGAATCCAACTACAGATCCCTGTTCCTCGTTCAATTGCCAACGTTTTACTCTAATGGTTCGACATCGGTCGTCGTGCTGGTTTTCGAGAAAAGCGCGAATAACTTGTATCGCTGGAAATATTTCAGAGTCCCGACGAGTTTCTAAGTCGTGCGGCACCTTGGTCCGGAGGACGAAATCGACATATCCTCGAATCCAACTACTGATCCCTGTTCCTCGTTCAATTGCCAACGTTTTACTATAAGGGTTCGACATCGGTCGTCGTGCTGGTTTTCGAGAAAAGCGCGAATAACTTGGATCGCTGCGAAATATTTCAGAGTCCCGTCGAGTTTCAAAGTCGTGCGGCATCTTGGTTCGACCGCGGCAAAAATCGACATATCCTCGAATCCAACTACAGATCCCTGTTCCTCGTTCAATTGCCAACGTTTTACTCTAATGGTTCGACATCGGTCGTCGTGCTGGTTTTCGAGAAAAGCGCGAATAACTTGTATCGCTGGAAATATTTCAGAGTCCCGACGAGTTTCTAAGTCGTGCGGCACCTTGGTCCGGAGGACGAAATCGACATATCCTCGAATCCAACTACTGATCCCTGTTCCTCGTTCAATTGCCAACGTTTTACTATAAGGGTTCGACATCGGTCGTCGTGCTGGTTTTCGAGAAAAGCGCGAATAACTTGGATCGCTGCGAAATATTTCAGAGTCCCGTCGAGTTTCAAAGTCGTGCGGCATCTTGGTTCGACCGCGGCAAAAATCGACATATCCTCGAATCCAACTACAGATCCCTGTTCCTCGTTCAATTGCCAACGTTTTACTCTAATGGTTCGACATCGGTCGTCGTGCTGGTTTTCGAGAAAAGCGCGAATAACTTGTATCGCTGGAAATATTTCAGAGTCCCGACGAGTTTCTAAGTCGTGCGGCACCTTGGTCCGGAGGACGAAATCGACATATCCTCGAATCCAACTACTGATCCCTGTTCCTCGTTCAATTGCCAACGTTTTACTATAAGGGTTCGACATCGGTCGTCGTGCTGGTTTTCGAGAAAAGCGCGAATAACTTGGATCGCTGCGAAATATTTCAGAGTCCCGTCGAGTTTCAAAGTCGTGCGGCATCTTGGTTCGACCGTGGCAAAAATCGACATATCCTCGAATCCAACTACAGATCCCTGTTCCTCGTTCAATTGCCAACGTTTTACTCTAATGGTTCGACATCGGTCGTCGTGCTGGTTTTCGAGAAAAGCGCGAATAACTTGTATCGCTGGAAATATTTCAGAGTCCCGACGAGTTTCTAAGTCGTGCGGCACCTTGGTCCGGAGGACGAAATCGACATATCCTCGAATCCAACTACTGATCCCTGTTCCTCGTTCAATTGCCAACGTTTTACTATAAGGGTTCGACATCGGTCGTCGTGCTGGTTTTCGAGAAAAGCGCGAATAACTTGGATCGCTGCGAAATATTTCAGAGTCCCGTCGAGTTTCAAAGTCGTGCGGCATCTTGGTTCGACCGCGGCAAAAATCGACATATCCTCGAATCCAACTACAGATCCCTGTTCCTCGTTCAATTGCCAACGTTTTACTCTAATGGTTCGACATCGGTCGTCGTGCTGGTTTTCGAGAAAAGCGCGAATAACTTGTATCGCTGGAAATATTTCAGAGTCCCGACGAGTTTCTAAGTCGTGCGGCACCTTGGTCCGGAGGACGAAATCGACATATCCTCGAATCCAACTACTGATCCCTGTTCCTCGTTCAATTGCCAACGTTTTACTATAAGGGTTCGACATCGGTCGTCGTGCTGGTTTTCGAGAAAAGCGCGAATAACTTGGATCGCTGCGAAATATTTCAGAGTCCCGTCGAGTTTCAAAGTCGTGCGGCATCTTGGTTCGACCGCGGCAAAAATCGACATATCCTCGAATCCAACTACAGATCCCTGTTCCTCGTTCAATTGCCAACGTTTTACTCTAATGGTTCGACATCGGTCGTCGTGCTGGTTTTCGAGAAAAGCGCGAATAACTTGTATCGCTGGAAATATTTCAGAGTCCCGACGAGTTTCTAAGTCGTGCGGCACCTTGGTCCGTAGGACGAAATCGACATATCCTCGAATCCAACTACTGATCCCTGTTCCTCGTTCAATTGCCAACGTTTTACTATAAGGGTTCGACATCGGTCGTCGTGCTGGTTTTCGAGAAAAGCGCGAATAACTTGGATCGCTGCGAAATATTTCAGAGTCCCGTCGAGTTTCAAAGTCGTGCGGCATCTTGGTTCGACCGCGGCAAAAATCGACATATCCTCGAATCCAACTACAGATCCCTGTTCCTCGTTCAATTGCCAACGTTTTACTCTAATGGTTCGACATCGGTCGTCGTGCTGGTTTTCGAGAAAAGCGCGAATAACTTGTATCGCTGGAAATATTTCAGAGTCCCGACGAGTTTCTAAGTCGTGCGGCACCTTGGTCCGGAGGACGAAATCGACATATCCTCGAATCCAACTACTGATCCCTGTTCCTCGTTCAATTGCCAACGTTTTACTATAAGGGTTCGACATCGGTCGTCGTGCTGGTTTTCGAGAAAAGCGCGAATAACTTGGATCGCTGCGAAATATTTCAGAGTCCCGTCGAGTTTCAAAGTCGTGCGGCATCTTGGTTCGACCGCGGCAAAAATCGACATATCCTCGAATCCAACTACAGATCCCTGTTCCTCGTTCAATTGCCAACGTTTTACTCTAATGGTTCGACATCGGTCGTCGTGCTGGTTTTCGAGAAAAGCGCGAATAACTTGTATCGCTGGAAATATTTCAGAGTCCCGACGAGTTTCTAAGTCGTGCGGCACCTTGGTCCGGAGGACGAAATCGACATATCCTCGAATCCAACTACTGATCCCTGTTCCTCGTTCAATTGCCAACGTTTTACTATAAGGGTTCGACATCGGTCGTCGTGCTGGTTTTCGAGAAAAGCGCGAATAACTTGGATCGCTGCGAAATATTTCAGAGTCCCGTCGAGTTTCAAAGTCGTGCGGCATCTTGGTTCGACCGCGGCAAAAATCGACATATCCTCGAATCCAACTACAGATCCCTGTTCCTCGTTCAATTGCTAACGTTTTACTCTAATGGTTCGACATCGGTCGTCGTGCTGGTTTTCGAGAAAAGCGCGAATAACTTGTATCGCTGGAAATATTTCAGAGTCCCGACGAGTTTCTAAGTCGTGCGGCACCTTGGTCCGGAGGACGAAATCGACATATCCTCGAATCCAACTACTGATCCCTGTTCCTCGTTCAATTGCCAACGTTTTACTATAAGGGTTCGACATCGGTCGTCGTGCTGGTTTTCGAGAAAAGCGCGAATAACTTGGATCGCTGCGAAATATTTCAGAGTCCCGTCGAGTTTCAAAGTCGTGCGGCATCTTGGTTCGACCGCGGCAAAAATCGACATATCCTCGAATCCAACTACAGATCCCTGTTCCTCGTTCAATTGCCAACGTTTTACTCTAATGGTTCGACATCGGTCGTCGTGCTGGTTTTCGAGAAAAGCGCGAATAACTTGTATCGCTGGAAATATTTCAGAGTCCCGACGAGTTTCTAAGTCGTGCGGCACCTTGGTCCGGAGGACGAAATCGACATATCCTCGAATCCAACTACTGATCCCTGTTCCTCGTTCAATTGCCAACGTTTTACTATAAGGGTTCGACATCGGTCGTCGTGCTGGTTTTCGAGAAAAGCGCGAATAACTTGGATCGCTGCGAAATATTTCAGAGTCCCGTCGAGTTTCAAAGTCGTGCGGCATCTTGGTTCGACCGCGGCAAAAATCGACATATCCTCGAATCCAACTACAGATCCCTGTTCCTCGTACAATTGCCAACGTTTTACTCTAATGGTTCGACATCGGTCGTCGTGCTGGTTTTCGAGAAAAGCGCGAATAACTTGTATCGCTGGAAATATTTCAGAGTCCCGACGAGTTTCTAAGTCGTGCGGCACCTTGGTCCGGAGGACGAAATCGACATATCCTCGAATCCAACTACTGATCCCTGTTCCTCGTTCAATTGCCAACGTTTTACTATAAGGGTTCGACATCGGTCGTCGTGCTGGTTTTCGAGAAAAGCGCGAATAACTTGGATCGCTGCGAAATATTTCAGAGTCCCGTCGAGTTTCAAAGTCGTGCGGCATCTTGGTTCGACCGCGGCAAAAATCGACATATCCTCGAATCCAACTACAGATCCCTGTTCCTCGTTCAATTGCCAACGTTTTACTCTAATGGTTCGACATCGGTCGTCGTGCTGGTTTTCGAGAAAAGCGCGAATAACTTGTATCGCTGGAAATATTTCAGAGTCCCGACGAGTTTCTAAGTCGTGCGGCACCTTGGTCCGGAGGACGAAATCGACATATCCTCGAATCCAACTACTGATCCCTGTTCCTCGTTCAATTGCCAACGTTTTACTATAAGGGTTCGACATCGGTCGTCGTGCTGGTTTTCGAGAAAAGCGCGAATAACTTGGATCGCTGCGAAATATTTCAGAGTCCCGTCGAGTTTCAAAGTCGTGCGGCATCTTGGTTCGACCGCGGCAAAAATCGACATATCCTCGAATCCAACTACAGATCCCTGTTCCTCGTTCAATTGCCAACGTTTTACTCTAATGGTTCGACATCGGTCGTCGTGCTGGTTTTCGAGAAAAGCGCGAATAACTTGTATCGCTGGAAATATTTCAGAGTCCCGACGAGTTTCTAAGTCGTGCGGCACCTTGGTCCGGAGGACGAAATCGACATATCCTCGAATCCAACTACTGATCCCTGTTCCTCGTTCAATTGCCAACGTTTTACTATAAGGGTTCGACATCGGTCGTCGTGCTGGTTTTCGAGAAAAGCGCGAATAACTTGGATCGCTGCGAAATATTTCAGAGTCCCGTCGAGTTTCAAAGTCGTGCGGCATCTTGGTTCGACCGCGGCAAAAATCGACATATCCTCGAATCCAACTACAGATCCCTGTTCCTCGTTCAATTGCCAACGTTTTACTCTAATGGTTCGACATCGGTCGTCGTGCTGGTTTTCGAGAAAAGCGCGAATAACTTGTATCGCTGGAAATATTTCAGAGTCCCGACGAGTTTCTAAGTCGTGCGGCACCTTGGTCCGGAGGACGAAATCGACATATCCTCGAATCCAACTACTGATCCCTGTTCCTCGTTCAATTGCCAACGTTTTACTATAAGGGTTCGACATCGGTCGTCGTGCTGGTTTTCGAGAAAAGCGCGAATAACTTGGATCGCTGCGAAATATTTCAGAGTCCCGTCGAGTTTCAAAGTCGTGCGGCATCTTGGTTCGACCGCGGCAAAAATCGACATATCCTCGAATCCAACTACAGATCCCTGTTCCTCGTTCAATTGCCAACGTTTTACTCTAATGGTTCGACATCGGTCGTCGTGCTGGTTTTCGAGAAAAGCGCGAATAACTTGTATCGCTGGAAATATTTCAGAGTCCCGACGAGTTTCTAAGTCGTGCGGCACCTTGGTCCGGAGGACGAAATCGACATATCCTCGAATCCAACTACTGATCCCTGTTCCTCGTTCAATTGCCAACGTTTTACTATAAGGGTTCGACATCGGTCGTCGTGCTGGTTTTCGAGAAAAGCGCGAATAACTTGGATCGCTGCGAAATATTTCAGAGTCCCGTCGAGTTTCAAAGTCGTGCGGCATCTTGGTTCGACCGCGGCAAAAATCGACATATCCTCGAATCCAACTACAGATCCCTGTTCCTCGTTCAATTGCCAACGTTTTACTCTAATGGTTCGACATCGGTCGTCGTGCTGGTTTTCGAGAAAAGCGCGAATAACTTGTATCGCTGGAAATATTTCAGAGTCCCGACGAGTTTCTAAGTCGTGCGGCACCTTGGTCCGGAGGACGAAATCGACATATCCTCGAATCCAACTACTGATCCCTGTTCCTCGTTCAATTGCCAACGTTTTACTATAAGGGTTCGACATCGGTCGTCGTGCTGGTTTTCGAGAAAAGCGCGAATAACTTGGATCGCTGCGAAATATTTCAGAGTCCCGTCGAGTTTCAAAGTCGTGCGGCATCTTGGTTCGACCGCGGCAAAAATCGACATATCCTCGAATCCAACTACAGATCCCTGTTCCTCGTTCAATTGCCAACGTTTTACTCTAATGGTTCGACATCGGTCGTCGTGCTGGTTTTCGAGAAAAGCGCGAATAACTTGTATCGCTGGAAATATTTCAGAGTCCCGACGAGTTTCTAAGTCGTGCGGCACCTTGGTCCGGAGGACGAAATCGACATATCCTCGAATCCAACTACTGATCCCTGTTCCTCGTTCAATTGCCAACGTTTTACTATAAGGGTTCGACATCGGTCGTCGTGCTGGTTTTCGAGAAAAGCGCGAATAACTTGGATCGCTGCGAAATATTTCAGAGTCCCGTCGAGTTTCAAAGTCGTGCGGCATCTTGGTTCGACCGCGGCAAAAATCGACATATCCTCGAATCCAACTACAGATCCCTGTTCCTCGTTCAATTGCCAACGTTTTACTCTAATGGTTCGACATCGGTCGTCGTGCTGGTTTTCGAGAAAAGCGCGAATAACTTGTATCGCTGGAAATATTTCAGAGTCCCGACGAGTTTCTAAGTCGTGCGGCACCTTGGTCCGGAGGACGAAATCGACATATCCTCGAATCCAACTACTGATCCCTGTTCCTCGTTCAATTGCCAACGTTTTACTATAAGGGTTCGACATCGGTCGTCGTGCTGGTTTACGAGAAAAGCGCGAATAACTTGGATCGCTGCGAAATATTTCAGAGTCCCGTCGAGTTTCAAAGTCGTGCGGCATCTTGGTTCGACCGCGGCAAAAATCGACATATCCTCGAATCCAACTACAGATCCCTGTTCCTCGTTCAATTGCCAACGTTTTACTCTAATGGTTCGACATCGGTCGTCGTGCTGGTTTTCGAGAAAAGCGCGAATAACTTGTATCGCTGGAAATATTTCAGAGTCCCGACGAGTTTCTAAGTCGTGCGGCACCTTGGTCCGGAGGACGAAATCGACATATCCTCGAATCCAACTACTGATCCCTGTTCCTCGTTCAATGGCCAACGTTTTACTATAAGGGTTCGACATCGGTCGTCGTGCTGGTTTTCGAGAAAAGCGCGAATAACTTGGATCGCTGCGAAATATTTCAGAGTCCCGTCGAGTTTCAAAGTCGTGCGGCATCTTGGTTCGACCGCGGCAAAAATCGACATATCCTCGAATCCAACTACAGATCCCTGTTCCTCGTTCAATTGCCAACGTTTTACTCTAATGGTTCGACATCGGTCGTCGTGCTGGTTTTCGAGAAAAGCGCGAATAACTTGTATCGCTGGAAATATTTCAGAGTCCCGACGAGTTTCTAAGTCGTGCGGCACCTTGGTCCGGAGGACGAAATCGACATATCCTCGAATCCAACTACTGATCCCTGTTCCTCGTTCAATTGCCAACGTTTTACTATAAGGGTTCGACATCGGTCGTCGTGCTGGTTTTCGAGAAAAGCGCGAATAACTTGGATCGCTGCGAAATATTTCAGAGTCCCGTCGAGTTTCAAAGTCGTGCGGCATCTTGGTTCGACCGCGGCAAAAATCGACATATCCTCGAATCCAACTACAGATCCCTGTTCCTCGTTCAATTGCCAACGTTTTACTCTAATGGTTCGACATCGGTCGTCGTGCTGGTTTTCGAGAAAAGCGCGAATAACTTGTATCGCTGGAAATATTTCAGAGTCCCGACGAGTTTCTAAGTCGTGCGGCACCTTGGTCCGGAGGACGAAATCGACATATCCTCGAATCCAACTACTGATCCCTGTTCCTCGTTCAATTGCCAACGTTTTACTTTAAGGGTTCGACATCGGTCGTCGTGCTGGTTTTCGAGAAAAGCGCGAATAACTTGGATCGCTGCGAAATATTTCAGAGTCCCGTCGAGTTTCAAAGTCGTGCGGCATCTTGGTTCGACCGCGGCAAAAATCGACATATCCTCGAATCCAACTACAGATCCCTGTTCCTCGTTCAATTGCCAACGTTTTACTCTAATGGTTCGACATCGGTCGTCGTGCTGGTTTTCGAGAAAAGCGCGAATAACTTGTATCGCTGGAAATATTTCAGAGTCCCGACGAGTTTCTAAGTCGTGCGGCACCTTGGTCCGGAGGACGAAATCGACATATCCTCGAATCCAACTACTGATCCCTGTTCCTCGTTCAATTGCCAACGTTTTACTATAAGGGTTCGACATCGGTCGTCGTGCTGGTTTTCGAGAAAAGCGCGAATAACTTGGATCGCTGCGAAATATTTCAGAGTCCCGTCGAGTTTCAAAGTCGTGCGGCATCTTGGTTCGACCGCGGCAAAAATCGACATATCCTCGAATCCAACTACAGATCCCTGTTCCTCGTTCAATTGCCAACGTTTTACTCTAATGGTTCGACATCGGTCGTCGTGCTGGTTTTCGAGAAAAGCGCGAATAACTTGTATCGCTGGAAATATTTCAGAGTCCCGACGAGTTTCTAAGTCGTGCGGCACCTTGGTCCGGAGGACGAAATCGACATATCCTCGAATCCAACTACTGATCCCTGTTCCTCGTTCAATTGCCAACGTTTTACTATAAGGGTTCGACATCGGTCGTCGTGCTGGTTTTCGAGAAAAGCGCGAATAACTTGGATCGCTGCGAAATATTTCAGAGTCCCGTCGAGTTTCAAAGTCGTGCGGCATCTTGGTTAGACCGCGGCAAAAATCGACATATCCTCGAATCCAACTACAGATCCCTGTTCCTCGTTCAATTGCCAACGTTTTACTCTAATGGTTCGACATCGGTCGTCGTGCTGGTTTTCGAGAAAAGCGCGAATAACTTGTATCGCTGGAAATATTTCAGAGTCCCGACGAGTTTCTAAGTCGTGCGGCACCTTGGTCCGGAGGACGAAATCGACATATCCTCGAATCCAACTACTGATCCCTGTTCCTCGTTCAATTGCCAACGTTTTACTATAAGGGTTCGACATCGGTCGTCGTGCTGGTTTTCGAGAAAAGCGCGAATAACTTGGATCGCTGCGAAATATTTCAGAGTCCCGTCGAGTTTCAAAGTCGTGCGGCATCTTGGTTCGACCGCGGCAAAAATCGACATATCCTCGAATCCAACTACAGATCCCTGTTCCTCGTTCAATTGCCAACGTTTTACTCTAATGGTTCGACATCGGTCGTCGTGCTGGTTTTCGAGAAAAGCGCGAATAACTTGTATCGCTGGAAATATTTCAGAGTCCCGACGAGTTTCTAAGTCGTGCGGCACCTTGGTCCGGAGGACGAAATCGACATATCCTCGAATCCAACAACTGATCCCTGTTCCTCGTTCAATTGCCAACGTTTTACTATAAGGGTTCGACATCGGTCGTCGTGCTGGTTTTCGAGAAAAGCGCGAATAACTTGGATCGCTGCGAAATATTTCAGAGTCCCGTCGAGTTTCAAAGTCGTGCGGCATCTTGGTTCGACCGCGGCAAAAATCGACATATCCTCGAATCCAACTACAGATCCCTGTTCCTCGTTCAATTGCCAACGTTTTACTCTAATGGTTCGACATCGGTCGTCGTGCTGGTTTTCGAGAAAAGCGCGAATAACTTGTATCGCTGGAAATATTTCAGAGTCCCGACGAGTTTCTAAGTCGTGCGGCACCTTGGTCCGGAGGACGAAATCGACATATCCTCGAATCCAACTACTGATCCCTGTTCCTCGTTCAATTGCCAACGTTTTACTATAAGGGTTCGACATCGGTCGTCGTGCTGGTTTTCGAGAAAAGCGCGAATAACTTGGATCGCTGCGAAATATTTCAGAGTCCCGTCGAGTTTCAAAGTCGTGCGGCATCTTGGTTCGACCGCGGCAAAAATCGACATATCCTCGAATCCAACTACAGATCCCTGTTCCTCGTTCAATTGCCAACGTTTTACTCTAATGGTTCGACATCGGTCGTCGTGCTGGTTTTCGAGAAAAGCGCGAATAACTTGTATCGCTGGAAATATTTCAGAGTCCCGACGAGTTTCTAAGTCGTGCGGCACCTTGGTCCGGAGGACGAAATCGACATATCCTCGAATCCAACTACTGATCCCTGTTCCTCGTTCAATTGCCAACGTTTTACTATAACGGGTTCGACATCGGTCGTCGTGCTGGTTTTCGAGAAAAGCGCGAATAACTTGGATCGCTGCGAAATATTTCAGAGTCCCGTCGAGTTTCAAAGTCGTGCGGCATCTTGGTTCGACCGCGGCAAAAATCGACATATCCTCGAATCCAACTACAGATCCCTGTTCCTCGTTCAATTGCCAACGTTTTACTCTAATGGTTCGACATCGGTCGTCGTGCTGGTTTTCGAGAAAAGCGCGAATAACTTGTATCGCTGGAAATATTTCAGAGTCCCGACGAGTTTCTAAGTCGTGCGGCACCTTGGTCCGGAGGACGAAATCGACATATCCTCGAATCCAACTACTGATCCCTGTTCCTCGTTCAATTGCCAACGTTTTACTATAAGGGTTCGACATCGGTCGTCGTGCTGGTTTTCGAGAAAAGCGCGAATAACTTGGATCGCTGCGAAATATTTCAGAGTCCCGTCGAGTTTCAAAGTCGTGCGGCATCTTGGTTCGACCGCGGCAAAAATCGACATATCCTCGAATCCAACTACAGATCCCTGTTCCTCGTTCAATTGCCAACGTTTTACTCTAATGGTTCGACATCGGTCGTCGTGCTGGTTTTCGAGAAAAGCGCGAATAACTTGTATCGCTGGAAATATTTCAGAGTCCCGACGAGTTTCTAAGTCGTGCGGCACCTTGGTCCGGAGGACGAAATCGACATATCCTCGAATCCAACTACTGATCCCTGTTCCTCGTTCAATTGCCAACGTTTTACTATAAGGGTTCGACATCGGTCGTCGTGCTGGTTTTCGAGAAAAGCGCGAATAACTTGGATCGCTGCGAAATATTTCAGAGTCCCGTCGAGTTTCAAAGTCGTGCGGCATCTTGGTTCGACCGCGGCAAAAATCGACATATCCTCGAATCCAACTACAGATCCCTGTTCCTCGTTCAATTGCCAACGTTTTACTCTAATGGTTCGACATCGGTCGTCGTGCTGGTTTTCGAGAAAAGCGCGAATAACTTGTATCGCTGGAAATATTTCAGAGTCCCGACGAGTTTCTAAGTCGTGCGGCACCTTGGTCCGGAGGACGAAATCGACATATCCTCGAATCCAACTACTGATCCCTGTTCCTCGTTCAATTGCCAACGTTTTACTATAAGGGTTCGACATCGGTCGTCGTGCTGGTTTTCGAGAAAAGCGCGAATAACTTGGATCGCTGCGAAATATTTCAGAGTCCCGTCGAGTTTCAAAGTCGTGCGGCATCTTGGTTCGACCGCGGCAAAAATCGACATATCCTCGAATCCAACTACAGATCCCTGTTCCTCGTTCAATTGCCAACGTTTTACTCTAATGGTTCGACATCGGTCGTCGTGCTGGTTTTCGAGAAAAGCGCGAATAACTTGTATCGCTGGAAATATTTCAGAGTCCCGACGAGTTTCTAAGTCGTGCGGCACCTTGGTCCGGAGGACGAAATCGACATATCCTCGAATCCAACTACTGATCCCTGTTCCTCGTTCAATTGCCAACGTTTTACTATAAGGGTTCGACATCGGTCGTCGTGCTGGTTTTCGAGAAAAGCGCGAATAACTTGGATCGCTGCGAAATATTTCAGAGTCCCGTCGAGTTTCAAAGTCGTGCGGCATCTTGGTTCGACCGCGGCAAAAATCGACATATCCTCGAATCCAACTACAGATCCCTGTTCCTCGTTCAATTGCCAACGTTTTACTCTAATGGTTCGACATCGGTCGTCGTGCTGGTTTTCGAGAAAAGCGCGAATAACTTGTATCGCTGGAAATATTTCAGAGTCCCGACGAGTTTCTAAGTCGTGCGGCACCTTGGTCCGGAGGACGAAATCGACATATCCTCGAATCCAACTACTGATCCCTGTTCCTCGTTCAATTGCCAACGTTTTACTATAAGGGTTCGACATCGGTCGTCGTGCTGGTTTTCGAGAAAAGCGCGAATAACTTGGATCGCTGCGAAATATTTCAGAGTCCCGTCGAGTTTCAAAGTCGTGCGGCATCTTGGTTCGACCGCGGCAAAAATCGACATATCCTCGAATCCAACTACAGATCCCTGTTCCTCGTTCAATTGCCAACGTTTTACTCTAATGGTTCGACATCGGTCGTCGTGCTGGTTTTCGAGAAAAGCGCGAATAACTTGTATCGCTGGAAATATTTCAGAGTCCCGACGAGTTTCTAAGTCGTGCGGCACCTTGGTCCGGAGGACGAAATCGACATATCCTCGAATCCAACTACTGATCCCTGTTCCTCGTTCAATTGCCAACGTTTTACTATAAGGGTTCGACATCGGTCGTCGTGCTGGTTTTCGAGAAAAGCGCGAATAACTTGGATCGCTGCGAAATATTTCAGAGTCCCGTCGAGTTTCAAAGTCGTGCGGCATCTTGGTTCGACCGCGGCAAAAATCGACATATCCTCGAATCCAACTACAGATCCCTGTTCCTCGTTCAATTGCCAACGTTTTACTCTAATGGTTCGACATCGGTCGTCGTGCTGGTTTTCGAGAAAAGCGCGAATAACTTGTATCGCTGGAAATATTTCAGAGTCCCGACGAGTTTCTAAGTCGTGCGGCACCTTGGTCCGGAGGACGAAATCGACATATCCTCGAATCCAACTACTGATCCCTGTTCCTCGTTCAATTGCCAACGTTTTACTATAAGGGTTCGACATCGGTCGTCGTGCTGGTTTTCGAGAAAAGCGCGAATAACTTAGATCGCTGCGAAATATTTCAGAGTCCCGTCGAGTTTCAAAGTCGTGCGGCATCTTGGTTCGACCGCGGCAAAAATCGACATATCCTCGAATCCAACTACAGATCCCTGTTCCTCGTTCAATTGCCAACGTTTTACTCTAATGGTTCGACATCGGTCGTCGTGCTGGTTTTCGAGAAAAGCGCGAATAACTTGTATCGCTGGAAATATTTCAGAGTCCCGACGAGTTTCTAAGTCGTGCGGCACCTTGGTCCGGAGGACGAAATCGACATATCCTCGAATCCAACTACTGATCCCTGTTCCTCGTTCAATTGCCAACGTTTTACTATAAGGGTTCGACATCGGTCGTCGTGCTGGTTTTCGAGAAAAGCGCGAATAACTTGGATCGCTGCGAAATATTTCAGAGTCCCGTCGAGTTTCAAAGTCGTGCGGCATCTTGGTTCGACCGCGGCAAAAATCGACATATCCTCGAATCCAACTACAGATCCCTGTTCCTCGTTCAATTGCCAACGTTTTACTCTAATGGTTCGACATCGGTCGTCGTGCTGGTTTTCGAGAAAAGCGCGAATAACTTGTATCGCTGGAAATATTTCAGAATCCCGACGAGTTTCTAAGTCGTGCGGCACCTTGGTCCGGAGGACGAAATCGACATATCCTCGAATCCAACTACTGATCCCTGTTCCTCGTTCAATTGCCAACGTTTTACTATAATGGTTCGACATCGGTCGTCGTGCTGGTTTTCGAGAAAAGCGCGAATAACTTGGATCGCTGCGAAATATTTCAGAGTCCCGTCGAGTTTCAAAGTCGTGCGGCATCTTGGTTCGACCGCGGCAAAAATCGACATATCCTCGAATCCAACTACAGATCCCTGTTCCTCGTTCAATTGCCAACGTTTTACTCTAATGGTTCGACATCGGTCGTCGTGCTGGTTTTCGAGAAAAGCGCGAATAACTTGTATCGCTGGAAATATTTCAGAAGTCCCGACGAGTTTCTAAGTCGTGCGGCACCTTGGTCCGGAGGACGAAATCGACATATCCTCGAATCCAACTACTGATCCCTGTTCCTCGTTCAATTGCCAACGTTTTACTATAAGGGTTCGACATCGGTCGTCGTGCTGGTTTTCGAGAAAAGCGCGAATAACTTGGATCGCTGCGAAATATTTCAGAGTCCCGTCGAGTTTCAAAGTCGTGCGGCATCTTGGTTCGACCGCGGCAAAAATCGACATATCCTCGAATCCAACTACAGATCCCTGTTCCTCGTTCAATTGCCAACGTTTTACTCTAATGGTTCGACATCGGTCGTCGTGCTGGTTTTCGAGAAAAGCGCGAATAACTTGTATCGCTGGAAATATTTCAGAGTCCCGACGAGTTTCTAAGTCGTGCGGCACCTTGGTCCGGAGGACGAAATCGACATATCCTCGAATCCAACTACTGATCCCTGTTCCTCGTTCAATTGCCAACGTTTTACTATAAGGGTTCGACATCGGTCGTCGTGCTGGTTTTCGAGAAAAGCGCGAATAACTTGGATCGCTGCGAAATATTTCAGAGTCCCGTCGAGTTTCAAAGTCGTGCGGCATCTTGGTTCGACCGCGGCAAAAATCGACATATCCTCGAATCCAACTACAGATCCCTGTTCCTCGTTCAATTGCCAACGTTTTACTCTAATGGTTCGACATCGGTCGTCGTGCTGGTTTTCGAGAAAAGCGCGAATAACTTGTATCGCTGGAAATATTTCAGAGTCCCGACGAGTTTCTAAGTCGTGCGGCACCTTGGTCCGGAGGACGAAATCGACATATCCTCGAATCCAACTACTGATCCCTGTTCCTCGTTCAATTGCCAACGTTTTACTATAAGGGTTCGACATCGGTCGTCGTGCTGGTTTTCGAGAAAAGCGCGAATAACTTGGATCGCTGCGAAATATTTCAGAGTCCCGTCGAGTTTCAAAGTCGTGCGGCATCTTGGTTCGACCGCGGCAAAAATCGACATATCCTCGAATCCAACTACAGATCCCTGTTCCTCGTTCAATTGCCAACGTTTTACTCTAATGGTTCGACATCGGTCGTCGTGCTGGTTTTCGAGAAAAGCGCGAATAACTTGTATCGCTGGAAATATTTCAGAGTCCCGACGAGTTTCTAAGTCGTGCGGCACCTTGGTCCGGAGGACGAAATCGACATATCCTCGAATCCAACTACTGATCCCTGTTCCTCGTTCAATTGCCAACGTTTTACTATAAGGGTTCGACATCGGTCGTCGTGCTGGTTTTCGAGAAAAGCGCGAATAACTTGGATCGCTGCGAAATATTTCAGAGTCCCGTCGAGTTTCAAAGTCGTGCGGCATCTTGGTTCGACCGCGGCAAAAATCGACATATCCTCGAATCCAACTACAGATCCCTGTTCCTCGTTCAATTGCCAACGTTTTACTCTAATGGTTCGACATCGGTCGTCGTGCTGGTTTTCGAGAAAAGCGCGAATAACTTGTATCGCTGGAAATATTTCAGAGTCCCGACGAGTTTCTAAGTCGTGCGGCACCTTGGTCCGGAGGACGAAATCGACATATCCTCGAATCCAACTACTGATCCCTGTTCCTCGTTCAATTGCCAACGTTTTACTATAAGGGTTCGACATCGGTCGTCGTGCTGGTTTTCGAGAAAAGCGCGAATAACTTGGATCGCTGCGAAATATTTCAGAGTCCCGTCGAGTTTCAAAGTCGTGCGGCATCTTGGTTCGACCGCGGCAAAAATCGACATATCCTCGAATCCAACTACAGATCCCTGTTCCTCGTTCAATTGCCAACGTTTTACTCTAATGGTTCGACATCGGTCGTCGTGCTGGTTTTCGAGAAAAGCGCGAATAACTTGTATCGCTGGAAATATTTCAGAGTCCCGACGAGTTTCTAAGTCGTGCGGCACCTTGGTCCGGAGGACGAAATCGACAGATCCTCGAATCCAACTACTGATCCCTGTTCCTCGTTCAATTGCCAACGTTTTACTATAAGGGTTCGACATCGGTCGTCGTGCTGGTTTTCGAGAAAAGCGCGAATAACTTGGATCGCTGCGAAATATTTCAGAGTCCCGTCGAGTTTCAAAGTCGTGCGGCATCTTGGTTCGACCGCGGCAAAAATCGACATATCCTCGAATCCAACTACAGATCCCTGTTCCTCGTTCAATTGCCAACGTTTTACTCTAATGGTTCGACATCGGTCGTCGTGCTGGTTTTCGAGAAAAGCGCGAATAACTTGTATCGTTGGAAATATTTCAGAGTCCCGACGAGTTTCAAAGTCGTGCGGCACCTTGGTCCGACCGCGGCGAAAATCGACATATCCTCGAATCCAACTACTGATCCCTGTTCCTCGTTCAATTGCGAACGTATTACTCTAATGGTTCGACATCGGTCGTCGTACTGGTTTTCGAGAAAAACGCGAAAAACTTGGATCGCAGCGAAATATTTCTAAGTTCCGTGAAATTATTTTCGAATTTTGTTTTTGACCGTGTATTCATCGTGGTAATGATCGCAGCGATTGTTTATAATAATTCGTTTTGTCGGTTTACTCTTGATCTTGGTTCCGACGCTTTCCGCGGCTAAGTCCCAGCGGCTGTTGTAGCGGCGGTTTACGCCCATAAGCGCCCGTGCGTAAGGTACGGCGGCGCCGGCGTTCCGGCCGGCCGTTCGGTATCTATAAGGGAGAGCGACGGTCCGAGCGTCTCGGTCGGAGCAGCGTTGGGCGTGTGGCTATTCTATGACCTCGGTTGAGAAGCAGTCACCGCTCCTCGAGATTCTGTCTCGACTGTTCTTACCGTGTTGCGTTTCGGATTTCTCCACACAGCATGACCACGGGTCGGTGTCTATGACCGAATGGCCCTTATGTGGTGAGCGTCCATAAGTGACGTTGGTGACAGGTATGCACTTCTGTGTATGCTTGTACGACCTTATGCATTCAACTCTTTATCCACGCAGATGGACGATTTAAACTTAACGAAACGCTAAGGAAGGCTAGCGTCGGGTACATATAAAGTATCGTACTCTTAGTTCGAACTTTGAAAGAGGGAGAAAGTAGATCCAAACCCAAGAGGTGTCAGTTGTCGATATGGCTAGCGCGCACATTACGTGCCAACTCGTTATGACCAGCATGGCACGGTCCGCGCTATCCCGTTTGCTCAGCATGCACTTGTCCGCGCTATTACGTACATGACCAGCGTGAATGATACGCGCTTTGTCGATATGTCCAGCGTGTAGTGGTCCGTGCTTCTACGGTGGATGCTAGCGTGCGTGTACTCCGTGCTTCCCGATGGATGCAGCGGCACGCGTGATACGCGCTTTATCGAGCTTCAGACGCCATCCTTATTTATAAAGGAAATATAATGAATTTTGTCTGTGTATATTACACGAGATCTTTCTGTGAACGTATACGAAAAAGGGGCACATATCCGATTGAAATATTAGTCTGTGGAAATATCGGAAAGATATGATGTCGAAGTTATGATAAAAAGGAAGAGTGGAGAGAAAGGCCCGTAATATCATGCGAGGATGTTAGTCTGTGGAAAATCCTATGTATTGATATATATGGTGTCGAGAGGGAGAGAATT
>CAJUZA010000372.1:137500-140000 GCA_910592295.1 Andrena haemorrhoa | reverse complement strand
TAATACGAACGCAATCACGAGTGCGCTAGCGCGAGGTTTCTAGAGAGAGGTCGTCGTTAACTGAATCGGGAAAAACAAGACCCGTCGTTGCGATCGCCCTCCGATAGCCCGCCGCCCTCGTCGGTTCCCGTTCACCTCGTATCCGGAGGCGTGTACCGTTGTATACGAATAACCGTCTGAGCGTGTTGTCTGCGCTAGCGTGTGTTGTAGGCTCTTGTCGAGAAAGGGGAGTCACTACTCGCGACCAAAGACAGGGACGAAAACACGAGACAAGCGCCCCGAGTGGTTAAGTAAAGCGCGCGCGCGAGAGAGGGCAGCCAGGAACGAGCCGCCGTCGGAGCCTCGGCTTCGCGACGTTTCTATCCCTCTCTTTCGACGACGCTTCTTCCACTCGCATTCCGCTTCCTCAGTTTTGGTCGCGCTCTCCGAAAAGTCCTCCTGTGGACGGGACCCTCTCCTCGGAGAGAGAAGAGGACCCGGGTAACCTAGGGCGGCTCGCACATCGAACGCGTCGACGTGCGTCCCGAGTATCGCTCACTTAATCGCGCGTCCCCGATAGCGAAAAAAAGGACCGGCTGTGAAGCATCGATAGCGAAAGTCCGATTGGACCGATCGAAGCCGGCCGTGCGTCCGCTTTCGGGGGACGGCGACGATAGAGAGCGTGTAAGGAGGACGCTGCCGCGTGCGGTGGCCCCCGAGTACACGATTACGGTTCTCGTACCCGTGTATCTCGAAGGTTTTTAAATGAATACGCTCGGCCGTCGGACGTGTCGCGGTGTTTCCGCGTGCGTTTCGACGGTTCCCGTCCTGGACAGGAATCACACAGTGTCGTCAACGTTGGCGACGCCCGGACGGTCCTCCTTCGCGCGCTGGTTGGAGGCGCACGGGCCTCGGCTTCATCCGAACCGAGAGAACAAAAGATATATATCAAACATATTTAATAACACGATTACCCTGAACGGTGGATCACTTGGCTCGTGGGTCGATGAAGAACGCAGCTAATTGCGCGTCAACGTGTGAACTGCAGGACACATGAACATCGACATTTCGAACGCACATTGCGGTCCACGGATACAATTCCTGGACCACGCCTGGCTGAGGGTCGTTATCACAAACAAAAGACTGCTTGCGTCGGTTTCTCCTCGGCGTGTCATCCTCGCCGTCTCGCGTTTCCGACGATGTAACGCGTTTCGGTGTCGGGTCGATGATACACGCGAGATACGCGCGACGTACGAGCGAAAGTTGGGCTGTTCGTCGGCGTTTGCCACGGCTCGCGCCAGAGTCGTTGAAGCGTGTAATCTCTCCCGTGCGAGAAAAGAGAGAGGCGAACGTGATGAAAATATGATCATCGTGCGGACTCGCGTGCGTGCTTTCACGGCGTCGTGCGTCGTTGTTTTAAAACGACCGCCCGTGTGCTGCACCGCTCCCCGGATCAAGCACACTCACGGCAGCCTCTCCGCTCGCACCGGTGGTGTAGATTTGCCTTCACGTTCTGCGCGAGATCTTTTTACCGTGCTCCCGACGTCGCCTGAAATGAAAAATTTGTCCTGAGAAAGAGACACCAAAGAGCGAGAGAGATAGAGAGAAAGAGCAGTGCGCGGCATATGTGCGCCGATCTATATCGTCGCCTTCACGAGGCCCCAGGGATTTTAAAAAGAGGGTCGTCGTTTTGACAAGTGATAAAAGTCAATCGATACATCGAGGGCACACCACTCGTTCTTCGGGACGCCGTGAAGATCCAAGGGTGTATTACACGAATACAGGCGCTGTGCGGGATGATAAACAACCACGCGTTAACAGGATCGGGTCGATGTATTTCCCCGTCCGTTGCGCGTGTCCTCGCCAAGCCCTATTCGTTCTCTCCCTATGGCCACGTTCCGTCGACACAGACTAGTGTTTGCGCCAAACATTCGATGAGAGATTGCTGCATGCGTCGTTTAACGTTTCTGTACCCCGAAATCCTCATTGGCGCGGCTGCGCGAATTTGAATTTTGACGAGAACCGAAAGGCGCTGATGCCGCGAAAGGTGGTTATGACTCTCCTTCGTGTAGAATGGAAGAACGAGTCTCCCCGATCGCCCCATGTCTTTGTCGCGTTGTTGGTCGACCGTATAAGAGACCGCGCGTCTCACCGGTCGTACAGTCCACGGAAAAGCTTATTTTTCCCGCGGTTCCCTCTGCTGCTCGCAGCGTGAAGGGATAGCGGAATCTCAAAGCTAATATAGCGGACGGACGTTAAAGTAAAAACCGGTGGTCGTTCCGCGGGAGTCTCGCGGATCGATTCGACGATGCGCGACGAAAAGAGACACTTTGGCGAGGCGCAAATAGAGGTAGGGGGGACTAATTCTCTATTAGAAGAGAAAAAGAGTCCATATACCTTTTCTCTGAAATCGTGCGATGGCACCTCTGGATACACAACGAGTCTGGCTATGAGCAGGGACGTGTACGGGGGAAGATATATGTGCGTGGCGTGTGATGCCGTATACGCGGTGCGCATGGGA
>CAJUZA010000372.1:110000-132500 GCA_910592295.1 Andrena haemorrhoa | reverse complement strand
TAGACCGTGGCGATAAGCAATACGCCGCTGGGACTTGGATTGCATCGGCGGCGAAGCAATACGCCGCTGAGACAGATTATTTCGACGGCGAAGCAATACGCCGCTGGGATTTGGATTACTTCGGCGGCGAAGCAATACGTCGTTGAGAGAGATTATTTCAACGGCGAAGCAATACGCCGCTGGGACTTCGAATATTTCGGCGGCGAAGCAATACGCCGCTGGCACTTAGAATATTTCGGCGGCGAAACAATACGCCGCTGATTAATATTAATTCAACGGCGAAGCAATACGCCGCTGGCACTTAGAATATTTCGGCGGCGAAGCAATACGCCGCTGGGACTTTGATTACTTCGGCGTCGTGCGGCATCTTGGTTCGACCGCGGCAAAAATCGACATATCCTCGAATCCAACTACAGATCCCTGTTCCTCGTTACAATTGCCAACGTTTTACTCTAATGGTTCGACATCGGTCGTCGTGCTGGTTTTCGAGAAAAGCGCGAATAACTTGTATCGCTGGAAATATTTCAGAGTCCCGACGAGTTTCTAAGTCGTGCGGCACCTTGGTCCGGAGGACGAAATCGACATATCCTCGAATCCAACTACTGATCCCTGTTCCTCGTTCAATTGCCAACGTTTTACTATAAGGGTTCGACATCGGTCGTCGTGCTGGTTTTCGAGAAAAGCGCGAATAACTTGGATCGCTGCGAAATATTTCAGAGTCCCGTCGAGTTTCAAAGTCGTGCGGCATCTTGGTTCGACCGCGGCAAAAATCGACATATCCTCGAATCCAACTACAGATCCCTGTTCCTCGTTCAATTGCCAACGTTTTACTCTAATGGTTCGACATCGGTCGTCGTGCTGGTTTTCGAGAAAAGCGCGAATAACTTGTATCGCTGGAAATATTTCAGAGTCCCGACGAGTTTCTAAGTCGTGCGGCACCTTGGTCCGGAGGACGAAATCGACATATCCTCGAATCCAACTACTGATCCCTGTTCCTCGTTCAATTGCCAACGTTTTACTATAAGGGTTCGACATCGGTCGTCGTGCTGGTTTTCGAGAAAAGCGCGAATAACTTGGATCGCTGCGAAATATTTCAGAGTCCTGTCGAGTTTCAAAGTCGTGCGGCATCTTGGTTCGACCGCGGCAAAAATCGACATATCCTCGAATCCAACTACAGATCCCTGTTCCTCGTTCAATTGCCAACGTTTTACTCTAATGGTTCGACATCGGTCGTCGTGCTGGTTTTCGAGAAAAGCGCGAATAACTTGTATCGCTGGAAATATTTCAGAGTCCCGACGAGTTTCTAAGTCGTGCGGCACCTTGGTCCGGAGGACGAAATCGACATATCCTCGAATCCAACTACTGATCCCTGTTCCTCGTTCAATTGCCAACGTTTTACTATAAGGGTTCGACATCGGTCGTCGTGCTGGTTTTCGAGAAAAGCGCGAATAACTTGGATCGCTGCGAAATATTTCAGAGTCCCGTCGAGTTTCAAAGTCGTGCGGCATCTTGGTTCGACCGCGGCAAAAATCGACATATCCTCGAATCCAACTACAGATCCCTGTTCCTCGTTCAATTGCCAACGTTTTACTCTAATGGTTCGACATCGGTCGTCGTGCTGGTTTTCGAGAAAAGCGCGAATAACTTGTATCGCTGGAAATATTTCAGAGTCCCGACGAGTTTCTAAGTCGTGCGGCACCTTGGTCCGGAGGACGAAATCGACATATCCTCGAATCCAACTACTGATCCCTGTTCCTCGTTCAATTGCCAACGTTTTACTATAAGGGTTCGACATCGGTCGTCGTGCTGGTTTTCGAGAAAAGCGCGAATAACTTGGATCGCTGCGAAATATTTCAGAGTCCCGTCGAGTTTCACAGTCGTGCGGCATCTTGGTTCGACCGCGGTAAAAATCGACATATCCTCGAATCCAACTACAGATCCCTGTTCCTCGTTCAATTGCCAACGTTTTACTCTAATGGTTCGACATCGGTCGTCGTGCTGGTTTTCGAGAAAAGCGCGAATAACTTGTATCGCTGGAAATATTTCAGAGTCCCGACGAGTTTCTAAGTCGTGCGGCACCTTGGTCCGGAGGACGAAATCGACATATCCTCGAATCCAACTACTGATCCCTGTTCCTCGTTCAATTGCCAACGTTTTACTATAAGGGTTCGACATCGGTCGTCGTGCTGGTTTTCGAGAAAAGCGCGAATAACTTGGATCGCTGCGAAATATTTCAGAGTCCCGTCGAGTTTCAAAGTCGTGCGGCATCTTGGTTCGACCGCGGCAAAAATCGACATATCCTCGAATCCAACTACAGATCCCTGTTCCTCGTTCAATTGCCAACGTTTTACTCTAATGGTTCGACATCGGTCGTCGTGCTGGTTTTCGAGAAAAGCGCGAATAACTTGTATCGCTGGAAATATTTCAGAGTCCCGACGAGTTTCTAAGTCGTGCGGCACCTTGGTCCGGAGGACGAAATCGACATATCCTCGAATCCAACTACTGATCCCTGTTCCTCGTTCAATTGCCAACGTTTTACTATAAGGGTTCGACATCGGTCGTCGTGCTGGTTTTCGAGAAAAGCGCGAATAACTTGGATCGCTGCGAAATATTTCAGAGTCCCGTCGAGTTTCAAAGTCGTGCGGCATCTTGGTTCGACCGCGGCAAAAATCGACATATCCTCGAATCCAACTACAGATCCCTGTTCCTCGTTCAATTGCCAACGTTTTACTCTAATGGTTCGACATCGGTCGTCGTGCTGGTTTTCGAGAAAAGCGCGAATAACTTGTATCGCTGGAAATATTTCAGAGTCCCGACGAGTTTCTAAGTCGTGCGGCACCTTGGTCCGGAGGACGAAATCGACATATCCTCGAATCCAACTACTGATCCCTGTTCCTCGTTCAATTGCCAACGTTTTACTATAAGGGTTCGACATCGGTCGTCGTGCTGGTTTTCGAGAAAAGCGCGAATAACTTGGATCGCTGCGAAATATTTCAGAGTCCCGTCGAGTTTCAAAGTCGTGCGGCATCTTGGTTCGACCGCGGCAAAAATCGACATATCCTCGAATCCAACTACAGATCCCTGTTCCTCGTTCAATTGCCAACGTTTTACTCTAATGGTTCGACATCGGTCGTCGTGCTGGTTTTCGAGAAAAGCGCGAATAACTTGTATCGCTGGAAATATTTCAGAGTCCCGACGAGTTTCTAAGTCGTGCGGCACCTTGGTCCGGAGGACGAAATCGACATATCCTCGAATCCAACTACTGATCCCTGTTCCTCGTTCAATTGCCAACGTTTTACTATAAGGGTTCGACATCGGTCGTCGTGCTGGTTTTCGAGAAAAGCGCGAATAACTTGGATCGCTGCGAAATATTTCAGAGTCCCGTCGAGTTTCAAAGTCGTGCGGCATCTTGGTTCGACCGCGGCAAAAATCGACATATCCTCGAATCCAACTACAGATCCCTGTTCCTCGTTCAATTGCCAACGTTTTACTCTAATGGTTCGACATCGGTCGTCGTGCTGGTTTTCGAGAAAAGCGCGAATAACTTGTATCGCTGGAAATATTTCAGAGTCCCGACGAGTTTCTAAGTCGTGCGGCACCTTGGTCCGGAGGACGAAATCGACATATCCTCGAATCCAACTACTGATCCCTGTTCCTCGTTCAATTGCCAACGTTTTACTATAAGGGTTCGACATCGGTCGTCGTGCTGGTTTTCGAGAAAAGCGCGAATAACTTGGATCGCTGCGAAATATTTCAGAGTCCCGTCGAGTTTCAAAGTCGTGCGGCATCTTGGTTCGACCGCGGCAAAAATCGACATATCCTCGAATCCAACTACAGATCCCTGTTCCTCGTTCAATTGCCAACGTTTTACTCTAATGGTTCGACATCGGTCGTCGTGCTGGTTTTCGAGAAAAGCGCGAATAACTTGTATCGCTGGAAATATTTCAGAGTCCCGACGAGTTTCTAAGTCGTGCGGCACCTTGGTCCGGAGGACGAAATCGACATATCCTCGAATCCAACTACTGATCCCTGTTCCTCGTTCAATTGCCAACGTTTTACTATAAGGGTTCGACATCGGTCGTCGTGCTGGTTTTCGAGAAAAGCGCGAATAACTTGGATCGCTGCGAAATATTTCAGAGTCCCGTCGAGTTTCAAAGTCGTGCGGCATCTTGGTTCGACCGCGGCAAAAATCGACATATCCTCGAATCCAACTACAGATCCCTGTTCCTCGTTCAATTGCCAACGTTTTACTCTAATGGTTCGACATCGGTCGTCGTGCTGGTTTCGAGAAAAGCGCGAATAACTTGTATCGCTGGAAATATTTCAGAGTCCCGACGAGTTTCTAAGTCGTGCGGCACCTTGGTCCGGAGGACGAAATCGACATATCCTCGAATCCAACTACTGATCCCTGTTCCTCGTTCAATTGCCAACGTTTTACTATAAGGGTTCGACATCGGTCGTCGTGCTGGTTTTCGAGAAAAGCGCGAATAACTTGGATCGCTGCGAAATATTTCAGAGTCCCGTCGAGTTTCAAAGTCGTGCGGCATCTTGGTTCGACCGCGGCAAAAATCGACATATCCTCGAATCCAACTACAGATCCCTGTTCCTCGTTCAATTGCCAACGTTTTACTCTAATGGTTCGACATCGGTCGTCGTGCTGGTTTTCGAGAAAAGCGCGAATAACTTGTATCGCTGGAAATATTTCAGAGTCCCGACGAGTTTCTAAGTCGTGCGGCACCTTGGTCCGGAGGACGAAATCGACATATCCTCGAATCCAACTACTGATCCCTGTTCCTCGTTCAATTGCCAACGTTTTACTATAAGGGTTCGACATCGGTCGTCGTGCTGGTTTTCGAGAAAAGCGCGAATAACTTGGATCGCTGCGAAATATTTCAGAGTCCCGTCGAGTTTCAAAGTCGTGCGGCATCTTGGTTCGACCGCGGCAAAAATCGACATATCCTCGAATCCAACTACAGATCCCTGTTCCTCGTTCAATTGCCAACGTTTTACTCTAATGGTTCGACATCGGTCGTCGTGCTGGTTTTCGAGAAAAGCGCGAATAACTTGTATCGCTGGAAATATTTCAGAGTCCCGACGAGTTTCTAAGTCGTGCGGCACCTTGGTCCGGAGGACGAAATCGACATATCCTCGAATCCAACTACTGATCCCTGTTCCTCGTTCAATTGCCAACGTTTTACTATAAGGGTTCGACATCGGTCGTCGTGCTGGTTTTCGAGAAAAGCGCGAATAACTTGGATCGCTGCGAAATATTTCAGAGTCCCGTCGAGTTTCAAAGTCGTGCGGCATCTTGGTTCGACCGCGGCAAAAATCGACATATCCTCGAATCCAACTACAGATCCCTGTTCCTCGTTCAATTGCCAACGTTTTACTCTAATGGTTCGACATCGGTCGTCGTGCTGGTTTTCGAGAAAAGCGCGAATAACTTGTATCGCTGGAAATATTTCAGAGTCCCGACGAGTTTCTAAGTCGTGCGGCACCTTGGTCCGGAGGACGAAATCGACATATCCTCGAATCCAACTACTGATCCCTGTTCCTCGTTCAATTGCCAACGTTTTACTATAAGGGTTCGACATCGGTCGTCGTGCTGGTTTTCGAGAAAAGCGCGAATAACTTGGATCGCTGCGAAATATTTCAGAGTCCCGTCGAGTTTCAAAGTCGTGCGGCATCTTGGTTCGACCGCGGCAAAAATCGACATATCCTCGAATCCAACTACAGATCCCTGTTCCTCGTTCAATTGCCAACGTTTTACTCTAATGGTTCGACATCGGTCGTCGTGCTGGTTTTCGAGAAAAGCGCGAATAACTTGTATCGCTGGAAATATTTCAGAGTCCCGACGAGTTTCTAAGTCGTGCGGCACCTTGGTCCGGAGGACGAAATCGACATATCCTCGAATCCAACTACTGATCCCTGTTCCTCGTTCAATTGCCAACGTTTTACTATAAGGGTTCGACATCGGTCGTCGTGCTGGTTTTCGAGAAAAGCGCGAATAACTTGGATCGCTGCGAAATATTTCAGAGTCCCGTCGAGTTTCAAAGTCGTGCGGCATCTTGGTTCGACCGCGGCAAAAATCGACATATCCTCGAATCCAACTACAGATCCCTGTTCCTCGTTCAATTGCCAACGTTTTACTCTAATGGTTCGACATCGGTCGTCGTGCTGGTTTTCGAGAAAAGCGCGAATAACTTGTATCGCTGGAAATATTTCAGAGTCCGCGACGAGTTTCTAAGTCGTGCGGCACCTTGGTCCGGAGGACGAAATCGACATATCCTCGAATCCAACTACTGATCCCTGTTCCTCGTTCAATTGCCAACGTTTTACTATAAGGGTTCGACATCGGTCGTCGTGCTGGTTTTCGAGAAAAGCGCGAATAACTTGGATCGCTGCGAAATATTTCAGAGTCCCGTCGAGTTTCAAAGTCGTGCGGCATCTTGGTTCGACCGCGGCAAAAATCGACATATCCTCGAATCCAACTACAGATCCCTGTTCCTCGTTCAATTGCCAACGTTTTACTCTAATGGTTCGACATCGGTCGTCGTGCTGGTTTTCGAGAAAAGCGCGAATAACTTGTATCGCTGGAAATATTTCAGAGTCCCGACGAGTTTCTAAGTCGTGCGGCACCTTGGTCCGGAGGACGAAATCGACATATCCTCGAATCCAACTACTGATCCCTGTTCCTCGTTCAATTGCCAACGTTTTACTATAAGGGTTCGACATCGGTCGTCGTGCTGGTTTTCGAGAAAAGCGCGAATAACTTGGATCGCTGCGAAATATTTCAGAGTCCCGTCGAGTTTCAAAGTCGTGCGGCATCTTGGTTCGACCGCGGCAAAAATCGACATATCCTCGAATCCAACTACAGATCCCTGTTCCTCGTTCAATTGCCAACGTTTTACTCTAATGGTTCGACATCGGTCGTCGTGCTGGTTTTCGAGAAAAGCGCGAATAACTTGTATCGCTGGAAATATTTCAGAGTCCCGACGAGTTTCTAAGTCGTGCGGCACCTTGGTCCGGAGGACGAAATCGACATATCCTCGAATCCAACTACTGATCCCTGTTCCTCGTTCAATTGCCAACGTTTTACTATAAGGGTTCGACATCGGTCGTCGTGCTGGTTTTCGAGAAAAGCGCGAATAACTTGGATCGCTGCGAAATATTTCAGAGTCCCGTCGAGTTTCAAAGTCGTGCGGCATCTTGGTTCGACCGCGGCAAAAATCGACATATCCTCGAATCCAACTACAGATCCCTGTTCCTCGTTCAATTGCCAACGTTTTACTCTAATGGTTCGACATCGGTCGTCGTGCTGGTTTTCGAGAAAAGCGCGAATAACTTGTATCGCTGGAAATATTTCAGAGTCCCGACGAGTTTCTAAGTCGTGCGGCACCTTGGTCCGGAGGACGAAATCGACATATCCTCGAATCCAACTACTGATCCCTGTTCCTCGTTCAATTGCCAACGTTTTACTATAAGGGTTCGACATCGGTCGTCGTGCTGGTTTACGAGAAAAGCGCGAATAACTTGGATCGCTGCGAAATATTTCAGAGTCCCGTCGAGTTTCAAAGTCGTGCGGCATCTTGGTTCGACCGCGGCAAAAATCGACATATCCTCGAATCCAACTACAGATCCCTGTTCCTCGTTCAATTGCCAACGTTTTACTCTAATGGTTCGACATCGGTCGTCGTGCTGGTTTTCGAGAAAAGCGCGAATAACTTGTATCGCTGGAAATATTTCAGAGTCCCGACGAGTTTCTAAGTCGTGCGGCACCTTGGTCCGGAGGACGAAATCGACATATCCTCGAATCCAACTACTGATCCCTGTTCCTCGTTCAATTGCCAACGTTTTACTATAAGGGTTCGACATCGGTCGTCGTGCTGGTTTTCGAGAAAAGCGCGAATAACTTGGATCGCTGCGAAATATTTCAGAGTCCCGTCGAGTTTCAAAGTCGTGCGGCATCTTGGTTCGACCGCGGCAAAAATCGACATATCCTCGAATCCAACTACAGATCCCTGTTCCTCGTTCAATTGCCAACGTTTTACTCTAATGGTTCGACATCGGTCGTCGTGCTGGTTTTCGAGAAAAGCGCGAATAACTTGTATCGCTGGAAATATTTCAGAGTCCCGACGAGTTTCTAAGTCGTGCGGCACCTTGGTCCGGAGGACGAAATCGACATATCCTCGAATCCAACTACTGATCCCTGTTCCTCGTTCAATTGCCAACGTTTTACTATAAGGGTTCGACATCGGTCGTCGTGCTGGTTTTCGAGAAAAGCGCGAATAACTTGGATCGCTGCGAAATATTTCAGAGTCCCGTCGAGTTTCAAAGTCGTGCGGCATCTTGGTTCGACCGCGGCAAAAATCGACATATCCTCGAATCCAACTACAGATCCCTGTTCCTCGTTCAATTGCCAACGTTTTACTCTAATGGTTCGACATCGGTCGTCGTGCTGGTTTTCGAGAAAAGCGCGAATAACTTGTATCGCTGGAAATATTTCAGAGTCCCGACGAGATTCTAAGTCGTGCGGCACCTTGGTCCGGAGGACGAAATCGACATATCCTCGAATCCAACTACTGATCCCTGTTCCTCGTTCAATTGCCAACGTTTTACTATAAGGGTTCGACATCGGTCGTCGTGCTGGTTTTCGAGAAAAGCGCGAATAACTTGGATCGCTGCGAAATATTTCAGAGTCCCGTCGAGTTTCAAAGTCGTGCGGCATCTTGGTTCGACCGCGGCAAAAATCGACATATCCTCGAATCCAACTACAGATCCCTGTTCCTCGTTCAATTGCCAACGTTTTACTCTAATGGTTCGACATCGGTCGTCGTGCTGGTTTTCGAGAAAAGCGCGAATAACTTGTATCGCTGGAAATATTTCAGAGTCCCGACGAGTTTCTAAGTCGTGCGGCACCTTGGTCCGGAGGACGAAATCGACATATCCTCGAATCCAACTACTGATCCCTGTTCCTCGTTCAATTGCCAACGTTTTACTATAAGGGTTCGACATCGGTCGTCGTGCTGGTTTTCGAGAAAAGCGCGAATAACTTGGATCGCTGCGAAATATTTCAGAGTCCCGTCGAGTTTCAAAGTCGTGCGGCATCTTGGTTCGACCGCGGCAAAAATCGACATATCCTCGAATCCAACTACAGATCCCTGTTCCTCGTTCAATTGCCAACGTTTTACTCTAATGGTTCGACATCGGTCGTCGTGCTGGTTTTCGAGAAAAGCGCGAATAACTTGTATCGCTGGAAATATTTCAGAGTCCCGACGAGTTTCTAAGTCGTGCGGCACCTTGGTCCGGAGGACGAAATCGACATATCCTCGAATCCAACTACTGATCCCTGTTCCTCGTTCAATTGCCAACGTTTTACTATAAGGGTTCGACATCGGTCGTCGTGCTGGTTTTGGAGAAAAGCGCGAATAACTTGGATCGCTGCGAAATATTTCAGAGTCCCGTCGAGTTTCAAAGTCGTGCGGCATCTTGGTTCGACCGCGGCAAAAATCGACATATCCTCGAATCCAACTACAGATCCCTGTTCCTCGTTCAATTGCCAACGTTTTACTCTAATGGTTCGACATCGGTCGTCGTGCTGGTTTTCGAGAAAAGCGCGAATAACTTGTATCGCTGGAAATATTTCAGAGTCCCGACGAGTTTCTAAGTCGTGCGGCACCTTGGTCCGGAGGACGAAATCGACATATCCTCGAATCCAACTACTGATCCCTGTTCCTCGTTCAATTGCCAACGTTTTACTATAAGGGTTCGACATCGGTCGTCGTGCTGGTTTCCGAGAAAAGCGCGAATAACTTGGATCGCTGCGAAATATTTCAGAGTCCCGTCGAGTTTCAAAGTCGTGCGGCATCTTGGTTCGACCGCGGCAAAAATCGACATATCCTCGAATCCAACTACAGATCCCTGTTCCTCGTTCAATTGCCAACGTTTTACCCTAATGGTTCGACATCGGTCGTCGTGCTGGTTTTCGAGAAAAGCGCGAATAACTTGTATCGCTGGAAATATTTCAGAGTCCCGACGAGTTTCTAAGTCGTGCGGCACCTTGGTCCGGAGGACGAAATCGACATATCCTCGAATCCAACTACTGATCCCTGTTCCTCGTTCAATTGCCAACGTTTTACTATAAGGGTTCGACATCGGTCGTCGTGCTGGTTTTCGAGAAAAGCGCGAATAACTTGGATCGCTGCGAAATATTTCAGAGTCCCGTCGAGTTTCAAAGTCGTGCGGCATCTTGGTTCGACCGCGGCAAAAATCGACATATCCTCGAATCCAACTACAGATCCCTGTTCCTCGTTCAATTGCCAACGTTTTACTCTAATGGTTCGACATCGGTCGTCGTGCTGGTTTTCGAGAAAAGCGCGAATAACTTGTATCGCTGGAAATATTTCAGAGTCCCGACGAGTTTCTAAGTCGTGCGGCACCTTGGTCCGGAGGACGAAATCGACATATCCTCGAATCCAACTACTGATCCCTGTTCCTCGTTCAATTGCCAACGTTTTACTATAAGGGTTCGACATCGGTCGTCGTGCTGGTTTTCGAGAAAAGCGCGAATAACTTGGATCGCTGCGAAATATTTCAGAGTCCCGTCGAGTTTCAAAGTCGTGCGGCATCTTGGTTCGACCGCGGCAAAAATCGACATATCCTCGAATCCAACTACAGATCCCTGTTCCTCGTTCAATTGCCAACGTTTTACTCTAATGGTTCGACATCGGTCGTCGTGCTGGTTTTCGAGAAAAGCGCGAATAACTTGTATCGCTGGAAATATTTCAGAGTCCCGACGAGTTTCTAAGTCGTGCGGCACCTTGGTCCGGAGGACGAAATCGACATATCCTCGAATCCAACTACTGATCCCTGTTCCTCGTTCAATTGCCAACGTTTTACTATAAGGGTTCGACATCGGTCGTCGTGCTGGTTTTCGAGAAAAGCGCGAATAACTTGGATCGCTGCGAAATATTTCAGAGTCCCGTCGAGTTTCAAAGTCGTGCGGCATCTTGGTTCGACCGCGGCAAAAATCGACATATCCTCGAATCCAACTACAGATCCCTGTTCCTCGTTCAATTGCCAACGTTTTACTCTAATGGTTCGACATCGGTCGTCGTGCTGGTTTTCGAGAAAAGCGCGAATAACTTGTATCGCTGGATTTCAGAGTCCCGACGAGTTTCTAAGTCGTGCGGCACCTTGGTCCGGAGGACGAAATCGACATATCCTCGAATCCAACTACTGATCCCTGTTCCTCGTTCAATTGCCAACGTTTTACTATAAGGGTTCGACATCGGTCGTCGTGCTGGTTTTCGAGAAAAGCGCGAATAACTTGGATCGCTGCGAAATATTTCAGAGTCCCGTCGAGTTTCAAAGTCGTGCGGCATCTTGGTTCGACCGCGGCAAAAATCGACATATCCTCGAATCCAACTACAGATCCCTGTTCCTCGTTCAATTGCCAACGTTTTACTCTAATGGTTCGACATCGGTCGTCGTGCTGGTTTTCGAGAAAAGCGCGAATAACTTGTATCGCTGGAAATATTTCAGAGTCCCGACGAGTTTCTAAGTCGTGCGGCACCTTGGTCCGGAGGACGAAATCGACATATCCTCGAATCCAACTACTGATCCCTGTTCCTCGTTCAATTGCCAACGTTTTACTATAAGGGTTCGACATCGGTCGTCGTGCTGGTTTTCGAGAAAAGCGCGAATAACTTGGATCGCTGCGAAATATTTCAGAGTCCCGTCGAGTTTCAAAGTCGTGCGGCATCTTGGTTCGACCGCGGCAAAAATCGACATATCCTCGAATCCAACTACAGATCCCTGTTCCTCGTTCAATTGCCAACGTTTTACTCTAATGGTTCGACATCGGTCGTCGTGCTGGTTTTCGAGAAAAGCGCGAATAACTTGTATCGCTGGAAATATTTCAGAGTCCCGACGAGTTTCTAAGTCGTGCGGCACCTTGGTCCGGAGGACGAAATCGACATATCCTCGAATCCAACTACTGATCCCTGTTCCTCGTTCAATTGCCAACGTTTTACTATAAGGGTTCGACATCGGTCGTCGTGCTGGTTTTCGAGAAAAGCGCGAATAACTTGGATCGCTGCGAAATATTTCAGAGTCCCGTCGAGTTTCAAAGTCGTGCGGCATCTTGGTTCGACCGCGGCAAAAATCGACATATCCTCGAATCCAACTACAGATCCCTGTTCCTCGTTCAATTGCCAACGTTTTACTCTAATGGTTCGACATCGGTCGTCGTGCTGGTTTTCGAGAAAAGCGCGAATAACTTGTATCGCTGGAAATATTTCAGAGTCCCGACGAGTTTCTAAGTCGTGCGGCACCTTGGTCCGGAGGACGAAATCGACATATCCTCGAATCCAACTACTGATCCCTGTTCCTCGTTCAATTGCCAACGTTTTACTATAAGGGTTCGACATCGGTCGTCGTGCTGGTTTTCGAGAAAAGCGCGAATAACTTGGATCGCTGCGAAATATTTCAGAGTCCCGTCGAGTTTCAAAGTCGTGCGGCATCTTGGTTCGACCGCGGCAAAAATCGACATATCCTCGAATCCAACTACAGATCCCTGTTCCTCGTTCAATTGCCAACGTTTTACTCTAATGGTTCGACATCGGTCGTCGTGCTGGTTTTCGAGAAAAGCGCGAATAACTTGTATCGCTGGAAATATTTCAGAGTCCCGACGAGTTTCTAAGTCGTGCGGCACCTTGGTCCGGAGGACGAAATCGACATATCCTCGAATCCAACTACTGATCCCTGTTCCTCGTTCAATTGCCAACGTTTTACTATAAGGGTTCGACATCGGTCGTCGTGCTGGTTTTCGAGAAAAGCGCGAATAACTTGGATCGCTGCGAAATATTTCAGAGTCCCGTCGAGTTTCAAAGTCGTGCGGCATCTTGGTTCGACCGCGGCAAAAATCGACATATCCTCGAATCCAACTACAGATCCCTGTTCCTCGTTCAATTGCCAACGTTTTACTCTAATGGTTCGACATCGGTCGTCGTGCTGGTTTTCGAGAAAAGCGCGAATAACTTGTATCGCTGGAAATATTTCAGAGTCCCGACGAGTTTCTAAGTCGTGCGGCACCTTGGTCCGGAGGACGAAATCGACATATCCTCGAATCCAACTACTGATCCCTGTTCCTCGTTCAATTGCCAACGTTTTACTATAAGGGTTCGACATCGGTCGTCGTGCTGGTTTTCGAGAAAAGCGCGAATAACTTGGATCGCTGCGAAATATTTCAGAGTCCCGTCGAGTTTCAAAGTCGTGCGGCATCTTGGTTCGACCGCGGCAAAAATCGACATATCCTCGAATCCAACTACAGATCCCTGTTCCTCGTTCAATTGCCAACGTTTTACTCTAATGGTTCGACATCGGTCGTCGTGCTGGTTTTCGAGAAAAGCGCGAATAACTTGTATCGCTGGAAATATTTCAGAGTCCCGACGAGTTTCTAAGTCGTGCGGCACCTTGGTCCGGAGGACGAAATCGACATATCCTCGAATCCAACTACTGATCCCTGTTCCTCGTTCAATTGCCAACGTTTTACTATAAGGGTTCGACATCGGTCGTCGTGCTGGTTTTCGAGAAAAGCGCGAATAACTTGGATCGCTGCGAAATATTTCAGAGTCCCGTCGAGTTTCAAAGTCGTGCGGCATCTTGGTTCGACCGCGGCAAAAATCGACATATCCTCGAATCCAACTACAGATCCCTGTTCCTCGTTCAATTGCCAACGTTTTACTCTAATGGTTCGACATCGGTCGTCGTGCTGGTTTTCGAGAAAAGCGCGAATAACTTGTATCGCTGGAAATATTTCAGAGTCCCGACGAGTTTCTAAGTCGTGCGGCACCTTGGTCCGGAGGACGAAATCGACATATCCTCGAATCCAACTACTGATCCCTGTTCCTCGTTCAATTGCCAACGTTTTACTATAAGGGTTCGACATCGGTCGTCGTGCTGGTTTTCGAGAAAAGCGCGAATAACTTGGATCGCTGCGAAATATTTCAGAGTCCCGTCGAGTTTCAAAGTCGTGCGGCATCTTGGTTCGACCGCGGCAAAAATCGACATATCCTCGAATCCAACTACAGATCCCTGTTCCTCGTTCAATTGCCAACGTTTTACTCTAATGGTTCGACATCGGTCGTCGTGCTGGTTTTCGAGAAAAGCGCGAATAACTTGTATCGCTGGAAATATTTCAGAGTCCCGACGAGTTTCTAAGTCGTGCGGCACCTTGGTCCGGAGGACGAAATCGACATATCCTCGAATCCAACTACTGATCCCTGTTCCTCGTTCAATTGCCAACGTTTTACTATAAGGGTTCGACATCGGTCGTCGTGCTGGTTTTCGAGAAAAGCGCGAATAACTTGGATCGCTGCGAAATATTTCAGAGTCCCGTCGAGTTTCAAAGTCGTGCGGCATCTTGGTTCGACCGCGGCAAAAATCGACATATCCTCGAATCCAACTACAGATCCCTGTTCCTCGTTCAATTGCCAACGTTTTACTCTAATGGTTCGACATCGGTCGTCGTGCTGGTTTTCGAGAAAAGCGCGAATAACTTGTATCGCTGGAAATATTTCAGAGTCCCGACGAGTTTCTAAGTCGTGCGGCACCTTGGTCCGGAGGACGAAATCGACATATCCTCGAATCCAACTACTGATCCCTGTTCCTCGTTCAATTGCCAACGTTTTACTATAAGGGTTCGACATCGGTCGTCGTGCTGGTTTTCGAGAAAAGCGCGAATAACTTGGATCGCTGCGAAATATTTCAGAGTCCCGTCGAGTTTCAAAGTCGTGCGGCATCTTGGTTCGACCGCGGCAAAAATCGACATATCCTCGAATCCAACTACAGATCCCTGTTCCTCGTTCAATTGCCAACGTTTTACTCTAATGGTTCGACATCGGTCGTCGTGCTGGTTTTCGAGAAAAGCGCGAATAACTTGTATCGCTGGAAATATTTCAGAGTCCCGACGAGTTTCTAAGTCGTGCGGCACCTTGGTCCGGAGGACGAAATCGACATATCCTCGAATCCAACTACTGATCCCTGTTCCTCGTTCAATTGCCAACGTTTTACTATAAGGGTTCGACATCGGTCGTCGTGCTGGTTTTCGAGAAAAGCGCGAATAACTTGGATCGCTGCGAAATATTTCAGAGTCCCGTCGAGTTTCAAAGTCGTGCGGCATCTTGGTTCGACCGCGGCAAAAATCGACATATCCTCGAATCCAACTACAGATCCCTGTTCCTCGTTCAATTGCCAACGTTTTACTCTAATGGTTCGACATCGGTCGTCGTGCTGGTTTTCGAGAAAAGCGCGAATAACTTGTATCGCTGGAAATATTTCAGAGTCCCGACGAGTTTCTAAGTCGTGCGGCACCTTGGTCCGGAGGACGAAATCGACATATCCTCGAATCCAACTACTGATCCCTGTTCCTCGTTCAATTGCCAACGTTTTACTATAAGGGTTCGACATCGGTCGTCGTGCTGGTTTTCGAGAAAAGCGCGAATAACTTGGATCGCTGCGAAATATTTCAGAGTCCCGTCGAGTTTCAAAGTCGTGCGGCATCTTGGTTCGACCGCGGCAAAAATCGACATATCCTCGAATCCAACTACAGATCCCTGTTCCTCGTTCAATTGCCAACGTTTTACTCTAATGGTTCGACATCGGTCGTCGTGCTGGTTTTCGAGAAAAGCGCGAATAACTTGTATCGCTGGAAATATTTCAGAGTCCCGACGAGGTTCTAAGTCGTGCGGCACCTTGGTCCGGAGGACGAAATCGACATATCCTCGAATCCAACTACTGATCCCTGTTCCTCGTTCAATTGCCAACGTTTTACTATAAGGGTTCGACATCGGTCGTCGTGCTGGTTTTCGAGAAAAGCGCGAATAACTTGGATCGCTGCGAAATATTTCAGAGTCCCGTCGAGTTTCAAAGTCGTGCGGCATCTTGGTTCGACCGCGGCAAAAATCGACATATCCTCGAATCCAACTACAGATCCCTGTTCCTCGTTCAATTGCCAACGTTTTACTCTAATGGTTCGACATCGGTCGTCGTGCTGGTTTTCGAGAAAAGCGCGAATAACTTGTATCGCTGGAAATATTTCAGAGTCCCGACGAGTTTCTAAGTCGTGCGGCACCTTGGTCCGGAGGACGAAATCGACATATCCTCGAATCCAACTACTGATCCCTGTTCCTCGTTCAATTGCCAACGTTTTACTATAAGGGTTCGACATCGGTCGTCGTGCTGGTTTTCGAGAAAAGCGCGAATAACTTGGATCGCTGCGAAATATTTCAGAGTCCCGTCGAGTTTCAAAGTCGTGCGGCATCTTGGTTCGACCGCGGCAAAAATCGACATATCCTCGAATCCAACTACAGATCCCTGTTCCTCGTTCAATTGCCAACGTTTTACTCTAATGGTTCGACATCGGTCGTCGTGCTGGTTTTCGAGAAAAGCGCGAATAACTTGTATCGCTGGAAATATTTCAGAGTCCCGACGAGTTTCTAAGTCGTGCGGCACCTTGGTCCGGAGGACGAAATCGACATATCCTCGAATCCAACTACTGATCCCTGTTCCTCGTTCAATTGCCAACGTTTTACTATAAGGGTTCGACATCGGTCGTCGTGCTGGTTTTCGAGAAAAGCGCGAATAACTTGGATCGCTGCGAAATATTTCAGAGTCCCGTCGAGTTTCAAAGTCGTGCGGCATCTTGGTTCGACCGCGGCAAAAATCGACATATCCTCGAATCCAACTACAGATCCCTGTTCCTCGTTCAATTGCCAACGTTTTACTCTAATGGTTCGACATCGGTCGTCGTGCTGGTTTTCGAGAAAAGCGCGAATAACTTGTATCGCTGGAAATATTTCAGAGTCCCGACGAGTTTCTAAGTCGTGCGGCACCTTGGTCCGGAGGACGAAATCGACATATCCTCGAATCCAACTACAGATCCCTGTTCCTCGTTCAATTGCCAACGTTTTACTATAAGGGTTCGACATCGGTCGTCGTGCTGGTTTTCGAGAAAAGCGCGAATAACTTGGATCGCTGCGAAATATTTCAGAGTCCCGTCGAGTTTCAAAGTCGTGCGGCATCTTGGTTCGACCGCGGCAAAAATCGACATATCCTCGAATCCAACTACAGATCCCTGTTCCTCGTTCAATTGCCAACGTTTTACTCTAATGGTTCGACATCGGTCGTCGTGCTGGTTTTCGAGAAAAGCGCGAATAACTTGTATCGCTGGAAATATTTCAGAGTCCCGACGAGTTTCTAAGTCGTGCGGCACCTTGGTCCGGAGGACGAAATCGACATATCCTCGAATCCAACTACTGATCCCTGTTCCTCGTTCAATTGCCAACGTTTTACTATAAGGGTTCGACATCGGTCGTCGTGCTGGTTTTCGAGAAAAGCGCGAATAACTTGGATCGCTGCGAAATATTTCAGAGTCCCGTCGAGTTTCAAAGTCGTGCGGCATCTTGGTTCGACCGCGGCAAAAATCGACATATCCTCGAATCCAACTACAGATCCCTGTTCCTCGTTCAATTGCCAACGTTTTACTCTAATGGTTCGACATCGGTCGTCGTGCTGGTTTTCGAGAAAAGCGCGAATAACTTGTATCGCTGGAAATATTTCAGAGTCCCGACGAGTTTCTAAGTCGTGCGGCA
The DNA here is from genome assembly GCA_910592295.1 of Andrena haemorrhoa. Taxonomy (NCBI): domain Eukaryota; kingdom Metazoa; phylum Arthropoda; class Insecta; order Hymenoptera; family Andrenidae; genus Andrena; species Andrena haemorrhoa. The sequence continues at coordinate 114,846 of CAJUZA010000372.1, read as the reverse complement.
CCTTGGTCCGGAGGACGAAATCGACATATCCTCGAATCCAACTACTGATCCCTGTTCCTCGTTCAATTGCCAACGTTTTACTATAAGGGTTCGACATCGGTCGTCGTGCTGGTTTTCGAGAAAAGCGCGAATAACTTGGATCGCTGCGAAATATTTCAGAGTCCCGTCGAGTTTCAAAGTCGTGCGGCATCTTGGTTCGACCGCGGCAAAAATCGACATATCCTCGAATCCAACTACAGATCCCTGTTCCTCGTTCAATTGCCAACGTTTTACTCTAATGGTTCGACATCGGTCGTCGTGCTGGTTTTCGAGAAAAGCGCGAATAACTTGTATCGCTGGAAATATTTCAGAGTCCCGACGAGTTTCTAAGTCGTGCGGCACCTTGGTCCGGAGGACGAAATCGACATATCCTCGAATCCAACTACTGATCCCTGTTCCTCGTTCAATTGCCAACGTTTTACTATAAGGGTTCGACATCGGTCGTCGTGCTGGTTTACGAGAAAAGCGCGAATAACTTGGATCGCTGCGAAATATTTCAGAGTCCCGTCGAGTTTCAAAGTCGTGCGGCATCTTGGTTCGACCGCGGCAAAAATCGACATATCCTCGAATCCAACTACAGATCCCTGTTCCTCGTTCAATTGCCAACGTTTTACTCTAATGGTTCGACATCGGTCGTCGTGCTGGTTTTCGAGAAAAGCGCGAATAACTTGTATCGCTGGAAATATTTCAGAGTCCCGACGAGTTTCTAAGTCGTGCGGCACCTTGGTCCGGAGGACGAAATCGACATATCCTCGAATCCAACTACTGATCCCTGTTCCTCGTTCAATTGCCAACGTTTTACTATAAGGGTTCGACATCGGTCGTCGTGCTGGTTTTCGAGAAAAGCGCGAATAACTTGGATCGCTGCGAAATATTTCAGAGTCCCGTCGAGTTTCAAAGTCGTGCGGCATCTTGGTTCGACCGCGGCAAAAATCGACATATCCTCTAATCCAACTACAGATCCCTGTTCCTCGTTCAATTGCCAACGTTTTACTCTAATGGTTCGACATCGGTCGTCGTGCTGGTTTTCGAGAAAAGCGCGAATAACTTGTATCGCTGGAAATATTTCAGAGTCCCGACGAGTTTCTAAGTCGTGCGGCACCTTGGTCCGGAGGACGAAATCGACATATCCTCGAATCCAACTACTGATCCCTGTTCCTCGTTCAATTGCCAACGTTTTACTATAAGGGTTCGACATCGGTCGTCGTGCTGGTTTTCGAGAAAAGCGCGAATAACTTGGATCGCTGCGAAATATTTCTGAGTCCCGTCGAGTTTCAAAGTCGTGCGGCATCTTGGTTCGACCGCGGCAAAAATCGACATATCCTCGAATCCAACTACAGATCCCTGTTCCTCGTTCAATTGCCAACGTTTTACTCTAATGGTTCGACATCGGTCGTCGTGCTGGTTTTCGAGAAAAGCGCGAATAACTTGTATCGCTGGAAATATTTCAGAGTCCCGACGAGTTTCTAAGTCGTGCGGCACCTTGGTCCGGAGGACGAAATCGACATATCCTCGAATCCAACTACTGATCCCTGTTCCTCGTTCAATTGCCAACGTTTTACTATAAGGGTTCGACATCGGTCGTCGTGCTGGTTTTCGAGAAAAGCGCGAATAACTTGGATCGCTGCGAAATATTTCAGAGTCCCGTCGAGTTTCAAAGTCGTGCGGCATCTTGGTTCGACCGCGGCAAAAATCGACATATCCTCGAATCCAACTACAGATCCCTGTTCCTCGTTCAATTGCCAACGTTTTACTCTAATGGTTCGACATCGGTCGTCGTGCTGGTTTTCGAGAAAAGCGCGAATAACTTGTATCGCTGGAAATATTTCAGAGTCCCGACGAGTTTCTAAGTCGTGCGGCACCTTGGTCCGGAGGACGAAATCGACATATCCTCGAATCCAACTACTGATCCCTGTTCCTCGTTCAATTGCCAACGTTTTACTATAAGGGTTCGACATCGGTCGTCGTGCTGGTTTTCGAGAAAAGCGCGAATAACTTGGATCGCTGCGAAATATTTCAGAGTCCCGTCGAGTTTCAAAGTCGTGCGGCATCTTGGTTCGACCGCGGCAAAAATCGACATATCCTCGAATCCAACTACAGATCCCTGTTCCTCGTTCAATTGCCAACGTTTTACTCTAATGGTTCGACATCGGTCGTCGTGCTGGTTTTCGAGAAAAGCGCGAATAACTTGTATCGCTGGAAATATTTCAGAGTCCCGACGAGTTTCTAAGTCGTGCGGCACCTTGGTCCGGAGGACGAAATCGACATATCCTCGAATCCAACTACTGATCCCTGTTCCTCGTTCAATTGCCAACGTTTTACTATAAGGGTTCGACATCGGTCGTCGTGCTGGTTTTCGAGAAAAGCGCGAATAACTTGGATCGCTGCGAAATATTTCAGAGTCCCGTCGAGTTTCAAAGTCGTGCGGCATCTTGGTTCGACCGCGGCAAAAATCGACATATCCTCGAATCCAACTACAGATCCCTGTTCCTCGTTCAATTGCCAACGTTTTACTCTAATGGTTCGACATCGGTCGTCGTGCTGGTTTTCGAGAAAAGCGCGAATAACTTGTATCGCTGGAAATATTTCAGAGTCCCGACGAGTTTCTAAGTCGTGCGGCACCTTGGTCCGGAGGACGAAATCGACATATCCTCGAATCCAACTACTGATCCCTGTTCCTCGTTCAATTGCCAACGTTTTACTATAAGGGTTCGACATCGGTCGTCGTGCTGGTTTTCGAGAAAAGCGCGAATAACTTGGATCGCTGCGAAATATTTCAGAGTCCCGTCGAGTTTCAAAGTCGTGCGGCATCTTGGTTCGACCGCGGCAAAAATCGACATATCCTCGAATCCAACTACAGATCCCTGTTCCTCGTTCAATTGCCAACGTTTTACTCTAATGGTTCGACATCGGTCGTCGTGCTGGTTTTCGAGAAAAGCGCGAATAACTTGTATCGCTGGAAATATTTCAGAGTCCCGACGAGTTTCTAAGTCGTGCGGCACCTTGGTCCGGAGGACGAAATCGACATATCCTCGAATCCAACTACTGATCCCTGTTCCTCGTTCAATTGCCAACGTTTTACTATAAGGGTTCGACATCGGTCGTCGTGCTGGTTTTCGAGAAAAGCGCGAATAACTTGGATCGCTGCGAAATATTTCAGAGTCCCGTCGAGTTTCAAAGTCGTGCGGCATCTTGGTTCGACCGCGGCAAAAATCGACATATCCTCGAATCCAACTACAGATCCCTGTTCCTCGTTCAATTGCCAACGTTTTACTCTAATGGATCGACATCGGTCGTCGTGCTGGTTTTCGAGAAAAGCGCGAATAACTTGTATCGCTGGAAATATTTCAGAGTCCCGACGAGTTTCTAAGTCGTGCGGCACCTTGGTCCGGAGGACGAAATCGACATATCCTCGAATCCAACTACTGATCCCTGTTCCTCGTTCAATTGCCAACGTTTTACTATAAGGGTTCGACATCGGTCGTCGTGCTGGTTTTCGAGAAAAGCGCGAATAACTTGGATCGCTGCGAAATATTTCAGAGTCCCGTCGAGTTTCAAAGTCGTGCGGCATCTTGGTTCGACCGCGGCAAAAATCGACATATCCTCGAATCCAACTACAGATCCCTGTTCCTCGTTCAATTGCCAACGTTTTACTCTAATGGTTCGACATCGGTCGTCGTGCTGGTTTTCGAGAAAAGCGCGAATAACTTGTATCGCTGGAAATATTTCAGAGTCCCGACGAGTTTCTAAGTCGTGCGGCACCTTGGTCCGGAGGACGAAATCGACATATCCTCGAATCCAACTACTGATCCCTGTTCCTCGTTCAATTGCCAACGTTTTACTATAAGGGTTCGACATCGGTCGTCGTGCTGGTTTTCGAGAAAAGCGCGAATAACTTGGATCGCTGCGAAATATTTCAGAGTCCCGTCGAGTTTCAAAGTCGTGCGGCATCTTGGTTCGACCGCGGCAAAAATCGACATATCCTCGAATCCAACTACAGATCCCTGTTCCTCGTTCAATTGCCAACGTTTTACTCTAATGGTTCGACATCGGTCGTCGTGCTGGTTTTCGAGAAAAGCGCGAATAACTTGTATCGCTGGAAATATTTCAGAGTCCCGACGAGTTTCTAAGTCGTGCGGCACCTTGGTCCGGAGGACGAAATCGACATATCCTCGAATCCAACTACTGATCCCTGTTCCTCGTTCAATTGCCAACGTTTTACTATAAGGGTTCGACATCGGTCGTCGTGCTGGTTTTCGAGAAAAGCGCGAATAACTTGGATCGCTGCGAAATATTTCAGAGTCCCGTCGAGTTTCAAAGTCGTGCGGCATCTTGGTTCGACCGCGGCAAAAATCGACATATCCTCGAATCCAACTACAGATCCCTGTTCCTCGTTCAATTGCCAACGTTTTACTCTAATGGTTCGACATCGGTCGTCGTGCTGGTTTTCGAGAAAAGCGCGAATAACTTGTATCGCTGGAAATATTTCAGAGTCCCGGCGAGTTTCTAAGTCGTGCGGCACCTTGGTCCGACCGCGGCGAAAATCGACATATCCTCGAATCCAACTACTGATCCCTGTTCCTCGTTCAATTGCGAACGTATTACTCTAATGGTTCGACATCGGTCGTCGTACTGGTTTTCGAGAAAAACGCGAAAAACTTGGATCGCAGCGAAATATTTCTAAGTTCCGTGAAATTATTTTCGAATTTTGTTTTTGACCGTGTATTCATCGTGGTAATGATCGCAGCGATTGTTTATAATAATTCGTTTTGTCGGTTTACTCTTGATCTTGGTTCCGACGCTTTCC
>CAJUZA010000372.1:95000-97500 GCA_910592295.1 Andrena haemorrhoa | reverse complement strand
TGCTGGTTTTCGAGAAAAGCGCGAATAACTTGGATCGCTGCGAAATATTTCAGAGTCCCGTCGAGTTTCAAAGTCGTGCGGCATCTTGGTTCGACCGCGGCAAAAATCGACATATCCTCGAATCCAACTACAGATCCCTGTTCCTCGTTCAATTGCCAACGTTTTACTCTAATGGTTCGACATCGGTCGTCGTGCTGGTTTTCGAGAAAAGCGCGAATAACTTGTATCGCTGGAAATATTTCAGAGTCCCGACGAGTTTCTAAGTCGTGCGGCACCTTGGTCCGGAGGACGAAATCGACATATCATCGAATCCAACTACTGATCCCTGTTCCTCGTTCAATTGCCAACGTTTTACTATAAGGGTTCGACATCGGTCGTCGTGCTGGTTTTCGAGAAAAGCGCGAATAACTTGGATCGCTGCGAAATATTTCAGAGTCCCGTCGAGTTTCAAAGTCGTGCGGCATCTTGGTTCGACCGCGGCAAAAATCGACATATCCTCGAATCCAACTACAGATCCCTGTTCCTCGTTCAATTGCCAACGTTTTACTCTAATGGTTCGACATCGGTCGTCGTGCTGGTTTTCGAGAAAAGCGCGAATAACTTGTATCGCTGGAAATATTTCAGAGTCCCGACGAGTTTCTAAGTCGTGCGGCACCTTGGTCCGGAGGACGAAACCGACATATCCTCGAATCCAACTACTGATCCCTGTTCCTCGTTCAATTGCCAACGTTTTACTATAAGGGTTCGACATCGGTCGTCGTGCTGGTTTTCGAGAAAAGCGCGAATAACTTGGATCGCTGCGAAATATTTCAGAGTCCCGTCGAGTTTCAAAGTCGTGCGGCATCTTGGTTCGACCGCGGCAAAAATCGACATATCCTCGAATCCAACTACAGATCCCTGTTCCTCGTTCAATTGCCAACGTTTTACTCTAATGGTTCGACATCGGTCGTCGTGCTGGTTTTCGAGAAAAGCGCGAATAACTTGTATCGCTGGAAATATTTCAGAGTCCCGACGAGTTTCTAAGTCGTGCGGCACCTTGGTCCGGAGGACGAAATCGACATATCCTCGAATCCAACTACTGATCCCTGTTCCTCGTTCAATTGCCAACGTTTTACTATAAGGGTTCGACATCGGTCGTCGTGCTGGTTTTCGAGAAAAGCGCGAATAACTTGGATCGCTGCGAAATATTTCAGAGTCCCGTCGAGTTTCAAAGTCGTGCGGCATCTTGGTTCGACCGCGGCAAAAATCGACATATCCTCGAATCCAACTACAGATCCCTGTTCCTCGTTCAATTGCCAACGTTTTACTCTAATGGTTCGACATCGGTCGTCGTGCTGGTTTTCGAGAAAAGCGCGAATAACTTGTATCGCTGGAAATATTTCAGAGTCCCGACGAGTTTCTAAGTCGTGCGGCACCTTGGTCCGACCGCGGCGAAAATCGACATATCCTCGAATCCAACTACTGATCCCTGTTCCTCGTTCAATTGCGAACGTATTACTCTAATGGTTCGACATCGGTCGTCGTACTGGTTTTCGAGAAAAACGCGAAAAACTTGGATCGCAGCGAAATATTTCTAAGTTCCGTGAAATTATTTTCGAATTTTGTTTTTGACCGTGTATTCATCGTGGTAATGATCGCAGCGATTGTTTATAATAATTCGTTTTGTCGGTTTACTCTTGATCTTGGTTCCGACGGTTTCCGCGGCTAAGTCCCAGCGGCTGTTGTAGCGGCGGTTTACGCCCATAAGCGCCCGTGCGTAAGGTACGGCGGCGCCGGCGTTCCGGCCGGCCGTTCGGTATCTATAAGGGAGAGCGACGGTCCGAGCGTCTCGGTCGGAGCAGCGTTGGGCGTGTGGCTATTCTATGACCTCGGTTGAGAAGCAGTCACCGCTCCTCGAGATTCTGTCTCGACTGTTCTTACCGTGTTGCGTTTCGGATTTCTCCACACAGCATGACCACGGGTCGGTGTCTATGACCGAATGGCCCTTATGTGGTGAGCGTCCATAAGTGACGTTGGTGACAGGTATGCACTTCTGTGTATGCTTGTACGAACTTATGCATTCAACTCTTTATCCACGCAGATGGACGATTTAAACTTAACGAAACGCTAAGGAAGGCTAGCGTCGGGTACATATAAAGTATCGTACTCTTAGTTCGAACTTTGAAAGAGGGAGAAAGTAGATCCAAACCCAAGAGGTGTCAGTTGTCGATATGGCTAGCGCGCACATTACGTGCCAACTCGTTATGACCAGCATGGCACGGTCCGCGCTATCCCGTTTGCTCAGCATGCACTTGTCCGCGCTATTACGTACATGACCAGCGTGAATGATACGCGCTTTGTCGATATGTCCAGCGTGTAGTGGTCCGTGCTTCTACGGTGGATGCTAGCGTGCGTGTACTCCGTGCTTCCCGATGGATGCAGCGGCACGCGTGATACGCGCTTTATCGAGCTTCAGACGCCATCCTTATTTATAAAGGAAATATAATGAATTTTGTCTGTG
>CAJUZA010000372.1:87500-92500 GCA_910592295.1 Andrena haemorrhoa | reverse complement strand
TTAAACAGATACCAAAAACGAAATGCGAATATGCATTTCTCCTATATACCGCGTGGCACGGCTTACGCGCGGAGGTCGCTACAGACGGAGAACCTGGTTTCTCACCGCGACGCTCCCGTCCGATGCCCGTCGGTGAAGCGCAAAGAGCCCAGCTCGCCAGACCGCCAGACGCGGTGTCGCCGCCTCTTTGAGAACGGGACGATAATAATACGAACGCAATCACGAGTGCGCTAGCGCGAGGTTTCTAGAGAGAGGTCGTCGTTAACTGAATCGGGAAAAACAAGACCCGTCGTTGCGATCGCCCTCCGATAGCCCGCCGCCCTCGTCGATTCCCGTTCACCTCGTATCCGGAGGCGTGTACCGTTGTATACGAATAACCGTCTGAGCGTGTTGTCTGCGCTAGCGTGTGTTGTAGGCTCTTGTCGAGAAAGGGGAGTCACTACTCGCGACCAAAGACAGGGACGAAAACACGAGACAAGCGCCCCGAGTGGTTAAGTAAAGCGCGCGCGCGAGAGAGGGCAGCCAGGAACGAGCCGCCGTCGGAGCCTCGGCTTCGCGACGTTTCTATCCCTCTCTTTCGACGACGCTTCTTCCACTCGCATTCCGCTTCCTCAGTTTTGGTCGCGCACTCCGAAAAGTCCTCCTGTGGACGGGACCCTCTCCTCGGAGAGAGAAGAGGACCCGGGTAACCTAGGGCGGCTCGCACATCGAACGCGTCGACGTGCGTCCCGAGTATCGCTCACTTAATCGCGCGTCCCCGATAGCGAAAAAAAGGACCGGCTGTGAAGCATCGATAGCGAAAGTCCGATTGGACCGATCGAAGCCGGCCGTGCGTCCGCTTTCGGGGGTCGGCGACGATAGAGAGCGTGTAAGGAGGACGCTGCCGCGTGCGGTGGCCCCCGAGTACACGATTACGGTTCTCGTACCCGTGTATCTCGAAGGTTTTTAAATGAATACGCTCGGCCGTCGGACGTGTCGCGGTGTTTCCGCGTGCGTTTCGACGGTTCCCGTCCTGGACAGGAATCACACAGTGTCGTCAACGTTGGCGACGCCCGGACGGTCCTCCTTCGCGCGCTGGTTGGAGGCGCACGGGCCTCGGCTTCATCCGAACCGAGAGAACAAAAGATATATATCAAACATATTTAATAACACGATTACCCTGAACGGTGGATCACTTGGCTCGTGGGTCGATGAAGAACGCAGCTAATTGCGCGTCAACGTGTGAACTGCAGGACACATGAACATCGACATTTCGAACGCACATTGCGGTCCACGGATACAATTCCTGGACCACGCCTGGCTGAGGGTCGTTATCACAAACAAAAGACTGCTTGCGTCGGTTTCTCCTCGGCGTGTCATCCTCGCCGTCTCGCGTTTCCGACGATGTAACGCGTTTCGGTGTCGGGTCGATGATACACGCGAGATACGCGCGACGTACGAGCGAAAGTTGGGCTGTTCGTCGGCGTTTGCCACGGCTCGCGCCAGAGTCGTTGAAGCGTGTAATCTCTCCCGTGCGAGAAAAGAGAGAGGCGAACGTGATGAAAATATGATCATCGTGCGGACTCGCGTGCGTGCTTTCACGGCGTCGTGCGTCGTTGTTTTAAAACGACCGCCCGTGTGCTGCACCGCTCCCCGGATCAAGCACACTCACGGCAGCCTCTCCGCTCGCACCGGTGGTGTAGATTTGCCTTCACGTTCTGCGCGAGATCTTTTTACCGTGCTCCCGACGTCGCCTGAAATGAAAAATTTGTCCTGAGAAAGAGACACCAAAGAGCGAGAGATAGAGAGAAAGAGCAGTGCGCGGCATATGTGCGCCGATCTATATCGTCGCCTTCACGAGGCCCCAGGGATTTTAAAAAGAGGGTCGTCGTTTTGACAAGTGATAAAAGTCAATCGATACATCGAGGGCACACCACTCGTTCTTCGGGACGCCGTGAAGATCCAAGGGTGTATTACACGAATACAGGCGCTGTGCGGGATGATAAACAACCACGCGTTAACAGGATCGGGTCGATGTATTTCCCCGTCCGTTGCGCGTGTCCTCGCCAAGCCCTATTCGTTCTCTCCCTATGGCCACGTTCCGTCGACACAGACTAGTGTTTGCGCCAAACATTCGATGAGAGATTGCTGCATGCGTCGTTTAACGTTTCTGTACCCCGAAATCCTCATTGGCGCGGCTGCGCGAATTTGAATTTTGACGAGAACCGAAAGGCGCTGATGCCGCGAAAGGTGGTTATGACTCTCCTTCGTGTAGAATGGAAGAACGAGTCTCCCCGATCGCCCCATGTCTTTGTCGCGTTGTTGGTCGACCGTATAAGAGACCGCGCGTCTCACCGGTCGTACAGTCCACGGAAAAGCTTATTTTCCCCGCGGTTCCCTCTGCTGCTCGCAGCGTGAAGGGATAGCGGAATCTCAAAGCTAATATAGCGGACGGACGTTAAAGTAAAAACCGGTGGTCGTTCCGCGGGAGTCTCGCGGATCGATTCGACGATGCGCGACGAAAAGAGACACTTTGGCGAGGCGCAAATAGAGGTAGGGGGGACTAATTCTCTATTAGAAGAGAAAAAGAGTCCATATACCTTTTCTCTGAAATCGTGCGATGGCACCTCTGGATACACAACGAGTCTGGCTATGAGCAGGGACGTGTACGGGGGAAGATATATGTGCGTGGCGTGTGATGCCGTATACGCGGTGCGCATGGGAAACTGCGAGCGAGCAAGGGAAGAGAAAGAATCGAAGAAGTTTATTTATATTCTTCTCCTTGTATTCTTCAGCCCAGCTTCTCGTCCGGCCCGGCCCCGTCGTCGGTGTCAACTCGCAATACGCGCACACCCCCCCGTACTCCCGCCGCCGGGAGACCCGTCGAGATAAAGTATCAAAAACAGGGAGCACGATTTATATATCTTCTCTCCATATGATTGACGACCTCAGAGTAGGCGAGATTACCCGCTGAATTTAAGCATATTACTAAGCGGAGGAAAAGAAACTAACAAGGATTTCCTTAGTAGCGGCGAGCGAACAGGAATTAGCCCAGCACTGAATCCCGCGGTTCCGCCGCAGGGAATTGTAGTGTTCAGGAGGATCCGTTTATCCCGTGACGTCGCACCGCGTCCAAGTCCATCTTGAATGGGGCCACTTACCCGCAGAGGGTGCCAGGCCCGTAGCGACCGGTACGCGTTTCGGGAGGATCTCTCCATAGAGTCGGGTTGCTTGAGAGTGCAACCCTAAGTGGGTGGTAAACTCCATCTAAGGCTAAATACAACCACGAGACCGATAGCGAACAAGTACCGTGAGGGAAAGTTGAAAAGAACTTTGAAGAGAGAGTTCAAGAGTACGTGAAACCGTTCAGGGGTAAACCTGAGAAACCCAAAAGATCGAATGGGGAGATTCATCGTCGACGAGGCTGGCTCCCGTCGGTGCGCGATACTCCGGGTGGACTTTCGTGGTCCATTAGCGAGGGTACACCACCGGCGGCGAATGTTCCGGCCACGTAGTCGTGCACTTCTCCCCTAGTAGAACGTCGCGACCCGTTGCGTGTCGGTCTACGGCCCGAGCGGTTGCCTGTTTCGTTGCTCCCAGAGCACGCGACAGACCCTCGGCCGCCCGGCCGGCTGCGCGACGGTACTCTGACGGTATCGGGCCGCAACCAATCCATTTTCGAATGTGTGTGCGTCAGGCCCGCCGCAAGCCCGGCCAGTTCTTACCCGGAGGCACGGACCTGGTGCCGTCCCCGGGCCTGGCCAGCTGTTAGCAGGCGGTGTCCTTGGACTGGCCAAGCTTCGAATTACCGGTCGGCGACGCTACTGCTTTGGGTACTCTCAGGACCCGTCTTGAAACACGGACCAAGGAGTCTAACATGTGCGCGAGTCATTGGGAGAAAGAAACCTAAAGGCGGAATGAAAGTGAAGGTCGACCTTTGCGTCGACCGAGGGAGGATCGGCCGCGTTACGATGCGGCCTCGCACTCCCGGGGCGTCTCGTTCTCATTGCGAGAAGAGGCGCACCTAGAGCGTACACGTTGGGACCCGAAAGATGGTGAACTATGCCTGGTCAGGACGAAGTCAGGGGAAACCCTGATGGAGGTCCGTAGCGATTCTGACGTGCAAATCGATCGTCGGAACTGGGTATAGGGGCGAAAGACTAATCGAACCATCTAGTAGCTGGTTCCCTCCGAAGTTTCCCTCAGGATAGCTGGCACTCGCTCGTTCCTACGCGAACGTGTGCGAGTTTCATCTGGTAAAGCGAATGATTAGAGGCCTTGGGGCCGAAACGACCTCAACCTATTCTCAAACTTTAAATGGGTGAGATCTCTGGCTTGCTTGGATCATGAAGCCACGAGATTATATTGAATCAGAGTGCCAAGTGGGCCAATTTTGGTAAGCAGAACTGGCGCTGTGGGATGAACCAAACGCAGAGTTAAGGCGCCTAAGTCGACGCTTATGGGATACCATGAAAGGCGTTGGTTGCTTAAGACAGCAGGACGGTGGCCATGGAAGTCGGAATCCGCTAAGGAGTGTGTAACAACTCACCTGCCGAAGCAACTAGCCCTGAAAATGGATGGCGCTGAAGCGTCGCGCCTATACTCCGCCGTCAGCGGCAAGTGGGGAGGGACGTGCCACCCGTTCGCGGGTGACCGTCCTCCATGAAGCCCTGACGAGTAGGAGGGTCGCGGCGGTGTGCGCAGAAGGGTCTGGGCGTGAGCCTGCCTGGAGCCACCGTCGGTGCAGATCTTGGTGGTAGTAGCAAATACTCCAGCGAGGCCCTGGAGGACTGACGTGGAGAAGGGTTTCGTGTGAACAGCCGTTGCACACGAGTCAGTCGATCCTAAGCCCTAAGAGAAATCCTATGCAGATGTGGTGTCCTAAAACAGAGTTTTTTGAGACACACACCCGTTGGGCGAAAGGGAATCCGGTTCCTATTCCGGAACCCGGTAGCGGAACCGCAAACCATTCGGGCCCTCGTAAGAGTGTTCGTCGGGGTAACCCAAAATGACCTGGAGAC
>CAJUZA010000372.1:47500-82500 GCA_910592295.1 Andrena haemorrhoa | reverse complement strand
AGTTTCTAAGTCGTGCGGCACCTTGGTCCGGAGGACGAAATCGACATATCCTCGAATCCAACTACTGATCCCTGTTCCTCGTTCAATTGCCAACGTTTTACTATAAGGGTTCGACATCGGTCGTCGTGCTGGTTTTCGAGAAAAGCGCGAATAACTTGGATCGCTGCGAAATATTTCAGAGTCCTGTCGAGTTTCAAAGTCGTGCGGCATCTTGGTTCGACCGCGGCAAAAATCGACATATCCTCGAATCCAACTACAGATCCCTGTTCCTCGTTCAATTGCCAACGTTTTACTCTAATGGTTCGACATCGGTCGTCGTGCTGGTTTTCGAGAAAAGCGCGAATAACTTGTATCGCTGGAAATATTTCAGAGTCCCGACGAGTTTCTAAGTAGTGCGGCACCTTGGTCCGGAGGACGAAATCGACATATCCTCGAATCCAACTACTGATCCCTGTTCCTCGTTCAATTGCCAACGTTTTACTATAAGGGTTCGACATCGGTCGTCGTGCTGGTTTTCGAGAAAAGCGCGAATAACTTGGATCGCTGCGAAATATTTCAGAGTCCCGTCGAGTTTCAAAGTCGTGCGGCATCTTGGTTCGACCGCGGCAAAAATCGACATATCCTCGAATCCAACTACAGATCCCTGTTCCTCGTTCAATTGCCAACGTTTTACTCTAATGGTTCGACATCGGTCGTCGTGCTGGTTTTCGAGAAAAGCGCGAATAACTTGTATCGCTGGAAATATTTCAGAGTCCCGACGAGTTTCTAAGTCGTGCGGCACCTTGGTCCGGAGGACGAAATCGACATATCCTCGAATCCAACTACTGATCCCTGTTCCTCGTTCAATTGCCAACGTTTTACTATAAGGGTTCGACATCGGTCGTCGTGCTGGTTTTCGAGAAAAGCGCGAATAACTTGGATCGCTGCGAAATATTTCAGAGTCCCGTCGAGTTTCAAAGTCGTGCGGCATCTTGGTTCGACCGCGGCAAAAATCGACATATCCTCGAATCCAACTACAGATCCCTGTTCCTCGTTCAATTGCCAACGTTTTACTCTAATGGTTCGACATCGGTCGTCGTGCTGGTTTTCGAGAAAAGCGCGAATAACTTGTATCGCTGGAAATATTTCAGAGTCCCGACGAGTTTCTAAGTCGTGCGGCACCTTGGTCCGGAGGACGAAATCGACATATCCTCGAATCCAACTACTGATCCCTGTTCCTCGTTCAATTGCCAACGTTTTACTATAAGGGTTCGACATCGGTCGTCGTGCTGGTTTTCGAGAAAAGCGCGAATAACTTGGATCGCTGCGAAATATTTCAGAGTCCCGTCGAGTTTCAAAGTCGAGCGGCATCTTGGTTCGACCGCGGCAAAAATCGACATATCCTCGAATCCAACTACAGATCCCTGTTCCTCGTTCAATTGCCAACGTTTTACTCTAATGGTTCGACATCGGTCGTCGTGCTGGTTTTCGAGAAAAGCGCGAATAACTTGTATCGCTGGAAATATTTCAGAGTCCCGACGAGTTTCTAAGTCGTGCGGCACCTTGGTCCGGAGGACGAAATCGACATATCCTCGAATCCAACTACTGATCCCTGTTCCTCGTTCAATTGCCAACGTTTTACTATAAGGGTTCGACATCGGTCGTCGTGCTGGTTTTCGAGAAAAGAGCGAATAACTTGGATCGCTGCGAAATATTTCAGAGTCCCGTCGAGTTTCAAAGTCGTGCGGCATCTTGGTTCGACCGCGGCAAAAATCGACATATCCTCGAATCCAACTACAGATCCCTGTTCCTCGTTCAATTGCCAACGTTTTACTCTAATGGTTCGACATCGGTCGTCGTGCTGGTTTTCGAGAAAAGCGCGAATAACTTGTATCGCTGGAAATATTTCAGAGTCCCGACGAGTTTCTAAGTCGTGCGGCACCTTGGTCCGGAGGACGAAATCGACATATCCTCGAATCCAACTACTGATCCCTGTTCCTCGTTCAATTGCCAACGTTTTACTATAAGGGTTCGACATCGGTCGTCGTGCTGGTTTTCGAGAAAAGCGCGAATAACTTGGATCGCTGCGAAATATTTCAGAGTCCCGTCGAGTTTCAAAGTCGTGCGGCATCTTGGTTCGACCGCGGCAAAAATCGACATATCCTCGAATCCAACTACAGATCCCTGTTCCTCGTTCAATTGCCAACGTTTTACTCTAATGGTTCGACATCGGTCGTCGTGCTGGTTTTCGAGAAAAGCGCGAATAACTTGTATCGCTGGAAATATTTCAGAGTCCCGACGAGTTTCTAAGTCGTGCGGCACCTTGGTCCGGAGGACGAAACCGACATATCCTCGAATCCAACTACTGATCCCTGTTCCTCGTTCAATTGCCAACGTTTTACTATAAGGGTTCGACATCGGTCGTCGTGCTGGTTTTCGAGAAAAGCGCGAATAACTTGGATCGCTGCGAAATATTTCAGAGTCCCGTCGAGTTTCAAAGTCGTGCGGCATCTTGGTTCGACCGCGGCAAAAATCGACATATCCTCGAATCCAACTACAGATCCCTGTTCCTCGTTCAATTGCCAACGTTTTACTCTAATGGTTCGACATCGGTCGTCGTGCTGGTTTTCGAGAAAAGCGCGAATAACTTGTATCGCTGGAAATATTTCAGAGTCCCGACGAGTTTCTAAGTCGTGCGGCACCTTGGTCCGGAGGACGAAATCGACATATCCTCGAATCCAACTACTGATCCCTGTTCCTCGTTCAATTGCCAACGTTTTACTATAAGGGTTCGACATCGGTCGTCGTGCTGGTTTTCGAGAAAAGCGCGAATAACTTGGATCGCTGCGAAATATTTCAGAGTCCCGTCGAGTTTCAAAGTCGTGCGGCATCTTGGTTCGACCGCGGCAAAAATCGACATATCCTCGAATCCAACTACAGATCCCTGTTCCTCGTTCAATTGCCAACGTTTTACTCTAATGGTTCGACATCGGTCGTCGTGCTGGTTTTCGAGAAAAGCGCGAATAACTTGTATCGCTGGAAATATTTCAGAGTCCCGACGAGTTTCTAAGTCGTGCGGCACCTTGGTCCGGAGGACGAAATCGACATATCCTCGAATCCAACTACTGATCCCTGTTCCTCGTTCAATTGCCAACGTTTTACTATAAGGGTTCGACATCGGTCGTCGTGCTGGTTTTCGAGAAAAGCGCGAATAACTTGGATCGCTGCGAAATATTTCAGAGTCCCGTCGAGTTTCAAAGTCGAGCGGCATCTTGGTTCGACCGCGGCAAAAATCGACATATCCTCGAATCCAACTACAGATCCCTGTTCCTCGTTCAATTGCCAACGTTTTACTCTAATGGTTCGACATCGGTCGTCGTGCTGGTTTTCGAGAAAAGCGCGAATAACTTGTATCGCTGGAAATATTTCAGAGTCCCGACGAGTTTCTAAGTCGTGCGGCACCTTGGTCCGGAGGACGAAATCGACATATCCTCGAATCCAACTACTGATCCCTGTTCCTCGTTCAATTGCCAACGTTTTACTATAAGGGTTCGACATCGGTCGTCGTGCTGGTTTTCGAGAAAAGAGCGAATAACTTGGATCGCTGCGAAATATTTCAGAGTCCCGTCGAGTTTCAAAGTCGTGCGGCATCTTGGTTCGACCGCGGCAAAAATCGACATATCCTCGAATCCAACTACAGATCCCTGTTCCTCGTTCAATTGCCAACGTTTTACTCTAATGGTTCGACATCGGTCGTCGTGCTGGTTTTCGAGAAAAGCGCGAATAACTTGTATCGCTGGAAATATTTCAGAGTCCCGACGAGTTTCTAAGTCGTGCGGCACCTTGGTCCGGAGGACGAAATCGACATATCCTCGAATCCAACTACTGATCCCTGTTCCTCGTTCAATTGCCAACGTTTTACTATAAGGGTTCGACATCGGTCGTCGTGCTGGTTTTCGAGAAAAGCGCGAATAACTTGGATCGCTGCGAAATATTTCAGAGTCCCGTCGAGTTTCAAAGTCGTGCGGCATCTTGGTTCGACCGCGGCAAAAATCGACATATCCTCGAATCCAACTACAGATCCCTGTTCCTCGTTCAATTGCCAACGTTTTACTCTAATGGTTCGACATCGGTCGTCGTGCTGGTTTTCGAGAAAAGCGCGAATAACTTGTATCGCTGGAAATATTTCAGAGTCCCGACGAGTTTCTAAGTCGTGCGGCACCTTGGTCCGGAGGACGAAATCGACATATCCTCGAATCCAACTACTGATCCCTGTTCCTCGTTCAATTGCCAACGTTTTACTATAAGGGTTCGACATCGGTCGTCGTGCTGGTTTTCGAGAAAAGCGCGAATAACTTGGATCGCTGCGAAATATTTCAGAGTCCCGTCGAGTTTCAAAGTCGAGCGGCATCTTGGTTCGACCGCGGCAAAAATCGACATATCCTCGAATCCAACTACAGATCCCTGTTCCTCGTTCAATTGCCAACGTTTTACTCTAATGGTTCGACATCGGTCGTCGTGCTGGTTTTCGAGAAAAGCGCGAATAACTTGTATCGCTGGAAATATTTCAGAGTCCCGACGAGTTTCTAAGTCGTGCGGCACCTTGGTCCGGAGGACGAAATCGACATATCCTCGAATCCAACTACTGATCCCTGTTCCTCGTTCAATTGCCAACGTTTTACTATAAGGGTTCGACATCGGTCGTCGTGCTGGTTTTCGAGAAAAGAGCGAATAACTTGGATCGCTGCGAAATATTTCAGAGTCCCGTCGAGTTTCAAAGTCGTGCGGCATCTTGGTTCGACCGCGGCAAAAATCGACATATCCTCGAATCCAACTACAGATCCCTGTTCCTCGTTCAATTGCCAACGTTTTACTCTAATGGTTCGACATCGGTCGTCGTGCTGGTTTTCGAGAAAAGCGCGAATAACTTGTATCGCTGGAAATATTTCAGAGTCCCGACGAGTTTCTAAGTCGTGCGGCACCTTGGTCCGGAGGACGAAATCGACATATCCTCGAATCCAACTACTGATCCCTGTTCCTCGTTCAATTGCCAACGTTTTACTATAAGGGTTCGACATCGGTCGTCGTGCTGGTTTTCGAGAAAAGCGCGAATAACTTGGATCGCTGCGAAATATTTCAGAGTCCCGTCGAGTTTCAAAGTCGTGCGGCATCTTGGTTCGACCGCGGCAAAAATCGACATATCCTCGAATCCAACTACAGATCCCTGTTCCTCGTTCAATTGCCAACGTTTTACTCTAATGGTTCGACATCGGTCGTCGTGCTGGTTTTCGAGAAAAGCGCGAATAACTTGTATCGCTGGAAATATTTCAGAGTCCCGACGAGTTTCTAAGTCGTGCGGCACCTTGGTCCGGAGGACGAAATCGACATATCCTCGAATCCAACTACTGATCCCTGTTCCTCGTTCAATTGCCAACGTTTTACTATAAGGGTTCGACATCGGTCGTCGTGCTGGTTTTCGAGAAAAGCGCGAATAACTTGGATCGCTGCGAAATATTTCAGAGTCCCGTCGAGTTTCAAAGTCGTGCGGCATCTTGGTTCGACCGCGGCAAAAATCGACATATCCTCGAATCCAACTACAGATCCCTGTTCCTCGTTCAATTGCCAACGTTTTACTCTAATGGTTCGACATCGGTCGTCGTGCTGGTTTTCGAGAAAAGCGCGAATAACTTGTATCGCTGGAAATATTTCAGAGTCCCGACGAGTTTCTAAGTCGTGCGGCACCTTGGTCCGGAGGACGAAATCGACATATCCTCGAATCCAACTACTGATCCCTGTTCCTCGTTCAATTGCCAACGTTTTACTATAAGGGTTCGACATCGGTCGTCGTGCTGGTTTTCGAGAAAAGCGCGAATAACTTGGATCGCTGCGAAATATTTCAGAGTCCCGTCGAGTTTCAAAGTCGTGCGGCATCTTGGTTCGACCGCGGCAAAAATCGACATATCCTCGAATCCAACTACAGATCCCTGTTCCTCGTTCAATTGCCAACGTTTTACTCTAATGGTTCGACATCGGTCGTCGTGCTGGTTTTCGAGAAAAGCGCGAATAACTTGTATCGCTGGAAATATTTCAGAGTCCCGACGAGTTTCTAAGTCGTGCGGCACCTTGGTCCGGAGGACGAAATCGACATATCCTCGAATCCAACTACTGATCCCTGTTCCTCGTTCAATTGCCAACGTTTTACTATAAGGGTTCGACATCGGTCGTCGTGCTGGGTTTCGAGAAAAGCGCGAATAACTTGGATCGCTGCGAAATATTTCAGAGTCCCGTCGAGTTTCAAAGTCGTGCGGCATCTTGGTTCGACCGCGGCAAAAATCGACATATCCTCGAATCCAACTACAGATCCCTGTTCCTCGTTCAATTGCCAACGATTTACTCTAATGGTTCGACATCGGTCGTCGTGCTGGTTTTCGAGAAAAGCGCGAATAACTTGTATCGCTGGAAATATTTCAGAGTCCCGACGAGTTTCTAAGTCGTGCGGCACCTTGGTCCGGAGGACGAAATCGACATATCCTCGAATCCAACTACTGCTCCCTGTTCCTCGTTCAATTGCCAACGTTTTACTATAAGGGTTCGACATCGGTCGTCGTGCTGGTTTTCGAGAAAAGCGCGAATAACTTGGATCGCTGCGAAATATTTCAGAGTCCCGTCGAGTTTCAAAGTCGTGCGGCATCTTGGTTCGACCTCGGCAAAAATCGACATATCCTCGAATCCAACTACAGATCCCTGTTCCTCGTTCAATTGCCAACGTTTTACTCTAATGGTTCGACATCGGTCGTCGTGCTGGTTTTCGAGAAAAGCGCGAATAACTTGTATCGCTGGAAATATTTCAGAGTCCCGACGAGTTTCTAAGTCGTGCGGCACCTTGGTCCGGAGGACGAAATCGACATATCCTCGAATCCAACTACTGATCCCTGTTCCTCGTTCAATTGCCAACGTTTTACTATAAGGGTTCGACATCGGTCGTCGTGCTGGTTTTCGAGAAAAGCGCGAATAACTTGGATCGCTGCGAAATATTTCAGAGTCCCGTCGAGTTTCAAAGTCGTGCGGCATCTTGGTTCGACCGCGGCAAAAATCGACATATCCTCGAATCCAACTACAGATCCCTGTTCCTCGTTCAATTGCCAACGTTTTACTCTAATGGTTCGACATCGGTCGTCGTGCTGGTTTTCGAGAAAAGCGCGAATAACTTGTATCGCTGGAAATATTTCAGAGTCCCGACGAGTTTCTAAGTCGTGCGGCACCTTGGTCCGGAGGACGAAATCGACATATACTCGAATCCAACTACTGATCCCTGTTCCTCGTTCAATTGCCAACGTTTTACTATAAGGGTTCGACATCGGTCGTCGTGCTGGTTTTCGAGAAAAGCGCGAATAACTTGGATCGCTGCGAAATATTTCAGAGTCCCGTCGAGTTTCAAAGTCGTGCGGCATCTTGGTTCGACCGCGGCAAAAATCGACATATCCTCGAATCCAACTACAGATCCCTGTTCCTCGTTCAATTGCCAACGTTTTACTCTAATGGTTCGACATCGGTCGTCGTGCTGGTTTTCGAGAAAAGCGCGAATAACTTGTATCGCTGGAAATATTTCAGAGTCCCGACGAGTTTCTAAGTCGTGCGGCACCTTGGTCCGGAGGACGAAATCGACATATCCTCGAATCCAACTACTGATCCCTGTTCCTCGTTCAATTGCCAACGTTTTACTATAAGGGTTCGACATCGGTCGTCGTGCTGGTTTTCGAGAAAAGCGCGAATAACTTGGATCGCTGCGAAATATTTCAGAGTCCCGTCGAGTTTCAAAGTCGTGCGGCATCTTGGTTCGACCGCGGCAAAAATCGACATATCCTCGAATCCAACTACAGATCCCTGTTCCTCGTTCAATTGCCAACGTTTTACTCTAATGGTTCGACATCGGTCGACGTGCTGGTTTTCGAGAAAAGCGCGAATAACTTGTATCGCTGGAAATATTTCAGAGTCCCGACGAGTTTCTAAGTCGTGCGGCACCTTGGTCCGGAGGACGAAATCGACATATCCTCGAATCCAACTACTGATCCCTGTTCCTCGTTCAATTGCCAACGTTTTACTATAAGGGTTCGACATCGGTCGTCGTGCTGGTTTTCGAGAAAAGCGCGAATAACTTGGATCGCTGCGAAATATTTCAGAGTCCCGTCGAGTTTCAAAGTCGTGCGGCATCTTGGTTCGACCGCGGCAAAAATCGACATATCCTCGAATCCAACTACAGATCCCTGTTCCTCGTTCAATTGCCAACGTTTTACTCTAATGGTTCGACATCGGTCGTCGTGCTGGTTTTCGAGAAAAGCGCGAATAACTTGTATCGCTGGAAATATTTCAGAGTCCCGACGAGTTTCTAAGTCGTGCGGCACCTTGGTCCGGAGGACGAAATCGACATATCCTCGAGTCCAACTACTGATCCCTGTTCCTCGTTCAATTGCCAACGTTTTACTATAAGGGTTCGACATCGGTCGTCGTGCTGGTTTTCGAGAAAAGCGCGAATAACTTGGATCGCTGCGAAATATTTCAGAGTCCCGTCGAGTTTCAAAGTCGTGCGGCATCTTGGTTCGACCGCGGCAAAAATCGACATATCCTCGAATCCAACTACAGATCCCTGTTCCTCGTTCAATTGCCAACGTTTTACTCTAATGGTTCGACATCGGTCGTCGTGCTGGTTTTCGAGAAAAGCGCGAATAACTTGTATCGCTGGAAATATTTCAGAGTCCCGACGAGTTTCTAAGTCGTGCGGCACCTTGGTCCGGAGGACGAAATCGACATATCCTCGAATCCAACTACTGATCCCTGTTCCTCGTTCAATTGCCAACGTTTTACTATAAGGGTTCGACATCGGTCGTCGTGCTGGTTTTCGAGAAAAGCGCGAATAACTTGGATCGCTGCGAAATATTTCAGAGTCCCGTCGAGTTTCAAAGTCGTGCGGCATCTTGGTTCGACCGCGGCAAAAATCGACATATCCTCGAATCCAACTACAGATCCCTGTTCCTCGTTCAATTGCCAACGTTTTACTCTAATGGTTCGACATCGGTCGTCGTGCTGGTTTTCGAGAAAAGCGCGAATAACATGTATCGCTGGAAATATTTCAGAGTCCCGACGAGTTTCTAAGTCGTGCGGCACCTTGGTCCGGAGGACGAAATCGACATATCCTCGAATCCAACTACTGATCCCTGTTCCTCGTTCAATTGCCAACGTTTTACTATAAGGGTTCGACATCGGTCGTCGTGCTGGTTTTCGAGAAAAGCGCGAATAACTTGGATCGCTGCGAAATATTTCAGAGTCCCGTCGAGTTTCAAAGTCGTGCGGCATCTTGGTTCGACCGCGGCAAAAATCGACATATCCTCGAATCCAACTACAGATCCCTGTTCCTCGTTCAATTGCCAACGTTTTACTCTAATGGTTCGACATCGGTCGTCGTGCTGGTTTTCGAGAAAAGCGCGAATAACTTGTATCGCTGGAAATATTTCAGAGTCCCGACGAGTTTCTAAGTCGTGCGGCACCTTGGTCCGGAGGACGAAATCGACATATCCTCGAATCCAACTACTGATCCCTGTTCCTCGTTCAATTGCCAACGTTTTACTATAAGGGTTCGACATCGGTCGTCGTGCTGGTTTTCGAGAAAAGCGCGAATAACTTGGATCGCTGCGAAATATTTCAGAGTCCCGTCGAGTTTCAAAGTCGTGCGGCATCTTGGTTCGACCGCGGCAAAAATCGACATATCCTCGAATCCAACTACAGATCCCTGTTCCTCGTTCAATTGCCAACGTTTTACTCTAATGGTTCGACATCGGTCGTCGTGCTGGTTTTCGAGAAAAGCGCGAATAACTTGTATCGCTGGAAATATTTCAGAGTCCCGACGAGTTTCTAAGTCGTGCGGCACCTTGGTCCGGAGGACGAAATCGACATATCCTCGAATCCAACTACTGATCCCTGTTCCTCGTTCAATTGCCAACGTTTTACTATAAGGGTTCGACATCGGTCGTCGTGCTGGTTTTCGAGAAAAGCGCGAATAACTTGGATCGCTGCGAAATATTTCAGAGTCCCGTCGAGTTTCAAAGTCGTGCGGCATCTTGGTTCGACCGCGGCAAAAATCGACATATCCTCGAATCCAACTACAGATCCCTGTTCCTCGTTCAATTGCCAACGTTTTACTCTAATGGTTCGACATCGGTCGTCGTGCTGGTTTTCGAGAAAAGCGCGAATAACTTGTATCGCTGGAAATATTTCAGAGTCCCGACGAGTTTCTAAGTCGTGCGGCACCTTGGTCCGGAGGACGAAATCGACATATCCTCGAATCCAACTACTGATCCCTGTTCCTCGTTCAATTGCCAACGTTTTACTATAAGGGTTCGACATCGGTCGTCGTGCTGGTTTTCGAGAAAAGCGCGAATAACTTGGATCGCTGCGAAATATTTCAGAGTCCCGTCGAGTTTCAAAGTCGTGCGGCATCTTGGTTCGACCGCGGCAAAAATCGACATATCCTCGAATCCAACTACAGATCCCTGTTCCTCGTTCAATTGCCAACTTTTTACTCTAATGGTTCGACATCGGTCGTCGTGCTGGTTTTCGAGAAAAGCGCGAATAACTTGTATCGCTGGAAATATTTCAGAGTCCCGACGAGTTTCTAAGTCGTGCGGCACCTTGGTCCGGAGGACGAAATCGACATATCCTCGAATCCAACTACTGATCCCTGTTCCTCGTTCAATTGCCAACGTTTTACTATAAGGGTTCGACATCGGTCGTCGTGCTGGTTTTCGAGAAAAGCGCGAATAACTTGGATCGCTGCGAAATATTTCAGAGTCCCGTCGAGTTTCAAAGTCGTGCGGCATCTTGGTTCGACCGCGGCAAAAAT
Organism: Andrena haemorrhoa; assembly: GCA_910592295.1. Lineage (NCBI taxonomy): Eukaryota > Metazoa > Arthropoda > Insecta > Hymenoptera > Andrenidae > Andrena > Andrena haemorrhoa. The sequence goes on along the minus strand of CAJUZA010000372.1, from coordinate 71,627 downwards.
CGACATATCCTCGAATCCAACTACAGATCCCTGTTCCTCGTTCAATTGCCAACGTTTTACTCTAATGGTTCGACATCGGTCGTCGTGCTGGTTTTCGAGAAAAGCGCGAATAACTTGTATCGCTGGAAATATTTCAGAGTCCCGACGAGTTTCTAAGTCGTGCGGCACCTTGGTCCGGAGGACGAAATCGACATATCCTCGAATCCAACTACTGATCCCTGTTCCTCGTTCAATTGCCAACGTTTTACTATAAGGGTTCGACATCGGTCGTCGTGCTGGTTTTCGAGAAAAGCGCGAATAACTTGGATCGCTGCGAAATATTTCAGAGTCCCGTCGAGTTTCAAAGTCGTGCGGCATCTTGGTTCGACCGCGGCAAAAATCGACATATCCTCGAATCCAACTACAGATCCCTGTTCCTCGTTCAATTGCCAACGTTTTACTCTAATGGTTCGACATCGGTCGTCGTGCTGGTTTTCGAGAAAAGCGCGAATAACTTGTATCGCTGGAAATATTTCAGAGTCCCGACGAGTTTCTAAGTCGTCGCGGCACCTTGGTCCGGAGGACGAAATCGACATATCCTCGAATCCAACTACTGATCCCTGTTCCTCGTTCAATTGCCAACGTTTTACTATAAGGGTTCGACATCGGTCGTCGTGCTGGTTTTCGAGAAAAGCGCGAATAACTTGGATCGCTGCGAAATATTTCAGAGTCCCGTCGAGTTTCAAAGTCGTGCGGCATCTTGGTTCGACCGCGGCAAAAATCGACATATCCTCGAATCCAACTACAGATCCCTGTTCCTCGTTCAATTGCCAACGTTTTACTCTAATGGTTCGACATCGGTCGTCGTGCTGGTTTTCGAGAAAAGCGCGAATAACTTGTATCGCTGGAAATATTTCAGAGTCCCGACGAGTTTCTAAGTCGTGCGGCACCTTGGTCCGGAGGACGAAATCGACATATCCTCGAATCCAACTACTGATCCCTGTTCCTCGTTCAATTGCCAACGTTTTACTATAAGGGTTCGACATCGGTCGTCGTGCTGGTTTTCGAGAAAAGCGCGAATAACTTGGATCGCTGCGAAATATTTCAGAGTCCCGTCGAGTTTCAAAGTCGTGCGGCATCTTGGTTCGACCGCGGCAAAAATCGACATATCCTCGAATCCAACTACAGATCCCTGTTCCTCGTTCAATTGCCAACGTTTTACTCTAATGGTTCGACATCGGTCGTCGTGCTGGTTTTCGAGAAAAGCGCGAATAACTTGTATCGCTGGAAATATTTCAGAGTCCCGACGAGTTTCTAAGTCGTGCGGCACCTTGGTCCGGAGGACGAAATCGACATATCCTCGAATCCAACTACTGATCCCTGTTCCTCGTTCAATTGCCAACGTTTTACTATAAGGGTTCGACATCGGTCGTCGTGCTGGTTTTCGAGAAAAGCGCGAATAACTTGGATCGCTGCGAAATATTTCAGAGTCCCGTCGAGTTTCAAAGTCGTGCGGCATCTTGGTTCGACCGCGGCAAAAATCGACATATCCTCGAATCCAACTACAGATCCCTGTTCCTCGTTCAATTGCCAACGTTTTACTCTAATGGTTCGACATCGGTCGTCGTGCTGGTTTTCGAGAAAAGCGCGAATAACTTGTATCGCTGGAAATATTTCAGAGTCCCGACGAGTTTCTAAGTCGTGCGGCACCTTGGTCCGGAGGACGAAATCGACATATCCTCGAATCCAACTACTGATCCCTGTTCCTCGTTCAATTGCCAACGTTTTACTATAAGGGTTCGACATCGGTCGTCGTGCTGGTTTTCGAGAAAAGCGCGAATAACTTGGATCGCTGCGAAATATTTCAGAGTCCCGTCGAGTTTCAAAGTCGTGCGGCATCTTGGTTCGACCGCGGCAAAAATCGACATATCCTCGAATCCAACTACAGATCCCTGTTCCTCGTTCAATTGCCAACGTTTTACTCTAATGGTTCGACATCGGTCGTCGTGCTGGTTTTCGAGAAAAGCGCGAATAACTTGTATCGCTGGAAATATTTCAGAGTCCCGACGAGTTTCTAAGTCGTGCGGCACCTTGGTCCGGAGGACGAAATCGACATATCCTCGAATCCAACTACTGATCCCTGTTCCTCGTTCAATTGCCAACGTTTTACTATAAGGGTTCGACATCGGTCGTCGTGCTGGTTTTCGAGAAAAGCGCGAATAACTTGGATCGCTGCGAAATATTTCAGAGTCCCGTCGAGTTTCAAAGTCGTGCGGCATCTTGGTTCGACCGCGGCAAAAATCGACATATCCTCGAATCCAACTACAGATCCCTGTTCCTCGTTCAATTGCCAACGTTTTACTCTAATGGTTCGACATCGGTCGTCGTGCTGGTTTTCGAGAAAAGCGCGAATAACTTGTATCGCTGGAAATATTTCAGAGTCCCGACGAGTTTCTAAGTCGTGCGGCACCTTGGTCCGGAGGACGAAATCGACATATCCTCGAATCCAACTACTGCTCCCTGTTCCTCGTTCAATTGCCAACGTTTTACTATAAGGGTTCGACATCGGTCGTCGTGCTGGTTTTCGAGAAAAGCGCGAATAACTTGGATCGCTGCGAAATATTTCAGAGTCCCGTCGAGTTTCAAAGTCGTGCGGCATCTTGGTTCGACCGCGGCAAAAATCGACATATCCTCGAATCCAACTACAGATCCCTGTTCCTCGTTCAATTGCCAACGTTTTACTCTAATGGTTCGACATCGGTCGTCGTGCTGGTTTTCGAGAAAAGCGCGAATAACTTGTATCGCTGGAAATATTTCAGAGTCCCGACGAGTTTCTAAGTCGTGCGGCACCTTGGTCCGGAGGACGAAATCGACATATCCTCGAATCCAACTACTGATCCCTGTTCCTCGTTCAATTGCCAACGTTTTACTATAAGGGTTCGACATCGGTCGTCGTGCTGGTTTTCGAGAAAAGCGCGAATAACTTGGATCGCTGCGAAATATTTCAGAGTCCCGTCGAGTTTCAAAGTCGTGCGGCATCTTGGTTCGACCGCGGCAAAAATCGACATATCCTCGAATCCAACTACAGATCCCTGTTCCTCGTTCAATTGCCAACGTTTTACTCTAATGGTTCGACATCGGTCGTCGTGCTGGTTTTCGAGAAAAGCGCGAATAACTTGTATCGCTGGGAATATTTCAGAGTCCCGACGAGTTTCTAAGTCGTGCGGCACCTTGGTCCGGAGGACGAAATCGACATATCCTCGAATCCAACTACTGATCCCTGTTCCTCGTTCAATTGCCAACGTTTTACTATAAGGGTTCGACATCGGTCGTCGTGCTGGTTTTCGAGAAAAGCGCGAATAACTTGGATCGCTGCGAAATATTTCAGAGTCCCGTCGAGTTTCAAAGTCGTGCGGCATCTTGGTTCGACCGCGGCAAAAATCGACATATCCTCGAATCCAACTACAGATCCCTGTTCCTCGTTCAATTGCCAACGTTTTACTCTAATGGTTCGACATCGGTCGTCGTGCTGGTTTTCGAGAAAAGCGCGAATAACTTGTATCGCTGGAAATATTTCAGAGTCCCGACGAGTTTCTAAGTCGTGCGGCACCTTGGTCCGGAGGACGAAATCGACATATCCTCGAATCCAACTACTGATCCCTGTTCCTCGTTCAATTGCCAACGTTTTACTATAAGGGTTCGACATCGGTCGTCGTGCTGGTTTTCGAGAAAAGCGCGAATAACTTGGATCGCTGCGAAATATTTCAGAGTCCCGTCGAGTTTCAAAGTCGTGCGGCATCTTGGTTCGACCGCGGCAAAAATCGACATATCCTCGAATCCAACTACAGATCCCTGTTCCTCGTTCAATTGCCAACGTTTTACTCTAATGGTTCGACATCGGTCGTCGTGCTGGTTTTCGAGAAAAGCGCGAATAACTTGTATCGCTGGAAATATTTCAGAGTCCCGACGAGTTTCTAAGTCGTGCGGCACCTTGGTCCGGAGGACGAAATCGACATATCCTCGAATCCAACTACTGATCCCTGTTCCTCGTTCAATTGCCAACGTTTTACTATAAGGGTTCGACATCGGTCGTCGTGCTGGTTTTCGAGAAAAGCGCGAATAACTTGGATCGCTGCGAAATATTTCAGAGTCCCGTCGAGTTTCAAAGTCGTGCGGCATCTTGGTTCGACCGCGGCAAAAATCGACATATCCTCGAATCCAACTACAGATCCCTGTTCCTTGTTCAATTGCCAACGTTTTACTCTAATGGTTCGACATCGGTCGTCGTGCTGGTTTTCGAGAAAAGCGCGAATAACTTGTATCGCTGGAAATATTTCAGAGTCCCGACGAGTTTCTAAGTCGTGCGGCACCTTGGTCCGGAGGACGAAATCGACATATCCTCGAATCCAACTACTGATCCCTGTTCCTCGTTCAATTGCCAACGTTTTACTATAAGGGTTCGACATCGGTCGTCGTGCTGGTTTTCGAGAAAAGCGCGAATAACTTGGATCGCTGCGAAATATTTCAGAGTCCCGTCGAGTTTCAAAGTCGTGCGGCATCTTGGTTCGACCGCGGCAAAAATCGACATATCCTCGAATCCAACTACAGATCCCTGTTCCTCGTTCAATTGCCAACGTTTTACTCTAATGGTTCGACATCGGTCGTCGTGCTGGTTTTCGAGAAAAGCGCGAATAACTTGTATCGCTGGAAATATTTCAGAGTCCCGACGAGTTTCTAAGTCGTGCGGCACCTTGGTCCGGAGGACGAAATCGACATATCCTCGAATCCAACTACTGATCCCTGTTCCTCGTTCAATTGCCAACGTTTTACTATAAGGGTTCGACATCGGTCGTCGTGCTGGTTTTCGAGAAAAGCGCGAATAACTTGGATCGCTGCGAAATATTTCAGAGTCCCGTCGAGTTTCAAAGTCGTGCGGCATCTTGGTTCGACCGCGGCAAAAATCGACATATCCTCGAATCCAACTACAGATCCCTGTTCCTCGTTCAATTGCCAACGTTTTACTCTAATGGTTCGACATCGGTCGTCGTGCTGGTTTTCGAGAAAAGCGCGAATAACTTGTATCGCTGGAAATATTTCAGAGTCCCGACGAGTTTCTAAGTCGTGCGGCACCTTGGTCCGGAGGACGAAATCGACATATCCTCGAATCCAACTACTGATCCCTGTTCCTCGTTCAATTGCCAACGTTTTACTATAAGGGTTCGACATCGGTCGTCGTGCTGGTTTTCGAGAAAAGCGCGAATAACTTGGATCGCTGCGAAATATTTCAGAGTCCCGTCGAGTTTCAAAGTCGTGCGGCATCTTGGTTCGACCGCGGCAAAAATCGACATATCCTCGAATCCAACTACAGATCCCTGTTCCTCGTTCAATTGCCAACGTTTTACTCTAATGGTTCGACATCGGTCGTCGTGCTGGTTTTCGAGAAAAGCGCGAATAACTTGTATCGCTGAAAATATTTCAGAGTCCCGACGAGTTTCTAAGTCGTGCGGCACCTTGGTCCGGAGGACGAAATCGACATATCCTCGAATCCAACTACTGATCCCTGTTCCTCGTTCAATTGCCAACGTTTTACTATAAGGGTTCGACATCGGTCGTCGTGCTGGTTTTCGAGAAAAGCGCGAATAACTTGGATCGCTGCGAAATATTTCAGAGTCCCGTCGAGTTTCAAAGTCGTGCGGCATCTTGGTTCGACCGCGGCAAAAATCGACATATCCTCGAATCCAACTACAGATCCCTGTTCCTCGTTCAATTGCCAACGTTTTACTCTAATGGTTCGACATCGGTCGTCGTGCTGGTTTTCGAGAAAAGCGCGAATAACTTGTATCGCTGGAAATATTTCAGAGTCCCGACGAGTTTCTAAGTCGTGCGGCACCTTGGTCCGGAGGACGAAATCGACATATCCTCGAATCCAACTACTGATCCCTGTTCCTCGTTCAATTGCCAACGTTTTACTATAAGGGTTCGACATCGGTCGTCGTGCTGGTTTTCGAGAAAAGCGCGAATAACTTGGATCGCTGCGAAATATTTCAGAGTCCCGTCGAGTTTCAAAGTCGTGCGGCATCTTGGTTCGACCGCGGCAAAAATCGACATATCCTCGAATCCAACTACAGATCCCTGTTCCTCGTTCAATTGCCAACGTTTTACTCTAATGGTTCGACATCGGTCGTCGTGCTGGTTTTCGAGAAAAGCGCGAATAACTTGTATCGCTGGAAATATTTCAGAGTCCCGACGAGTTTCTAAGTCGTGCGGCACCTTGGTCCGGAGGACGAAATCGACATATCCTCGAATCCAACTACTGATCCCTGTTCCTCGTTCAATTGCCAACGTTTTACTATAAGGGTTCGACATCGGTCGTCGTGCTGGTTTTCGAGAAAAGCGCGAATAACTTGGATCGCTGCGAAATATTTCAGAGTCCCGTCGAGTTTCAAAGTCGTGCGGCATCTTGGTTCGACCGCGGCAAAAATCGACATATCCTCGAATCCAACTACAGATCCCTGTTCCTCGTTCAATTGCCAACGTTTTACTCTAATGGTTCGACATCGGTCGTCGTGCTGGTTTTCGAGAAAAGCGCGAATAACTTGTATCGCTGGAAATATTTCAGAGTCCCGACGAGTTTCTAAGTCGTGCGGCACCTTGGTCCGGAGGACGAAATCGACATATCCTCGAATCCAACTACTGATCCCTGTTCCTCGTTCAATTGCCAACGTTTTACTATAAGGGTTCGACATCGGTCGTCGTGCTGGTTTTCGAGAAAAGCGCGAATAACTTGGATCGCTGCGAAATATTTCAGAGTCCCGTCGAGTTTCAAAGTCGTGCGGCATCTTGGTTCGACCGCGGCAAAAATCGACATATCCTCGAATCCAACTACAGATCCCTGTTCCTCGTTCAATTGCCAACGTTTTACTCTAATGGTTCGACATCGGTCGTCGTGCTGGTTTTCGAGAAAAGCGCGAATAACTTGTATCGCTGGAAATATTTCAGAGTCCCGACGAGTTTCTAAGTCGTGCGGCACCTTGGTCCGGAGGACGAAATCGACATATCCTAGAATCCAACTACTGATCCCTGTTCCTCGTTCAATTGCCAACGTTTTACTATAAGGGTTCGACATCGGTCGTCGTGCTGGTTTTCGAGAAAAGCGCGAATAACTTGGATCGCTGCGAAATATTTCAGAGTCCCGTCGAGTTTCAAAGTCGTGCGGCATCTTGGTTCGACCGCGGCAAAAATCGACATATCCTCGAATCCAACTACAGATCCCTGTTCCTCGTTCAATTGCCAACGTTTTACTCTAATGGTTCGACATCGGTCGTCGTGCTGGTTTTCGAGAAAAGCGCGAATAACTTGTATCGCTGGAAATATTTCAGAGTCCCGACGAGTTTCTAAGTCGTGCGGCACCTTGGTCCGGAGGACGAAATCGACATATCCTCGAATCCAACTACTGATCCCTGTTCCTCGTTCAATTGCCAACGTTTTACTATAAGGGTTCGACATCGGTCGTCGTGCTGGTTTTCGAGAAAAGCGCGAATAACTTGGATCGCTGCGAAATATTTCAGAGTCCCGTCGAGTTTCAAAGTCGTGCGGCATCTTGGTTCGACCGCGGCAAAAATCGACATATCCTCGAATCCAACTACAGATCCCTGTTCCTCGTTCAATTGCCAACGTTTTACTCTAATGGTTCGACATCGGTCGTCGTGCTGGTTTTCGAGAAAAGCGCGAATAACTTGTATCGCTGGAAATATTTCAGAGTCCCGACGAGTTTCTAAGTCGTGCGGCACCTTGGTCCGGAGGACGAAATCGACATATCCTCGAATCCAACTACTGATCCCTGTTCCTCGTTCAATTGCCAACGTTTTACTATAAGGGTTCGACATCGGTCGTCGTGCTGGTTTTCGAGAAAAGCGCGAATAACTTGGATCGCTGCGAAATATTTCAGAGTCCCGTCGAGTTTCAAAGTCGTGCGGCATCTTGGTTCGACCGCGGCAAAAATCGACATATCCTCGAATCCAACTACAGATCCCTGTTCCTCGTTCAATTGCCAACGTTTTACTCTAATGGTTCGACATCGGTCGTCGTGCTGGTTTTCGAGAAAAGCGCGAATAACTTGTATCGCTGGAAATATTTCAGAGTCCCGACGAGTTTCTAAGTCGTGCGGCACCTTGGTCCGGAGGACGAAATCGACATATCCTCGAATCCAACTACTGATCCCTGTTCCTCGTTCAATTGCCAACGTTTTACTATAAGGGTTCGACATCGGTCGTCGTGCTGGTTTTCGAGAAAAGCGCGAATAACTTGGATCGCTGCGAAATATTTCAGAGTCCCGTCGAGTTTCAAAGTCGTGCGGCATCTTGGTTCGACCGCGGCAAAAATCGACATATCCTCGAATCCAACTACAGATCCCTGTTCCTCGTTCAATTGCCAACGTTTTACTCTAATGGTTCGACATCGGTCGTCGTGCTGGTTTTCGAGAAAAGCGCGAATAACTTGTATCGCTGGAAATATTTCAGAGTCCCGACGAGTTTCTAAGTCGTGCGGCACCTTGGTCCGGAGGACGAAATCGACATATCCTCGAATCCAACTACTGATCCCTGTTCCTCGTTCAATTGCCAACGTTTTACTATAAGGGTTCGACATCGGTCGTCGTGCTGGTTTTCGAGAAAAGCGCGAATAACTTGGATCGCTGCGAAATATTTCAGAGTCCCGTCGAGTTTCAAAGTCGTGCGGCATCTTGGTTCGACCGCGGCAAAAATCGACATATCCTCGAATCCAACTACAGATCCCTGTTCCTCGTTCAATTGCCAACGTTTTACTCTAATGGTTCGACATCGGTCGTCGTGCTGGTTTTCGAGAAAAGCGCGAATAACTTGTATCGCTGGAAATATTTCAGAGTCCCGACGAGTTTCTAAGTCGTGCGGCACCTTGGTCCGGAGGACGAAATCGACATATCCTCGAATCCAACTACTGATCCCTGTTCCTCGTTCAATTGCCAACGTTTTACTATAAGGGTTCGACATCGGTCGTCGTGCTGGTTTTCGAGAAAAGCGCGAATAACTTGGATCGCTGCGAAATATTTCAGAGTCCCGTCGAGTTTCAAAGTCGTGCGGCATCTTGGTTCGACCGCGGCAAAAATCGACATATCCTCGAATCCAACTACAGATCCCTGTTCCTCGTTCAATTGCCAACGTTTTACTCTAATGGTTCGACATCGGTCGTCGTGCTGGTTTTCGAGAAAAGCGCGAATAACTTGTATCGCTGGAAATATTTCAGAGTCCCGACGAGTTTCTAAGTCGTGCGGCACCTTGGTCCGGAGGAAGAAATCGACATATCCTCGAATCCAACTACTGATCCCTGTTCCTCGTTCAATTGCCAACGTTTTACTATAAGGGTTCGACATCGGTCGTCGTGCTGGTTTTCGAGAAAAGCGCGAATAACTTGGATCGCTGCGAAATATTTCAGAGTCCCGTCGAGTTTCAAAGTCGTGCGGCATCTTGGTTCGACCGCGGCAAAAATCGACATATCCTCGAATCCAACTACAGATCCCTGTTCCTCGTTCAATTGCCAACGTTTTACTCTAATGGTTCGACATCGGTCGTCGTGCTGGTTTTCGAGAAAAGCGCGAATAACTTGTATCGCTGGAAATATTTCAGAGTCCCGACGAGTTTCTAAGTCGTGCGGCACCTTGGTCCGGAGGACGAAATCGACATATCCTCGAATCCAACTACTGATCCCTGTTCCTCGTTCAATTGCCAACGTTTTACTATAAGGGTTCGACATCGGTCGTCGTGCTGGTTTTCGAGAAAAGCGCGAATAACTTGGATCGCTGCGAAATATTTCAGAGTCCCGTCGAGTTTCAAAGTCGTGCGGCATCTTGGTTCGACCGCGGCAAAAATCGACATATCCTCAAATCCAACTACAGATCCCTGTTCCTCGTTCAATTGCCAACGTTTTACTCTAATGGTTCGACATCGGTCGTCGTGCTGGTTTTCGAGAAAAGCGCGAATAACTTGTATCGCTGGAAATATTTCAGAGTCCCGACGAGTTTCTAAGTCGGGCGGCACCTTGGTCCGGAGGACGAAATCGACATATCCTCGAATCCAACTACTGATCCCTGTTCCTCGTTCAATTGCCAACGTTTTACTATAAGGGTTCGACATCGGTCGTCGTGCTGGTTTTCGAGAAAAGCGCGAATAACTTGGATCGCTGCGAAATATTTCAGAGTCCCGTCGAGTTTCAAAGTCGTGCGGCATCTTGGTTCGACCGCGGCAAAAATCGACATATCCTCGAATCCAACTACAGATCCCTGTTCCTCGTTCAATTGCCAACGTTTTACTCTAATGGTTCGACATCGGTCGTCGTGCTGGTTTTCGAGAAAAGCGCGAATAACTTGTATCGCTGGAAATATTTCAGAGTCCCGACGAGTTTCTAAGTCGTGCGGCACCTTGGTCCGGAGGACGAAATCGACATATCCTCGAATCCAACTACTGATCCCTGTTCCTCGTTCAATTGCCAACGTTTTACTATAAGGGTTCGACATCGGTCGTCGTGCTGGTTTTCGAGAAAAGCGCGAATAACTTGGATCGCTGCGAAATATTTCAGAGTCCCGTCGAGTTTCAAAGTCGTGCGGCATCTTGGTTCGACCGCGGCAAAACTCGACATACCCTCGAATCCAACTACAGATCCCTGTTCCTCGTTCAATTGCCAACGTTTTACTCTAATGGTTCGACATCGGTCGTCGTGCTGGTTTTCGAGAAAAGCGCGAATAACTTGTATCGCTGGAAATATTTCAGAGTCCCGACGAGTTTCTAAGTCGTGCGGCACCTTGGTCCGGAGGACGAAATCGACATATCCTCGAATCCAACTACTGATCCCTGTTCCTCGTTCAATTGCCAACGTTTTACTATAAGGGTTCGACATCGGTCGTCGTGCTGGTTTTCGAGAAAAGCGCGAATAACTTGGATCGCTGCGAAATATTTCAGAGTCCCGTCGAGTTTCAAAGTCGTGCGGCATCTTGGTTCGACCGCGGCAAAAATCGACATATCCTCGAATCCAACTACAGATCCCTGTTCCTCGTTCAATTGCCAACGTTTTACTCTAATGGTTCGACATCGGTCGTCGTGCTGGTTTTCGAGAAAAGCGCGAATAACTTGTATCGCTGGAAATATTTCAGAGTCCCGACGAGTTTCTAAGTCGTGCGGCACCTTGGTCCGGAGGACGAAATTGACATATCCTCGAATCCAACTACTGATCCCTGTTCCTCGTTCAATTGCCAACGTTTTACAATAAGGGTTCGACATCGGTCGTCGTGCTGGTTTTCGAGAAAAAGCGCGAATAACTTGGATCGCTGCGAAATATTTCAGAGTCCCGTCGAGTTTCAAAGTCGTGCGGCATCTTGGTTCGACCGCGGCAAAAATCGACATATCCTCGAATCCAACTACAGATCCCTGTTCCTCGTTCAATTGCCAACGTTTTACTCTAATGGTTCGACATCGGTCGTCGTGCTGGTTTTCGAGAAAAGCGCGAATAACTTGTATCGCTGGAAATATTTCAGAGTCCCGACGAGTTTCAAAGTCGTGCGGCACCTTGGTCCGGAGGACGAAATCGACATATCCTCGAATCCAACTACTGATCCCTGTTCCTCGTTCAATTGCCAACGTTTTACTATAAGGGTTCGACATCGGTCGTCGTGCTGGTTTTCGAGAAAAGCGCGAATAACTTGGATCGCTGCGAAATATTTCAGAGTCCCGTCGAGTTTCAAAGTCGTGCGGCATCTTGGTTCGACCGCGGCAAAAATCGACATATCCTCGAATCCAACTACAGATCCCTGTTCCTCGTTCAATTGCCAACGTTTTACTCTAATGGTTCGACATCGGTCGTCGTGCTGGTTTTCGAGAAAAGCGCGAATAACTTGTATCGCTGGAAATATTTCAGAGTCCCGACGAGTTTCTAAGTCGTGCGGCACCTTGGTCCGGAGGACGAAATCGACATATCCTCGAATCCAACTACTGATCCCTGTTCCTCGTTCAATTGCCAACGTTTTACTATAAGGGTTCGACATCGGTCGTCGTGCTGGTTTTCGAGAAAAGCGCGAATAACTTGGATCGCTGCGAAATATTTCAGAGTCCCGTCGAGTTTCAAAGTCGTGCGGCATCTTGGTTCGACCGCGGCAAAAATCGACATATCCTCGAATCCAACTACAGATCCCTGTTCCTCGTTCAATTGCCAACTTTTTACTCTAATGGTTCGACATCGGTCGTCGTGCTGGTTTTCGAGAAAAGCGCGAATAACTTGTATCGCTGGAAATATTTCAGAGTCCCGACGAGTTTCTAAGTCGTGCGGCACCTTGGTCCGGAGGACGAAATCGACATATCCTCGAATCCAACTACTGATCCCTGTTCCTCGTTCAATTGCCAACGTTTTACTATAAGGGTTCGACATCGGTCGTCGTGCTGGTTTTCGAGAAAAGCGCGAATAACTTGGATCGCTGCGAAATATTTCAGAGTCCCGTCGAGTTTCAAAGTCGTGCGGCATCTTGGTTCGACCGCGGCAAAAATCGACATATCCTCGAATCCAACTACAGATCCCTGTTCCTCGTTCAATTGCCAACGTTTTACTCTAATGGTTCGACATCGGTCGTCGTGCTGGTTTTCGAGAAAAGCGCGAATAACTTGTATCGCTGGAAATATTTCAGAGTCCCGACGAGTTTCCAAGTCGTGCGGCACCTTGGTCCGGAGGACGAAATCGACATATCCTCGAATCCAACTACTGATCCCTGTTCCTCGTTCAATTGCCAACGTTTTACTATAAGGGTTCGACATCGGTCGTCGTGCTGGTTTTCGAGAAAAGCGCGAATAACTTGGATCGCTGCGAAATATTTCAGAGTCCCGTCGAGTTTCAAAGTCGTGCGGCATCTTGGTTCGACCGCGGCAAAAATCGACATATCCTCGAATCCAACTACAGATCCCTGTTCCTCGTTCAATTGCCAACGTTTTACTCTAATGGTTCGACATCGGTCGTCGTGCTGGTTTTCGAGAAAAGCGCGAATAACTTGTATCGCTGGAAATATTTCAGAGTCCCGACGAGTTTCTAAGTCGTGCGGCACCTTGGTCCGGAGGACGAAATCGACATATCCTCGAATCCAACTACTGATCCCTGTTCCTCGTTCAATTGCCAACGTTTTACTATAAGGGTTCGACATCGGTCGTCGTGCTGGTTTTCGAGAAAAGCGCGAATAACTTGGATCGCTGCGAAATATTTCAGAGTCCCGTCGAGTTTCAAAGTCGTGCGGCATCTTGGTTCGACCGCGGCAAAAATCGACATATCCTCGAATCCAACTACAGATCCCTGTTCCTCGTTCAATTGCCAACGTTTTACTCTAATGGTTCGACATCGGTCGTCGTGCTGGTTTTCGAGAAAAGCGCGAATAACTTGTATCGCTGGAAATATTTCAGAGTCCCGACGAGTTTCTAAGTCGTGCGGCACCTTGGTCCGGAGGACGAAATCGACATATCCTCGAATCCAACTACTGATCCCTGTTCCTCGTTCAATTGCCAACGTTTTACTATAAGGGTTCGACATCGGTCGTCGTGCTGGTTTTCGAGAAAAGCGCGAATAACTTGGATCGCTGCGAAATATTTCAGAGTCCCGTCGAGTTTCAAAGTCGTGCGGCATCTTGGTTCGACCGCGGCAAAAATCGACATATCCTCGAATCCAACTACAGATCCCTGTTCCTCGTTCAATTGCCAACGTTTTACTCTAATGGTTCGACATCGGTCGTCGTGCTGGTTTTCGAGAAAAGAGCGAATAACTTGTATCGCTGGAAATATTTCAGAGTCCCGACGAGTTTCTAAGTCGTGCGGCACCTTGGTCCGGAGGACGAAATCGACATATCCTCGAATCCAACTACTGATCCCTGTTCCTCGTTCAATTGCCAACGTTTTACTATAAGGGTTCGACATCGGTCGTCGTGCTGGTTTTCGAGAAAAGCGCGAATAACTTGGATCGCTGCGAAATATTTCAGAGTCCCGTCGAGTTTCAAAGTCGTGCGGCATCTTGGTTCGACCGCGGCAAAAATCGACATATCCTCGAATCCAACTACAGATCCCTGTTCCTCGTTCAATTGCCAACGTTTTACTCTAATGGTTCGACATCGGTCGTCGTGCTGGTTTTCGAGAAAAGCGCGAATAACTTGTATCGCTGGAAATATTTCAGAGTCCCGACGAGTTTCTAAGTCGTGCGGCACCTTGGTCCGGAGGACGAAATCGACATATCCTCGAATCCAACTACTGCTCCCTGTTCCTCGTTCAATTGCCAACGTTTTACTATAAGGGTTCGACATCGGTCGTCGTGCTGGTTTTCGAGAAAAGCGCGAATAACTTGGATCGCTGCGAAATATTTCAGAGTCCCGTCGAGTTTCAAAGTCGTGCGGCATCTTGGTTCGACCGCGGCAAAAATCGACATATCCTCGAATCCAACTACAGATCCCTGTTCCTCGTTCAATTGCCAACGTTTTACTCTAATGGTTCGACATCGGTCGTCGTGCTGGTTTTCGAGAAAAGCGCGAATAACTTGTATCGCTGGAAATATTTCAGAGTCCCGACGAGTTTCTAAGTCGTGCGGCACCTTGGTCCGTAGGACGAAATCGACATATCCTCGAATCCAACTACTGATCCCTGTTCCTCGTTCAATTGCCAACGTTTTACTATAAGGGTTCGACATCGGTCGTCGTGCTGGTTTTCGAGAAAAGCGCGAATAACTTGGATCGCTGCGAAATATTTCAGAGTCCCGTCGAGTTTCAAAGTCGTGCGGCATCTTGGTTCGACCGCGGCAAAAATCGACATATCCTCGAATCCAACTACAGATCCCTGTTCCTCGTTCAATTGCCAACGTTTTACTCTAATGGTTCGACATCGGTCGTCGTGCTGGTTTTCGAGAAAAGCGCGAATAACTTGTATCGCTGGAAATATTTCAGAGTCCCGACGAGTTTCTAAGTCGTGCGGCACCTTGGTCCGGAGGACGAAATCGACATATCCTCGAATCCAACTACTGATCCCTGTTCCTCGTTCAATTGCCAACGTTTTACTATAAGGGTTCGACATCGGTCGTCGTGCTGGTTTTCGAGAAAAGCGCGAATAACTTGGATCGCTGCGAAATATTTCAGAGTCCCGTCGAGTTTCAAAGTCGTGCGGCATCTTGGTTCGACCGCGGCAAAAATCGACATATCCTCGAATCCAACTACAGATCCCTGTTCCTCGTTCAATTGCCAACGTTTTACTCTAATGGTTCGACATCGGTCGTCGTGCTGGTTTTCGAGAAAAGCGCGAATAACTTGTATCGCTGGAAATATTTCAGAGTCCCGACGAGTTTCTAAGTCGTGCGGCACCTTGGTCCGGAGGACGAAATCGACATATCCTCGAATCCAACTACTGATCCCTGTTCCTCGTTCAATTGCCAACGTTTTACTATAAGGGTTCGACATCGGTCGTCGTGCTGGTTTTCGAGAAAAGCGCGAATAACTTGGATCGCTGCGAAATATTTCAGAGTCCCGTCGAGTTTCAGAGTCGTGCGGCATCTTGGTTCGACCGCGGCAAAAATCGACATATCCTCGAATCCAACTACAGATCCCTGTTCCTCGTTCAATTGCCAACGTTTTACTCTAATGGTTCGACATCGGTCGTCGTGCTGGTTTTCGAGAAAAGCGCGAATAACTTGTATCGCTGGAAATATTTCAGAGTCCCGACGAGTTTCTAAGTCGTGCGGCACCTTGGTCCGGAGGACGAAATCGACATATCCTCGAATCCAACTACTGATCCCTGTTCCTCGTTCAATTGCCAACGTTTTACTATAAGGGTTCGACATCGGTCGTCGTGCTGGTTTTCGAGAAAAGCGCGAATAACTTGGATCGCTGCGAAATATTTCAGAGTCCCGTCGAGTTTCAAAGTCGTGCGGCATCTTGGTTCGACCGCGGCAAAAATCGACATATCCTCGAATCCAACTACAGATCCCTGTTCCTCGTTCAATTGCCAACGTTTTACTCTAATGGTTCGACATCGGTCGTCGTGCTGGTTTTCGAGAAAAGCGCGAATAACTTGTATCGCTGGAAATATTTCAGAGTCCCGACGAGTTTCTAAGTCGTGCGGCACCTTGGTCCGGAGGACGAAATCGACATATCCTCGAATCCAACTACTGATCCCTGTTCCTCGTTCAATTGCCAACGTTTTACTATAAGGGTTCGACATCGGTCGTCGTGCTGGTTTTCGAGAAAAGCGCGAATAACTTGGATCGCTGCGAAATATTTCAGAGTCCCGTCGAGTTTCAAAGTCGTGCGGCATCTTGGTTCGACCGCGGCAAAAATCGACATATCCTCGAATCCAACTACAGATCCCTGTTCCTCGTTCAATTGCCAACGTTTTACTCTAATGGTTCGACATCGGTCGTCGTGCTGGTTTTCGAGAAAAGCGCGAATAACTTGTATCGCTGGAAATATTTCAGAGTCCCGACGAGTTTCTAAGTCGTGCGGCACCTTGGTCCGGAGGACGAAATCGACATATCCTCGAATCCAATTACTGATCCCTGTTCCTCGTTCAATTGCCAACGTTTTACTATAAGGGTTCGACATCGGTCGTCGTGCTGGTTTTCGAGAAAAGCGCGAATAACTTGGATCGCTGCGAAATATTTCAGAGTCCCGTCGAGTTTCAAAGTCGTGCGGCATCTTGGTTCGACCGCGGCAAAAATCGACATATCCTCGAATCCAACTACAGATCCCTGTTCCTCGTTCAATTGCCAACGTTTTACTCTAATGGTTCGACATCGGTCGTCGTGCTGGTTTTCGAGAAAAGCGCGAATAACTTGTATCGCTGGAAATATTTCAGAGTCCCGACGAGTTTCTAAGTCGTGCGGCACCTTGGTCCGGAGGACGAAATCGACATATCCTCGAATCCAACTACTGATCCCTGTTCCTCGTTCAATTGCCAACGTTTTACTATAAGGGTTCGACATCGGTCGTCGTGCTGGTTTTCGAGAAAAGCGCGAATAACTTGGATCGCTGCGAAATATTTCAGAGTCCCGTCGAGTTTCAAAGTCGTGCGGCATCTTGGTTCGACCGCGGCAAAAATCGACATATCCTCGAATCCAACTACAGATCCCTGTTCCTCGTTCAATTGCCAACGTTTTACTCTAATGGTTCGACATCGGTCGTCGTGCTGGTTTTCGAGAAAAGCGCGAATAACTTGTATCGCTGGAAATATTTCAGAGTCCCGACGAGTTTCTAAGTCGTGCGGCACCTTGGTCCGGAGGACGAAATCGACATATCCTCGAATCCAACTACTGATCCCTGTTCCTCGTTCAATTGCCAACGTTTTACTATAAGGGTTCGACATCGGTCGTCGTGCTGGTTTTCGAGAAAAGCGCGAATAACTTGGATCGCTGCGAAATATTTCAGAGTCCCGTCGAGTTTCAAAGTCGTGCGGCATCTTGGTTCGACCGCGGCAAAAATCGACATATCCTCGAATCCAACTACAGATCCCTGTTCCTCGTTCAATTGCCAACGTTTTACTCTAATGGTTCGACATCGGTCGTCGTGCTGGTTTTCGAGAAAAGCGCGAATAACTTGTATCGCTGGAAATATTTCAGAGTCCCGACGAGTTTCTAAGTCGTGCGGCACCTTGGTCCGGAGGACGAAATCGACATATCCTCGAATCCAACTACTGATCCCTGTTCCTCGTTCAATTGCCAACGTTTTACTATAAGGGTTCGACATCGGTCGTCGTGCTGGTTTTCGAGAAAAGCGCGAATAACTTGGATCGCTGCGAAATATTTCAGAGTCCCGTCGAGTTTCAAAGTCGTGCGGCATCTTGGTTCGACCGCGGCAAAAATCGACATATCCACGAATCCAACTACAGATCCCTGTTCCTCGTTCAATTGCCAACGTTTTACTCTAATGGTTCGACATCGGTCGTCGTGCTGGTTTTCGAGAAAAGCGCGAATAACTTGTATCGCTGGAAATATTTCAGAGTCCCGACGAGTTTCTAAGTCGTGCGGCACCTTGGTCCGGAGGACGAAATCGACATATCCTCGAATCCAACTACTGATCCCTGTTCCTCGTTCAATTGCCAACGTTTTACTATAAGGGTTCGACATCGGTCGTCGTGCTGGTTTTCGAGAAAAGCGCGAATAACGTGGATCGCTGCGAAATATTTCAGAGTCCCGTCGAGTTTCAAAGTCGTGCGGCATCTTGGTTCGACCGCGGCAAAAATCGACATATCCTCGAATCCAACTACAGATCCCTGTTCCTCGTTCAATTGCCAACGTTTTACTCTAATGGTTCGACATCGGTCGTCGTGCTGGTTTTCGAGAAAAGCGCGAATAACTTGTATCGCTGGAAATATTTCAGAGTCCCGACGAGTTTCTAAGTCGTGCGGCACCTTGGTCCGGAGGACGAAATCGACATATCCTCGAATCCAACTACTGATCCCTGTTCCTCGTTCAATTGCCAACGTTTTACTATAAGGGTTCGACATCGGTCGTCGTGCTGGTTTTCGAGAAAAGCGCGAATAACTTGGATCGCTGCGAAATATTTCAGAGTCCCGTCGAGTTTCAAAGTCGTGCGGCATCTTGGTTCGACCGCGGCAAAAATCGACATATCCTCGAATCCAACTACAGATCCCTGTTCCTCGTTCAATTGCCAACGTTTTACTCTAATGGTTCGACATCGGTCGTCGTGCTGGTTTTCGAGAAAAGCGCGAATAACTTGTATCGCTGGAAATATTTCAGAGTCCCGACGAGTTTCTAAGTCGTGCGGCACCTTGGTCCGGAGGACGAAATCGACATATCCTCGAATCCAACTACTGATCCCTGTTCCTCGTTCAATTGCCAACGTTTTACTATAAGGGTTCGACATCGGTCGTCGTGCTGGTTTTCGAGAAAAGCGCGAATAACTTGGATCGCTGCGAAATATTTCAGAGTCCCGTCGAGTTTCAAAGTCGTGCGGCATCTTGGTTCGACCGCGGCAAAAATCGACATATCCTCGAATCCAACTACAGATCCCTGTTCCTCGTTCAATTGCCAACGTTTTACTCTAATGGTTCGACATCGGTCGTCGTGCTGGTTTTCGAGAAAAGCGCGAATAACTTGTATCGCTGGAAATATTTCAGAGTCCCGACGAGTTTCTAAGTCGTGCGGCACCTTGGTCCGGAGGACGAAATCGACATATCCTCGAATCCAACTACTGATCCCTGTTCCTCGTTCAATTGCCAACGTTTTACTATAAGGGTTCGACATCGGTCGTCGTGCTGGTTTTCGAGAAAAGCGCGAATAACTTGGATCGCTGCGAAATATTTCAGAGTCCCGTCGAGTTTCAAAGTCGTGCGGCATCTTGGTTCGACCGCGGCAAAAATCGACATATCCTCGAATCCAACTACAGATCCCTGTTCCTCGTTCAATTGCCAACGTTTTACTCTAATGGTTCGACATCGGTCGTCGTGCTGGTTTTCGAGAAAAGCGCGAATAACTTGTATCGCTGGAAATATTTCAGAGTCCCGACGAGTTTCTAAGTCGTGCGGCACCTTGGTCCGGAGGACGAAATCGACATATCCTCGAATCCAACTACTGATCCCTGTTCCTCGTTCAATTGCCAACGTTTTACTATAAGGGTTCGACATCGGTCGTCGTGCTGGTTTTCGAGAAAAGCGCGAATAACTTGGATCGCTGCGAAATATTTCAGAGTCCCGTCGAGTTTCAAAGTCGTGCGGCATCTTGGTTCGACCGCGGCAAAAATCGACATATCCTCGAATCCAACTACAGATCCCTGTTCCTCGTTCAATTGCCAACGTTTTACTCTAATGGTTCGACATCGGTCGTCGTGCTGGTTTTCGAGAAAAGCGCGAATAACTTGTATCGCTGGAAATATTTCAGAGTCCCGACGAGTTTCTAAGTCGTGCGGCACCTTGGTCCGGAGGACGAAATCGACATATCCTCGAATCCAACTACTGATCCCTGTTCCTCGTTCAATTGCCAACGTTTTACTATAAGGGTTCGACATCGGTCGTCGTGCTGGTTTTCGAGAAAAGCGCGAATAACTTGGATCGCTGCGAAATATTTCAGAGTCCCGTCGAGTTTCAAAGTCGTGCGGCATCTTGGTTCGACCGCGGCAAAAATCGACATATCCTCGAATCCAACTACAGATCCCTGTTCCTCGTTCAATTGCCAACGTTTTACTCTAATGGTTCGACATCGGTCGTCGTGCTGGTTTTCGAGAAAAGCGCGAATAACTTGTATCGCTGGAAATATTTCAGAGTCCCGACGAGTTTCTAAGTCGTGCGGCACCTTGGTCCGGAGGACGAAATCGACATATCCTCGAATCCAACTACTGATCCCTGTTCCTCGTTCAATTGCCAACGTTTTACTATAAGGGTTCGACATCGGTCGTCGTGCTGGTTTTCGAGAAAAGCGCGAATAACTTGGATCGCTGCGAAATATTTCAGAGTCCCGTCGAGTTTCAAAGTCGTGCGGCATCTTGGTTCGACCGCGGCAAAAATCGACATATCCTCGAATCCAACTACATATCCCTGTTCCTCGTTCAATTGCCAACGTTTTACTCTAATGGTTCGACATCGGTCGTCGTGCTGGTTTTCGAGAAAAGCGCGAATAACTTGTATCGCTGGAAATATTTCAGAGTCCCGACGAGTTTCTAAGTCGTGCGGCACCTTGGTCCGGAGGACGAAATCGACATATCCTCGAATCCAACTACTGATCCCTGTTCCTCGTTCAATTGCCAACGTTTTACTATAAGGGTTCGACATCGGTCGTCGTGCTGGTTTTCGAGAAAAGCGCGAATAACTTGGATCGCTGCGAAATATTTCAGAGTCCCGTCGAGTTTCAAAGTCGTGCGGCATCTTGGTTCGACCGCGGCAAAAATCGACATATCCTCGAATCCAACTACAGATCCCTGTTCCTCGTTCAATTGCCAACGTTTTACTCTAATGGTTCGACATCGGTCGTCGTGCTGGTTTTCGAGAAAAGCGCGAATAACTTGTATCGCTGGAAATATTTCAGAGTCCCGACGAGTTTCTAAGTCGTGCGGCACCTTGGTCCGGAGGACGAAATCGACATATCCTCGAATCCAACTACTGATCCCTGTTCCTCGTTCAATTGCCAACGTTTTACTATAAGGGTTCGACATCGGTCGTCGTGCTGGTTTTCGAGAAAAGCGCGAATAACTAGGATCGCTGCGAAATATTTCAGAGTCCCGTCGAGTTTCAAAGTCGTGCGGCATCTTGGTTCGACCGCGGCAAAAATCGACATATCCTCGAATCCAACTACAGATCCCTGTTCCTCGTTCAATTGCCAACGTTTTACTCTAATGGTTCGACATCGGTCGTCGTGCTGGTTTTCGAGAAAAGCGCGAATAACTTGTATCGCTGGAAATATTTCAGAGTCCCGACGAGTTTCTAAGTCGTGCGGCACCTTGGTCCGGAGGACGAAATCGACATATCCTCGAATCCAACTACTGATCCCTGTTCCTCGTTCAATTGCCAACGTTTTACTATAAGGGTTCGACATCGGTCGTCGTGCTGGTTTTCGAGAAAAGCGCGAATAACTTGGATCGCTGCGAAATATTTCAGAGTCCCGTCGAGTTTCAAAGTCGTGCGGCATCTTGGTTCGACCGCGGCAAAAATCGACATATCCTCGAATCCAACTACAGATCCCTGTTCCTCGTTCAATTGCCAACGTTTTACTCTAATGGTTCGACATCGGTCGTCGTGCTGGTTTTCGAGAAAAGCGCGAATAACTTGTATCGTTGGAAATATTTCAGAGTCCCGACGAGTTTCAAAGTCGTGCGGCACCTTGGTCCGACCGCGGCGAAAATCGACATATCCTCGAATCCAACTACTGATCCCTGTTCCTCGTTCAATTGCGAACGTATTACTCTAATGGTTCGACATCGGTCGTCGTGCTGGTTTTCGAGAAAAGCGCGAATAACTTGGATCGCTGCGAAATATTTCAGAGTCCCGTCGAGTTTCAAAGTCGTGCGGCATCTTGGTTCGACCGCGGCAAAAATCGACATATCCTCGAATCCAACTACAGATCCCTGTTCCTCGTTCAATTGCCAACGTTTTACTCTAATGGTTCGACATCGGTCGTCGTGCTGGTTTTCGAGAAAAGCGCGAATAACTTGTATCGCTGGAAATATTTCAGAGTCCCGACGAGTTTCTAAGTCGTGCGGCACCTTGGTCCGGAGGACGAAATCGACATATCCTCGAATCCAACTACTGATCCCTGTTCCTCGTTCAATTGCCAACGTTTTACTATAAGGGTTCGACATCGGTCGTCGTGCTGGTTTTCGAGAAAAGCGCGAATAACTTGGATCGCTGCGAAATATTTCAGAGTCCCGTCGAGTTTCAAAGTCGTGCGGCATCTTGGTTCGACCGCGGCAAAAATCGACATATCCTCGAATCCAACTACAGATCCCTGTTCCTCGTTCAATTGCCAACGTTTTACTCTAATGGTTCGACATCGGTCGTCGTGCTGGTTTTCGAGAAAAGCGCGAATAACTTGTATCGTTGGAAATATTTCAGAGTCCCGACGAGTTTCAAAGTCGTGCGGCACCTTGGTCCGACCGCGGCGAAAATCGACATATCCTCGAATCCAACTACTGATCCCTGTTCCTCGTTCAATTGCGAACGTATTACTCTAATGGTTCGACATCGGTCGTCGTACTGGTTTTCGAGAAAAACGCGAAAAACTTGGATCGCAGCGAAATATTTCTAAGTTCCGTGAAATTATTTTCGAATTTTGTTTTTGACCGTGTATTCATCGTGGTAATGATCGCAGCGATTGTTTATAATAATTCGTTTTGTCGGTTTACTCTTGATCTTGGTTCCGACGCTTTCCGCGGCTAAGTCCCAGCGGCTGTTGTAGCGGCGGTTTACGCCCATAAGCGCCCGTGCGTAAGGTACGGCGGCGCCGGCGTTCCGGCCGGCCGTTCGGTATCTATAAGGGAGAGCGACGGTCCGAGCGTCTCGGTCGGAGCAGCGTTGGGCGTGTGGCTATTCTATGACCTCGGTTGAGAAGCAGTCACCGCTCCTCGAGATTCTGTCTCGACTGTTCTTCCCGTGTTGCGTTTCGGATTTCTCCACACAGCATGACCACGGGTCGGTGTCTATGACCGAATGGCCCTTATGTGGTGAGCGTCCATAAGTGACGTTGGTGACAGGTATGCACTTCTGTGTATGCTTGTACGACCTTATGCATTCACCTCTTTATCCACGCAGATGGACGATTTAAACTTAACGAAACGCTAAGGAAGGCTAGCGTCGGGTACATATAAAGTATCGTACTCTTAGTTCGAACTTTGAAAGAGGGAGAAAGTAGATCCAAACCCAAGAGGTGTCAGTTGTCGATATGGCTAGCGCGCACATTACGTGCCAACTCGTTATGACCAGCATGGCACGGTCCGCGCTATCCCGTTTGCTCAGCATGCACTTGTCCGCGCTATTACGTACATGACCAGCGTGAATGATACGCGCTTTGTCGATATGTCCAGCGTGTAGTGGTCCGTGCTTCTACGGTGGATGCTAGCGTGCGTGTACTCCGTGCTTCCCGATGGATGCAGCGGCACGCGTGATACGCGCTTTATCGAGCTTCAGACGCCATCCTTATTTATAAAGGAAATATAATGAATTTTGTCTGTGTATATTACACGAGATCTTTCTGTGAACGTATACGAAAAAGGGGCACAAATCCGATTGAAATATTAGTCTGTGGAAATATCGGAAAGATATGATGTCGAAGTTATGATAAAAAGGGAGAGTGGAGAGAAAGGCCCGTAATATCATGCGAGGATGTTAGTCTGTGGAAAATCCTATGTATTGATATATATGGTGTCGAGAGGGAGAGAATTATATAGAGCGAGAGGAGGAGATGCGGCACATATCCGAGATAGAATTTGTGGAACGATTCGAGGATATGATGTCGAAAACTTGCACGCTGATGTGCAAGTTTTATAAAATCAAATGTGGGGCATCGTCGATCCGTCTCTAAAAGAGCGGACGACGCGATGAGAACAGAAAGAACACGAAAGTGTGTGAATTCGAAGAGAAGAGGGAAGCTTCGCGAAGCTCCCTGGTTGATCCTGCCAGTA
>CAJUZA010000372.1:42500-45000 GCA_910592295.1 Andrena haemorrhoa | reverse complement strand
CCAAAGACAGGGACGAAAACACGAGACAAGCGCCCCGAGTGGTTAAGTAAAGCGCGCGCGCGAGAGAGGGCAGCCAGGAACGAGCCGCCGTCGGAGCCTCGGCTTCGCGACGTTTCTATCCCTCTCTTTCGACGACGCTTCTTCCACTCGCATTCCGCTTCCTCAGTTTTGGTCGCGCTCTCCGAAAAGTCCTCCTGTGGACGGGACCCTCTCCTCGGAGAGAGAAGAGGACCCGGGTAACCTAGGGCGGCTCGCACATCGAACGCGTCGACGTGCGTCCCGAGTATCGCTCACTTAATCGCGCGTCCCCGATAGCGAAAAAAAGGACCGGCTGTGAAGCATCGATAGCGAAAGTCCGATTGGACCGATCGAAGCCGGCCGTGCGTCCGCTTTCGGGGGACGGCGACGATAGAGAGCGTGTAAGGAGGACGCTGCCGCGTGCGGTGGCCCCCGAGTACACGATTACGGTTCTCGTACCCGTGTATCTCGAAGGTTTTTAAATGAATACGCTCGGCCGTCGGACGTGTCGCGGTGTTTCCGCGTGCGTTTCGACGGTTCCCGTCCTGGACAGGAATCACACAGTGTCGTCAACGTTGGCGACGCCCGGACGGTCCTCCTTCGCGCGCTGGTTGGAGGCGCACGGGCCTCGGCTTCATCCGAACCGAGAGAACAAAAGATATATATCAAACATATTTAATAACACGATTACCCTGAACGGTGGATCACTTGGCTCGTGGGTCGATGAAGAACGCAGCTAATTGCGCGTCAACGTGTGAACTGCAGGACACATGAACATCGACATTTCGAACGCACATTGCGGTCCACGGATACAATTCCTGGACCACGCCTGGCTGAGGGTCGTTATCACAAACAAAAGACTGCTTGCGTCGGTTTCTCCTCGGCGTGTCATCCTCGCCGTCTCGCGTTTCCGACGATGTAACGCGTTTCGGTGTCGGGTCGATGATACACGCGAGATACGCGCGACGTACGAGCGAAAGTTGGGCTGTTCGTCGGCGTTTGCCACGGCTCGCGCCAGAGTCGTTGAAGCGTGTAATCTCTCCCGTGCGAGAAAAGAGAGAGGCGAACGTGATGAAAATATGATCATCGTGCGGACTCGCGTGCGTGCTTTCACGGCGTCGTGCGTCGTTGTTTTAAAACGACCGCCCGTGTGCTGCACCGCTCCCCGGATCAAGCACACTCACGGCAGCCTCTCCGCTCGCACCGGTGGTGTAGATTTGCCTTCACGTTCTGCGCGAGATCTTTTTACCGTGCTCCCGACGTCGCCTGAAATGAAAAATTTGTCCTGAGAAAGAGACACCAAAGAGCGAGAGATAGAGAGAAAGAGCAGTGCGCGGCATATGTGCGCCGATCTATATCGTCGCCTTCACGAGGCCCCAGGGATTTTAAAAGAGGGTCGTCGTTTTGACAAGTGATAAAAGTCAATCGATACATCGAGGGCACACCACTCGTTCTTCGGGACGCCGTGAAGATCCAAGGGTGTATTACACGAATACAGGCGCTGTGCGGGATGATAAACAACCACGCGTTAACAGGATCGGGTCGATGTATTTCCCCGTCCGTTGCGCGTGTCCTCGCCAAGCCCTATTCGTTCTCTCCCTATGGCCACGTTCCGTCGACACAGACTAGTGTTTGCGCCAAACATTCGATGAGAGATTGCTGCATGCGTCGTTTAACGTTTCTGTACCCCGAAATCCTCATTGGCGCGGCTGCGCGAATTTGAATTTTGACGAGAACCGAAAGGCGCTGATGCCGCGAAAGGTGGTTATGACTCTCCTTCGTGTAGAATGGAAGAACGAGTCTCCCCGATCGCCCCATGTCTTTGTCGCGTTGTTGGTCGACCGTATAAGAGACCGCGCGTCTCACCGGTCGTACAGTCCACGGAAAAGCTTATTTTTCCCGCGGTTCCCTCTGCTGCTCGCAGCGTGAAGGGATAGCGGAATCTCAAAGCTAATATAGCGGACGGACGTTAAAGTAAAAACCGGTGGTCGTTCCGCGGGAGTCTCGCGGATCGATTCGACGATGCGCGACGAAAAGAGACACTTTGGCGAGGCGCAAATAGAGGTAGGGGGGACTAATTCTCTATTAGAAGAGAAAAAGAGTCCATATACCTTTTCTCTGAAATCGTGCGATGGCACCTCTGGATACACAACGAGTCTGGCTATGAGCAGGGACGTGTACGGGGGAAGATATATGTGCGTGGCGTGTGATGCCGTATACGCGGTGCGCATGGGAAACTGCGAGCGAGCAAGGGAAGAGAAAGAATCGAAGAAGTTTATTTATATTCTTCTCCTTGTATTCTTCAGCAGCCCAGCTTCTCGTCCGGCCCGGCCCCGTCGTCGGTGTCAACTCGCAATACGCGCACACCCCCCCGTACTCCCGCCGCCGGGAGACCCGTCGAGATAAAGTATCAAAAAGAGGGAGCACGATTTATATATCTTCTCTCCATATGATTGACGACCTCAGAGTAGGCGAGATTACC
>CAJUZA010000372.1:27500-40000 GCA_910592295.1 Andrena haemorrhoa | reverse complement strand
CGTGTCGGGTTTACCGTCGTGGTCGTCCTCTTCGGCCGCCATTCAACGCTCAGCTCAGAACTGGCACGGACTAGGGGAATCCGACTGTCTAATTAAAACAAAGCATTGCGATGGCCCCCGAGGGTGTTGACGCAATGTGATTTCTGCCCAGTGCTCTGAATGTCAACGTGAAGAAATTCAAAAAAGCGCGGGTAAACGGTGCAGACCACACGGCGTTTACCCCTAAAGTTGCCAGCGGAGCTTTCCAATCCCATGTATATGGGCAACGGTCAGCCACTGGCAGCAAAGATGTGTGGTAGGGTTTTCGCTATAGCGTACCCGACGGTCTCTCATCAAACGTGACGTGAGGAATCATGTCGACATGAGTCGTGGGTAAACGGCGGAGCCGTCGCTTGAGGTGTCGGGGCTCGACCCTAGTATCCGAGACGAGTCTCCGGTGCAGACCACACGCCGTTACCCATAAAGTTGCCAGCGGAGCATTCCAATCCCATGTTTATGGGCAACGGTTTGCCACTGGCAGCAAAAGATGTGTGGTAGAAGGAACCGGGAAACCGACTTCGACGGTTACTCATCAAACGTGATCGGAGAAATCTGATCGACATGAGTTGCTTAGGGGAGAGGGACCCCCGGGTGTGTGTGCTAGCACCCGCCCTCTCAACTGGTGTCGGCCTCTAAGGGGCAGGCGTTAGGAGTAGCGAAGGGTTTCGAGGGCTTGTGCGTTCATTATGCGTGCATACCCTTAAGAAGGGGTTTCAATCCCCGCTGTGCATCCTTTACATGCGGCCACAATGGTCGTGTTAATGGGTGCATGGTCCGTGCTGCCTGCGGGAACATCCAGGCACAAGACGGCGAGTCCAGTGGCGCCGCTGAGCTTCCTACGTTTGAAGGCGTCGATGGTCCGGGCGATCGCGATGTGACCCACACTCGGTACCGCTGTAAGGGGAGAACCCCCGGTTCGACGCCCGAGTCTAGCGTAATAAGGTGGCGAAAACGGCGTCTCGACCCAACCGGGACACGGGGACCATCGTTTGAGGTGTCGGCAACCCGCTAGTATCCGAGATGAGTCTCCGACGGCTGGGGGGGCTAACCGCCCCCCCAGACCCCCCGGTGGCGTCGTAACTATGACTCTCTTAAGGTAGCCAAATGCCTCGTCATCTAATTAGTGACGCGCATGAATGGATAGTTCCTACCCGACCGCCGAAGGGGACGGACGTGCCTCGCACCGCTCCGCCGCTACCTGAGTCGTGACCGTAGGAAAGTGACGCGTCCGTGGAATTACAGTGGATTTCTCGCATTTATGCGTAGAGTTCTAGGAGTTTCTCGTGTCTAGTCACGTATTAGGAGTGTTTTCTTCGTTTCTGTGATTACTGTGTGTCGATCGTATCGGGAAATTTACAGAAACTTTTTCAAGATCTGCGATTTTCGTATCCGTGGATCGGCCGTGCGGGTTTTCGCTCGATATCTCCGCTTCCGAGCGAGATACACGCGTGTGCTCGCGGCAGTGAACTCAGGGCGTTGAGACGAATAGAAGGAGCTATTCGCCATTTAATTTGGACGAAAATTACGTTAGTTAGGATAGATTTAGTTTTCCGAACCCCAAGCGACGCCGACGCGCCGCCATCTTGGGTCGACCCAAGCGTCAGCGGCCACGTCATCGTTGAGGTCGGACGAGAGCATTCTGTTCTGTAGTTTGCTTTGTTCCTGTACGAACAATTATAAGTGTGAAAGGACTGAGTATTGCATGCTGTGTGTCAGTGCGACGGGAGTAGTATTGTAAATCCCAGAGTGTGGAAAGAAAGTGGGCTTTGACGGGGGTCTCCACTTCAGTGTGAGATACCTGCGAACGTCCAGCGTAGATTATAGTACAAGACGAGACGCATTATATACCGCCGAGAGCGACCAAAGCGTGCAATTAATAAGAGAGATACGTCCTTTTCAGTTTCAGGAAATCGCTCCAGAGCGTCGGCGCCGAGCGGTGGGAAAAACCCAAGCGGGTGACGTCATCGCCGCCATCTTGGGCCGCCGGTCGGTCACGTACGCCGCCCGGGAAGCGGGCGAAGCGGCAGGAGTGGGGAGCGCCCCACCACACCCACCGAGGACAGGAGTGGGAGAACTCGGCCTCTGAATGGCGTCTAACGCGTCACTCAGAGCGGATTGGGCAAAGGCGCAGCTCAAGGCAGTGACCGGGATCCCGGTATCGACAAGGGCGCCCGCCGTCGGTACCAAGGCGGCGAAGAGAAAGGCGAGCACCACGCCAGTGAAGACCACGGGATCGCAGCAGGAGGACAGGAAGATGCGGAAGACGGCGGAAGCAACGGCAGCAGCACCACCGGCGAAGTCGGGGACAGCGGAGTCAGCACCGACAGCACCAGCGAAGGAGGGAAGGACGGGAGACGCACCGCCACCACCAACGAAGGAGAGGACCATCGCGTCCACCAAGGAGGCGGCCAGCGCGATCGAGGACAGGATCTTTGCGTACTGCATGGATCCTGCCAAGAAGATAAACAAGGAGCAGGCAATTGTAATCTTGCGCTGCTTCAAAGAAATGAGGGGTCTGGTAGAGGAGACCCTGATCAGGAGCAGTTTCCTGGAGGGGAAACTGGAGCAGGCGAATGCTCAGGCAAGGAAGTCGGAGGGGGCCTTGAGCGGCGCCGTCCAGAAGTCTCTCCAGGCGACGAGATGCCTGGAAAGGGTAGCGCAGAAGGCGGAGACCCCAGTCACCTTGTCCTATGCGGACAGGGTGAAAATGAATACGGCGAAGGTTTCGCCGGCGGCAGTCCAGGCGCCGAGGAACGTCGTCATGATTTTCCCGGACGGAGAGGACGGGGAGATCAGGACGAGCGAGGAGGCACGCGAGGCTGTCTTCACCCTGGTGAACCCTCGCAAGAGGGGGATGCAGGTGAAGGCGGTTAGGCCAATCCACGGCAATGGTATTGCCGTGGAAACGACGACACCGGAGGCGCTGCAGGAGCTGGTGGATAACCCCAAGCTCAGGGCGGCTGGACTGCAGACCAGGACACCGACGGTCAAAAACCCGAGGATGATCATTTTCGACGTCCCAAGGGAGATGTCGGAAAGGGACATCCTCAATAGTATGCGTAAACAGAACGCGAAAGTTCTGGAAGGAGAGGCGACTGAAGGTACTTTTTCTTTATGTTTCAGGACAGGAAGAAAGGACAGCGACGAGACTAACTGGGTGGCCGAGGTTTCGCCGAAGCTGCGAGGGAGGCTGCTCGAGGCGAACAAAGTTTTCCTCGGGTGGAACGCGTGCAAGGTGCGCGACTTCCTCGCGGTTAGCCGGTGCTTCAAGTGCCAGGGATTCGGGCACATCGCCAAACACTGCCGACACAAGGAGGAGATCTGCAGCCACTGCACAGAAGAGGGGCACGGGGCGAAAACGTGCCCCAAGAAGACACGGTCCGCGGTCTGCGTGAACTGCAGAAGGATTGGACTCAAGGGGGCCCATGCTGCATCCAGCAAAGAGTGCCCCGCGCACAGGAAGGCCCTCGAGAAGACAGTGACCAGGACGGTCTACCACTGCTAAGGGCGACTATACGGCTGGACGAGGAATCAAGATCCTGCAGCACAACATGCAGCGATCGAGATTAGTACCACACGAGGTCCGATCTGAGATGGAGAGAGTAGACGCTGACATCCTGCTGATGCAGGAGCCGTACAGCGTCAATGGACGCATACCTGGATTCGGCAACGGATCAAGGGTGATATCGCGCGGTAGCGTGGGTCAACCGCCATGGGCGGCGATCTGCGTCCGTAACCGAGGATTCACCGTGCTGGAAATCGCGGATCTGTGCACGACGCACTGCGTCTGTGCGCAGGTCTCTATCGACGGCGCGGAAATGTACGTGGTGAGCCAATACTTCCCACCATCGGTGGATATTGGAGTTGGACTGGCGCATTTGGACAAGATCGTGACGAGACTCAAGGGGAAGATACTGGTCATGGGGGTGGACGCGAATGCGAAATCCCTCCTCTGGCACAGTGGGAAAACCGACAGTCGTGGCGAGGAGCTAGAGCAGCTAATCGCCCGGCACGATCTGCTAGTTCTGAATGAGCCGGGACAACCCACCACGTTCCAGAACTCTCGGGGATCATCTAACATCGACGTCACGCTGGTGAGCTGGGAAGCGATACCGCTCACGAGGACCTGGAAGGTGCACGAGAGCGGTTCCTCCAGCGACCACAGAATCATCGAAACCAGATTGGACCTTGGAAACGGTGGTACTAGAAGGCCGTTCCAGAAACCACGGTATAACACCAGGAATGCCAAATGGGACAAATTCCAGCGAGTCCTAATGTGCGAGAAGCGCTCTCTCTCTAACGCGCAAATTCTTTGCGCCGAGGACGTTGAGAGTGCGGCCGCACATGTCGAACGAGTACTGACTAGCGCCTGCGACGCTGCAATACCACTTAAGAAATGGCATAATCGGTCTAAACCGTGGTGGACGGGGGAACTTACGGATCGGAAGAGAGCGTCCCACCGGGCGCGCCGGAAATTCCAGATGACCACGGATCCAACTACAAGGGAAATCTACAAGGAAGATTGGAAGACCCTCAGGAGAGCGTACAAGAAGAGGGTGGCAAACGTGAAGAACAGCACGTGGCGCCAGTTTGTCACCACAAAGGGGAACAAGGAGCCGTGGGGCGTCGCAACCAAAGCGGCCCTAGGGAAGCTACGAAGCGAGGAGGCCGTTTCATCTTTGGTGCTTGCAGATGGAGAACAGACGGAGTCTTGGAGGTCCACCGCCGAGGCGCTGCTGATGGCGCTCGTCCCAGATGACGAAGCGCGCCAGGAAACGCCAGAGCAAGTGTGGATCCGCCGCGAAGCCGCTGTTCAACCGGACACAGAAGCCGCGCTACCGTTTCTCGAAGAGGAACTGTGTGCAGCGGTATCTAGACTCAGGAGAGGCAAATGCCCTGGCCCGGACAGGATCGAGGTCGAGGTAATCCAGCGTTCCTGGGGATGCATCCGAGAGGAGCTCCTCAGACTCTGCAACGGCTGCCTCGACTGGGGAGTTTTTCCGACCCGCTGGAAGGTAGGAAATATTATTGCGATCCCCAAAGGACCGGATCGAGATCGCAGCAGCCCGAAGTCGTATCGCCCAATTTGCCTGCTGTCAATGGTGGGGAAGTTGCTCGAGAGACTGATGGCTGTGAGACTTGCGCCGCTCCTCCTCGACCATCGACTGTCCTCCGACCGACAATATGGGTTCCGACCCGGAAGGTCGACGGAGGACGCCATAGTCAAACTCCGCGAGGTGGTCGCGAGTAAGGTCGAGGAGAGTTACGTTCTCGCAATTGCTCTCGATATTTCGGGGGCGTTCGACAACGTATGGTGGCCGAATGTTCTGTACGAGCTGAAGAGGAGGAACTGCCCACGAAACCTATATGGTCTAGTGGAAAGCTACTTCTCCGAAAGGTCTGTGCAGATCATGGGAAAGCAGGAATTGGTGAGTAAATCCGTTACAAAGGGGTGCCCGCAGGGCTCGATACTGGGTCCCAGCTTCTGGAATCTGGTATTCGACGACCTGCTGGCTGTACTGTCATCCGAGGAACTAGAATGCGAGCCCATTGCCTACGCCGACGATGTGCTGGTCATCGTCTCTGGGAACTCGAGAGAGGCGCTCAGGGTGCGGGGCCAGGCCGCGGTTACCGCGGTTTCGGAGTGGTGTGGGAGAAAGAAGTTGCAGCTTTCAGCTGAGAAAACCGAGTTGCTGTTGGTCAAGGGTGACCTCGATATACGGAGACCACCGACCATCCGCCTCAACGGTAGAGGAATCAAGATGCAACCTGCGATAAGGTACCTGGGAGTGCACCTCGATAAAGGCCTGAGAATGTACACGCATGTGCGGAAGGTCTCCGAGAAGTGCTTGAATTTATTCAACTCTCTCGCGAGGATAGCCAAAGCGAACTGGGGACTGGGCTACGGGGCCCTCTATACACTGTATAGAGGTCTGTACGTGCCCATAACCACGTACGCGGCAGCCGCATGGTGCGACCTTCTACAGGCCAAATCGAGAAGTGCACTGGTACGATCACAGAGATTGGCCCTCCTTCGAGTTACCAAGGCCTATTCGACGACGTCCACGGATGCGCTCCCAATCATCGCGGGCGTGATCCCGATCGACTTGCTGCTGAAGGAACGCGCGGAAATCTACAGGATTAGGAAAGGACCAAACCCATCAAAGGAAGAGGAACACCAGGCACGGGAAGAATCATTGGACGCGTGGCAGCAGCGCTGGCGGACGTCGAGCAAGGGCCGAACGACGTTCGAGTTCTTCAACGACGTCCGACAGAGGGTGAGGTCCACATGGATACAGCCGGACTATTACGTAACGCAGTTTCTTAGCGGTCATGGAAATTTCAGGTGGAAACTCAACACCTTCGCACTGAGCGAGTCCGCTCTGTGCGAGTGTGGGGCGGCGGAGACCTCGAGCCACCTCATCTACCAGTGCTGCGAGAACGAGCAGGCAAGGACGACCATGAGGGAGGCGCTGCGGAGTAAGGGCCACGGATGGCCCCTAGCGGAACAGGATCTCGTCGGTAAAACGACCTTCCGCATCTTCCGGGATTTTGCACACGCAACACTGAAGGCCAAGGAAAGGCCGACGACGGCAGAAGAAGACGAGGACCAACCACAGCAGCAAGGACGCCAACGACGCCAGGCATAAAGAAGAGGAATCAGAAGAAGAAACAGAATAAGTATTAACATGGAAGGAAATTTACATGTTAAGTTTCAGGAAGAGAAGAAAGAAGAAGAGGACCACAGAGGCAAAGACAATACAATGACAAGACGAATACGCTGACAGACGATACGACACAGACATGGACAACAGAATCAAACCAGGACCAACCACACAAGGGAAAGGAGCACCAGAAGCCGGATACAAGGACTCAAGAAGAAGAAGAATGGTAATAACCTGCGACCGCCCGTGCAGGCAGTGAGCAGTAATGCGAGCTGTGGTGGTGCAGGTAAACGGCTGAAAGCCATCCTGCTGGGATCGAGCATCCGCTGGCGGCTCTACCTCCTCGTGGTCCCCGCTGGACAGCGCTCCGCGTCGCTTCGCGACGTGGAGCGCCGACTAAACGAGCCGCTTCCCCCCAGGGGTAGATCCAACTTGTCCGATGACCCGCAAGGCGAGGGCAGGGTTTTTCCAGGTCGCGTGCCTTCCATCTACGCACGCCGTTTCCCTTGGCAGTATTCATAGAAAGATAGAGAATAACACCTTTTCTCGCGAAGCCGGTATGAGTCGGAAAACCGACTTGGTTGTACGGCGTGTCCGATCGCTATCGCGATCGGGACCAGAAGCGCGCACAATACTTGTCCCTATCTACTTATTCGACGACGTCCACGGACGCGCTCCCGATCATCGCGGGCGTGGTCCCGATCGACTTGCTGCTGAAGGAACGCGCGGAAATCTACAGGATCAGGAAAGGACCAAACCCATCCAAGGAAGAGGAACACCAGGCACGGGAAGAATCTATGGACGCGTGGCAGCAGCGGTGGCGGACGTCGAGCAAGGGCCGAACGACGTTCGAGTTCTTTAACGACGTCCGACAGAGGGTGAGGTCCACATGGATACAGCCGGACTATTACGTGACGCAGTTTCTTAGCGGTCATGGAAATTTCAGGTGGAAACTCAACACCTTCGCACTGAGCGAGTCCGCTCTGTGCGAGTGTGGGGCGGCGGAGACCTCGAGCCACCTCATCTACCAGTGCTGCGAGAACGAGCAGGCAAGGACGAACATGAGGGAGGCGCTGCGGAGTAAGGGCCACGGATGGCCCCTAGCGGAACAGGATCTCGTCGGTAAAACGACCTTCCGCATCTTCCGAGACTTTGCACACGCAACACTGAAGGCCAAGGAAAGACCGACGACGGCAGAAGAAGACGAGGACCAACCACAGCAGCAAGGACACCAACGACGCCAGGGATAAAGAAGAGGAACCAGAAGAAGAAACAGAATAAGTTAACATGGAGGGAAATTTATATGTTAAGTTTCAGGAAGAGAAGAATGAAGAAGAGGACCACAGAGGCAAAGACAATACAAAGACAAGACGAATACGCTGACAGACGATACGACACAGACATGGACAACAGAATCAAACCAGGACCAGCCACACAAGGGAAAGGAGCACCAGAAGCCGGATACAAGGACTCAAGAAGAAGAAGAAGGGTATTAACCTGCGACCGCCCGTGCAGGCAGTGAGCAGTAATGCGAGCTTTGGTGGTGCAGGTAAACGGCTGAAAGCCATCCTGCTGGGATCGAGCATCCGCTGGCGGCTCTACCTCCTCGTGGTCCCCGCTGGACAGCGCTTCGCGACGTGGAGCGCCGACTAAACGAGCCGCTTCCCCCCAGGGGTAGATCCAACTTGTCCGATGACCCGCAAGGCGAGGGCAGGGTTTTTCCAGGTCGCGTGCCTTCCATCTACGCACGCCGTTTCCCTTGGCAGTATTCATAGAAAGATAGAGAATAACACCTTTTCTCGCGAAGCCGGTATGAGTCGGAAAACCGACTTGGTTGTACGGCGTGTCCGATCGCTATCGCGATCGGGACCAGAAGCGCGCACAATACTTGTCCCTATCTACTAGTTCCTACCTGACCGCCGAAGGGGACGGACGTGCTTCGCACCGCTCCGCCGCTACCTGAGTCGTGACCGTGGGAAAGTGACGCGTCCGTGGAATTACAGTGGATTTCTCGCATTTATGCGTAGAGTTCTAGGAGTTTCTCGTGTCTAGTCACGTATTAGGAGTGTTTTCTTCGTCTCTGTGATTACTGTGTGTCGATCGTATCGGGAAATTTACAGAAACTTTTTCAAGATCTGCGATTTTCGTATCCGTGGATCGGCCGTGCGGGTTTTCGCTCGATATCTCCGCTTCCGAGCGAGATACACGCGTGTGCTCGCGGCAGTGAACTCAGGGCGTTGAGACGAATAGAAGGAGCTATTCGCCATTTAATTTGGACGAAAATTACGTTAGTTAGGATAGATTTAGTTTTCCGAACCCCAAACGACGCCGACGCGCCGCCATCTTGGGTCGACCCAAGCGTCAGCGGCCACGTCATCGTTGAGGTCGGACGAGAGCATTCTGTTCTGTAGTTTGCTTTGTTCCTGTACGAACAATTATAAGTGTGAAAGGACTGAGTATTGCATGCTGTGTGTCAGTGCGACGGGAGTAGTATTGTAAATCCCAGAGTGTGGAAAGAAAGTGGGCTTTGACGGGGGTCTCCACTTCAGTGTGAGATACCTGCGAACGTCCAGCGTAGATTATAGTACAAGACGAGACGCATTATATACCGCCGAGAGCGACCAAATCGTGCAATTAATAAGAGAGATACGTCCTTTTCAGTTTCAGGAAATCGCTCCAGAGCGTCGGCGCCGAGCGGTGGGAAAAACCCAAGCGGGTGACGTCATCGCCGCCATCTTGGGCCGCCGGTCGGTCACGTACGCCGCCCGGGAAGCGGGCGAAGCGGCAGGAGTGGGGAGCGCCCCACCACACCCACCGAGGACAGGAGTGGGAGAACTCGGCCTCTGAATGGCGTCTAACGCGTCACTCAGAGCGGATTGGGCAAAGGCGCAGCTCAAGGCAGTGACCGGGATCCCGGTATCGACAAGGGCGCCCGCCGTCGGTACCAAGGCGGCGAAGAGGAAGGCGAGCACCACGCCAGTGAAGACAACGGGATCACAGCAGGAGGACAGGAAGATGCGGAAGACGACGGAAGCAACGGCAGCAGCACCACCAGCGAAGTCGGGGACAGCGGAGTCAGCACCGACAGCACCAGCGAAGGAGGGAAGGACGGGAGACGCAGCACCACCACCACCAACGAAGGAGAGGACCATCGCCTCCACCAAGGAGGCGGCCAGCGCGATCGAGGATAGGATCTTTGCGTACTGCATGGATCCTGTCAAGAAGATAAATAAGGAGCAGGCAATAGTAATCTTGCGCTGCTTCAAGGAAATGAGGGGTCTGGTGGAGGAGACCCTGATCAGGAGCAGTTTCCTGGAGGGGAAACTGGAGCAGGCGAATGCTCAGGCAAGGAAGTCGGAGGGGGCCTTGAGCGGCGCCGTCCAGAAGTCCCTCCAGGCGACGAGATGCCTGGAAAGGGTAGCGAAGAAGGCGGAGACCCCAGTCACCTTGTCCTATGCGGACAGGGTGAAAATGAATACGGCGAAGGTTTCGCCGGCGGCAGTCCAGCCGCCGAGGAACGTCGTCATGATTTTCCCGGACGGAGAGGACGGGGAGATCAGGACGAGCGAGGAGGCACGCGAGGCTGTCTTCACCCTGGTGAACCCTCGCAAGAGGGGGATGCAGGTGAGGGCGGTTAGGCCAATCCACGGCAATGGTATTGCCGTGGAAACCACGACACCGGAGGCGCTGCAGGAGCTGGTGGATAACCCCAAGCTCAGGGCGGCTGGACTGCAGACCAGGACACCGACGGTCAAAAACCCGAGGATGATCATTTTCGACGTCCCAAGGGAGATGTCGGAAAAGGACATCCTCAATAGTATGCGTAAACAGAACGCGAAAGTTCTGGAAGGAGAGGCGACTGAAGGTACTTTTTCTTTATGTTTCAGGACAGGAAGAAAGGACAGCGACGAGACTAACTGGGTGGCCGAGGTTTCGCCGAAGCTGCGAGGGAGGCTGCTCGAGGCGAACAAAGTTTTCCTCGGGTGGAACGCGTGCAAGGTGCGCGACTTCCTCGCGGTTAGCCGGTGCTTCAAGTGCCAGGGATTCGGGCACATCGCAAAACACTGCCGACACAAGGAGGAGATCTGCAGCCACTGCACAGAAGAGGGGCACGGGGCGAAAACGTGCCCCAAGAAGACACGGTCCGCGGTCTGCGTGAACTGCAGAAGGATTGGACTCAAGGGGGCCCATGCTGCATCCAGCAAAGAGTGCCCCGCGCACAGGAAGGCCCTCGAGAAGACAGTGACCAGGACGGTCTACCACTGCTAAGGGCGACTATACGGCTGGACGAGGATTCAAGATCCTGCAGCACAACATGCAGCGATCGAGATTAGTACCACACGAGGTCCGATCTGAGATGGAGAGAGTAGACGCTGACATCCTGCTGATGCAGGAGCCGTACAGCGTCAATGGACGCATACCTGGATTCGGCAACGGAGCAAGGGTGATATCGCGCGGTAGCGTGGGTCAACCGCCATGGGCGGCGATCTGC
Source organism: Andrena haemorrhoa (assembly GCA_910592295.1). Lineage (NCBI taxonomy): Eukaryota > Metazoa > Arthropoda > Insecta > Hymenoptera > Andrenidae > Andrena > Andrena haemorrhoa. The sequence continues at coordinate 28,804 of CAJUZA010000372.1, read as the reverse complement.
GTCCGTAACCGAGGATTCACCGTGCTGGAAATCGCAGATCTGTGCACGACGCACTGCGTCTGTGCGCAGGTCTCTATTGACGGCGCGGAAGTGTACGTGGTGAGCCAATACTTCCCACCATCGGTGGATATTGGAGTTGGACTGGCGCATTTGGACAAGATCGTGACGAGACTCAAGGGGAAGATACTGGTCATGGGGGTGGACGCGAATGCGAAATCCCTCCTCTGGCACAGTGGGAAAACCGACAGTCGTGGCGAGGAGCTAGAGCAGCTGATCGCCCGGCACGATCTGCTAGTTCTGAATGAGCCGGGACAACCCACCACGTTCCAGAACTCTCGGGGATCATCTAACATCGACGTCACGCTGGTGAGCTGGGAAGCGATACCGCTCACGAGGACCTGGAAGGTGCACGAGAGCGGTTCCTCCAGCGACCACAGAATCATCGAAACCAGATTGGACCTTGGAAACGGTGGTACTAGAAGGCCGTTCCAGAAACCACGGTATAACACCAGGAATGCCAAATGGGACAAATTTCAGCGAGTCCTAATGTGCGAGAAGCGCTCTCTCTCTAACGCGCAAATTCTTTGCGCCGAGGACGTTGAGAGTGCGGCCGCACATGTCGAACGAGTACTGACTAGCGCCTGCGACGCTGCAATACCACTGAAGAAATGGCATAATCGGTCTAAACCGTGGTGGACGGGGGAACTTACGGAGCGGAAGAGAGCGTCCCACCGGGCGCGCCGGAAATTCCAGATGACCACGGATCCAACTACAAGGGAAATCTACAAGGAAGAATGGAAGACCCTCAGGAGAGCGTACAAGAAGAGGGTGGCAAACGTGAAGAACAGCACGTGGCGCCAGTTTGTCACCACAAAGGGGAACAAGGAGCCGTGGGGCGTCGCAACCAAAGCGGCCCTAGGTAAACTACGAAGCGAGGAGGCCGTTTCATCTTTGGTGCTTGCAGATGGAGAACAGACGGAGTCTTGGAGGTCCACCGCCGAGGCGCTGCTGATGGCGCTCGTCCCAGATGACGAAGCGCGCCAGGAAACGCCAGAGCAAGTGTGGATCCGCCGCGAAGCCGCTGTTCAACCGGACACAGAAGCCGCGCTACCGTTTCTCGAAGAGGAACTGTGTGCAGCGGTATCTAGACTCAGGAGAGGCAAATGCCCTGGCCCGGACAGGATCGAGGTCGAGGTAATCCAGCGTTCCTGGGGATGCATCCGAGAGGAGCTCCTCAGACTCTGCAACGGCTGCCTCGACTGGGGAGTTTTTCCGACCCGCTGGAAGGTAGGAAATATTATTGC
>CAJUZA010000372.1:5000-22500 GCA_910592295.1 Andrena haemorrhoa | reverse complement strand
TTCGACATCGGTCGTCGTGCTGGTTTTCGAGAAAAGCGCGAATAACTTGTATCGCTGGAAATATTTCAGAGTCCCGACGAGTTTCTAAGTCGTGCGGCACCTTGGTCCGGAGGACGAAATCGACATATCCTCGAATCCAACTACTGATCCCTGTTCCTCGTTCAATTGCCAACGTTTTACTATAAGGGTTCGACATCGGTCGTCGTGCTGGTTTTCGAGAAAAGCGCGAATAACTTGGATCGCTGCGAAATATTTCAGAGTCCCGTCGAGTTTCAAAGTCGTGCGGCATCTTGGTTCGACCGCGGCAAAAATCGACATATCCTCGAATCCAACTACAGATCCCTGTTCCTCGTTCAATTGCCAACGTTTTACTCTAATGGTTCGACATCGGTCGTCGTGCTGGTTTTCGAGAAAAGCGCGAATAACTTGTATCGCTGGAAATATTTCAGAGTCCCGACGAGTTTCTAAGTCGTGCGGCACCTTGGTCCGGAGGACGAAATCGACATATCCTCGAATCCAACTACTGATCCCTGTTCCTCGTTCAATTGCCAACGTTTTACTATAAGGGTTCGACATCGGTCGTCGTGCTGGTTTTCGAGAAAAGCGCGAATAACTTGGATCGCTGCGAAATATTTCAGAGTCCCGTCGAGTTTCAAAGTCGTGCGGCATCTTGGTTCGACCGCGGCAAAAATCGACATATCCTCGAATCCAACTACAGATCCCTGTTCCTCGTTCAATTGCCAACGTTTTACTCTAATGGTTCGACATCGGTCGTCGTGCTGGTTTTCGAGAAAAGCGCGAATAACTTGTATCGCTGGAAATATTTCAGAGTCCCGACGAGTTTCTAAGTCGTGCGGCACCTTGGTCCGGAGGACGAAATCGACATATCCTCGAATCCAACTACTGATCCCTGTTCCTCGTTCAATTGCCAACGTTTTACTATAAGGGTTCGACATCGGTCGTCGTGCTGGTTTTCGAGAAAAGCGCGAATAACTTGGATCGCTGCGAAATATTTCAGAGTCCCGTCGAGTTTCAAAGTCGTGCGGCATCTTGGTTCGACCGCGGCAAAAATCGACATATCCTCGAATCCAACTACAGATCCCTGTTCCTCGTTCAATTGCCAACGTTTTACTCTAATGGTTCGACATCGGTCGTCGTGCTGGTTTTCGAGAAAAGCGCGAATAACTTGTATCGCTGGAAATATTTCAGAGTCCCGACGAGTTTCTAAGTCGTGCGGCACCTTGGTCCGGAGGACGAAATCGACATATCCTCGAATCCAACTACTGATCCCTGTTCCTCGTTCAATTGCCAACGTTTTACTATAAGGGTTCGACATCGGTCGTCGTGCTGGTTTTCGAGAAAAGCGCGAATAACTTGGATCGCTGCGAAATATTTCAGAGTCCCGTCGAGTTTCAAAGTCGTGCGGCATCTTGGTTCGACCGCGGCAAAAATCGACATATCCTCGAATCCAACTACAGATCCCTGTTCCTCGTTCAATTGCCAACGTTTTACTCTAATGGTTCGACATCGGTCGTCGTGCTGGTTTTCGAGAAAAGCGCGAATAACTTGTATCGCTGGAAATATTTCAGAGTCCCGACGAGTTTCTAAGTCGTGCGGCACCTTGGTCCGGAGGACGAAATCGACATATCCTCGAATCCAACTACTGATCCCTGTTCCTCGTTCAATTGCCAACGTTTTACTATAAGGGTTCGACATCGGTCGTCGTGCTGGTTTTCGAGAAAAGCGCGAATAACTTGGATCGCTGCGAAATATTTCAGAGTCCCGTCGAGTTTCAAAGTCGTGCGGCATCTTGGTTCGACCGCGGCAAAAATCGACATATCCTCGAATCCAACTACAGATCCCTGTTCCTCGTTCAATTGCCAACGTTTTACTCTAATGGTTCGACATCGGTCGTCGTGCTGGTTTTCGAGAAAAGCGCGAATAACTTGTATCGCTGGAAATATTTCAGAGTCCCGACGAGTTTCTAAGTCGTGCGGCACCTTGGTCCGGAGGACGAAATCGACATATCCTCGAATCCAACTACTGATCCCTGTTCCTCGTTCAATTGCCAACGTTTTACTATAAGGGTTCGACATCGGTCGTCGTGCTGGTTTTCGAGAAAAGCGCGAATAACTTGGATCGCTGCGAAATATTTCAGAGTCCCGTCGAGTTTCAAAGTCGTGCGGCATCTTGGTTCGACCGCGGCAAAAATCGACATATCCTCGAATCCAACTACAGATCCCTGTTCCTCGTTCAATTGCCAACGTTTTACTCTAATGGTTCGACATCGGTCGTCGTGCTGGTTTTCGAGAAAAGCGCGAATAACTTGTATCGCTGGAAATATTTCAGAGTCCCGACGAGTTTCTAAGTCGTGCGGCACCTTGGTCCGGAGGACGAAATCGACATATCCTCGAATCCAACTACTGATCCCTGTTCCTCGTTCAATTGCCAACGTTTTACTATAAGGGTTCGACATCGGTCGTCGTGCTGGTTTTCGAGAAAAGCGCGAATAACTTGGATCGCTGCGAAATATTTCAGAGTCCCGTCGAGTTTCAAAGTCGTGCGGCATCTTGGTTCGACCGCGGCAAAAATCGACATATCCTCGAATCCAACTACAGATCCCTGTTCCTCGTTCAATTGCCAACGTTTTACTCTAATGGTTCGACATCGGTCGTCGTGCTGGTTTTCGAGAAAAGCGCGAATAACTTGTATCGCTGGAAATATTTCAGAGTCCCGACAAGTTTCTAAGTCGTGCGGCACCTTGGTCCGGAGGACGAAATCGACATATCCTCGAATCCAACTACTGATCCCTGTTCCTCGTTCAATTGCCAACGTTTTACTATAAGGGTTCGACATCGGTCGTCGTGCTGGTTTTCGAGAAAAGCGCGAATAACTTGGATCGCTGCGAAATATTTCAGAGTCCCGTCGAGTTTCAAAGTCGTGCGGCATCTTGGTTCGACCGCGGCAAAAATCGACATATCCTCGAATCCAACTACAGATCCCTGTTCCTCGTTCAATTGCCAACGTTTTACTCTAATGGTTCGACATCGGTCGTCGTGCTGGTTTTCGAGAAAAGCGCGAATAACTTGTATCGCTGGAAATATTTCAGAGTCCCGACGAGTTTCTAAGTCGTGCGGCACCTTGGTCCGGAGGACGAAATCGACATATCCTCGAATCCAACTACTGATCCCTGTTCCTCGTTCAATTGCCAACGTTTTACTATAAGGGTTCGACATCGGTCGTCGTGCTGGTTTTCGAGAAAAGCGCGAATAACTTGGATCGCTGCGAAATATTTCAGAGTCCCGTCGAGTTTCAAAGTCGTGCGGCATCTTGGTTCGACCGCGGCAAAAATCGACATATCCTCGAATCCAACTACAGATCCCTGTTCCTCGTTCAATTGCCAACGTTTTACTCTAATGGTTCGACATCGGTCGTCGTGCTGGTTTTCGAGAAAAGCGCGAATAACTTGTATCGCTGGAAATATTTCAGAGTCCCGACGAGTTTCTAAGTCGTGCGGCACCTTGGTCCGGAGGACGAAATCGACATATCCTCGAATCCAACTACTGATCCCTGTTCCTCGTTCAATTGCCAACGTTTTACTATAAGGGTTCGACATCGGTCGTCGTGCTGGTTTTCGAGAAAAGCGCGAATAACTTGGATCGCTGCGAAATATTTCAGAGTCCCGTCGAGTTTCAAAGTCGTGCGGCATCTTGGTTCGACCGCGGCAAAAATCGACATATCCTCGAATCCAACTACTGATCCCTGTTCCTCGTTCAATTGCCAACGTTTTACTATAAGGGTTCGACATCGGTCGTCGTGCTGGTTTTCGAGAAAAGCGCGAATAACTTGGATCGCTGCGAAATATTTCAGAGTCCCGTCGAGTTTCAAAGTCGTGCGGCATCTTGGTTCGACCGCGGCAAAAATCGACATATCCTCGAATCCAACTACAGATCCCTGTTCCTCGTTCAATTGCCAACGTTTTACTCTAATGGTTCGACATCGGTCGTCGTGCTGGTTTTCGAGAAAAGCGCGAATAACTTGTATCGCTGGAAATATTTCAGAGTCCCGACGAGTTTCTAAGTCGTGCGGCACCTTGGTCCGGAGGAAGAAATCGACATATCCTCGAATCCAACTACTGATCCCTGTTCCTCGTTCAATTGCCAACGTTTTACTATAAGGGTTCGACATCGGTCGTCGTGCTGGTTTTCGAGAAAAGCGCGAATAACTTGGATCGCTGCGAAATATTTCAGAGTCCCGTCGAGTTTCAAAGTCGTGCGGCATCTTGGTTCGACCGCGGCAAAAATCGACATATCCTCGAATCCAACTACAGATCCCTGTTCCTCGTTCAATTGCCAACGCTTTACTCTAATGGTTCGACATCGGTCGTCGTGCTGGTTTTCGAGAAAAGCGCGAATAACTTGTATCGCTGGAAATATTTCAGAGTCCCGACGAGTTTCTAAGTCGTGCGGCACCTTGGTCCGGAGGACGAAATCGACATATCCTCGAATCCAACTACTGATCCCTGTTCCTCGTTCAATTGCCAACGTTTTACTATAAGGGTTCGACATCGGTCGTCGTGCTGGTTTTCGAGAAAAGCGCGAATAACTTGGATCGCTGCGAAATATTTCAGAGTCCCGTCGAGTTTCAAAGTCGTGCGGCATCTTGGTTCGACCGCGGCAAAAATCGACATATCCTCGAATCCAACTACAGATCCCTGTTCCTCGTTCAATTGCCAACGTTTTACTCTAATGGTTCGACATCGGTCGTCGTGCTGGTTTTCGAGAAAAGCGCGAATAACTTGTATCGCTGGAAATATTTCAGAGTCCCGACGAGTTTCTAAGTCGTGCGGCACCTTGGTCCGGAGGACGAAATCGACATATCCTCGAATCCAACTACTGATCCCTGTTCCTCGTTCAATTGCCAACGTTTTACTATAAGGGTTCGACATCGGTCGTCGTGCTGGTTTTCGAGAAAAGCGCGAATAACTTGGATCGCTGCGAAATATTTCAGAGTCCCGTCGAGTTTCAAAGTCGTGCGGCATCTTGGTTCGACCGCGGCAAAAATCGACATATCCTCGAATCCAACTACAGATCCCTGTTCCTCGTTCAATTGCCAACGTTTTACTCTAATGGTTCGACATCGGTCGTCGTGCTGGTTTTCGAGAAAAGCGCGAATAACTTGTATCGCTGGAAATATTTCAGAGTCCCGACGAGTTTCTAAGTCGTGCGGCACCTTGGTCCGGAGGACCAAATCGACATATCCTCGAATCCAACTACTGATCCCTGTTCCTCGTTCAATTGCCAACGTTTTACTATAAGGGTTCGACATCGGTCGTCGTGCTGGTTTTCGAGAAAAGCGCGAATAACTTGGATCGCTGCGAAATATTTCAGAGTCCCGTCGAGTTTCAAAGTCGTGCGGCATCTTGGTTCGACCGCGGCAAAAATCGACATATCCTCGAATCCAACTACAGATCCCTGTTCCTCGTTCAATTGCCAACGTTTTACTCTAATGGTTCGACATCGGTCGTCGTGCTGGTTTTCGAGAAAAGCGCGAATAACTTGTATCGCTGGAAATATTTCAGAGTCCCGACGAGTTTCTAAGTCGTGCGGCACCTTGGTCCGGAGGACGAAATCGACATATCCTCGAATCCAACTACTGATCCCTGTTCCTCGTTCAATTGCCAACGTTTTACTATAAGGGTTCGACATCGGTCGTCGTGCTGGTTTTCGAGAAAAGCGCGAATAACTTGGATCGCTGCGAAATATTTCAGAGTCCCGTCGAGTTTCAAAGTCGTGCGGCATCTTGGTTCGACCGCGGCAAAAATCGACATATCCTCGAATCCAACTACAGATCCCTGTTCCTCGTTCAATTGCCAACGTTTTACTCTAATGGTTCGACATCGGTCGTCGTGCTGGTTTTCGAGAAAAGCGCGAATAACTTGTATCGCTGGAAATATTTCAGAGTCCCGACGAGTTTCTAAGTCGTGCGGCACCTTGGTCCGGAGGACGAAATCGACATATCCTCGAATCCAACTACTGATCCCTGTTCCTCGTTCAATTGCCAACGTTTTACTATAAGGGTTCGACATCGGTCGTCGTGCTGGTTTTCGAGAAAAGCGCGAATAACTTGGATCGCTGCGAAATATTTCAGAGTCCCGTCGAGTTTCAAAGTCGTGCGGCATCTTGGTTCGACCGCGGCAAAAATCGACATATCCTCGAATCCAACTACAGATCCCTGTTCCTCGTTCAATTGCCAACGTTTTACTCTAATGGTTCGACATCGGTCGTCGTGCTGGTTTTCGAGAAAAGCGCGAATAACTTGTATCGCTGGAAATATTTCAGAGTCCCGACGAGTTTCTAAGTCGTGCGGCACCTTGGTCCGGAGGACGAAATCGACATATCCTCGAATCCAACTACTGATCCCTGTTCCTCGTTCAATTGCCAACGTTTTACTATAAGGGTTCGACATCGGTCGTCGTGCTGGTTTTCGAGAAAAGCGCGAATAACTTGGATCGCTGCGAAATATTTCAGAGTCCCGTCGAGTTTCAAAGTCGTGCGGCATCTTGGTTCGACCGCGGCAAAAATCGACATATCCTCGAATCCAACTACAGATCCCTGTTCCTCGTTCAATTGCCAACGTTTTACTCTAATGGTTCGACATCGGTCGTCGTGCTGGTTTTCGAGAAAAGCGCGAATAACTTGTATCGCTGGAAATATTTCAGAGTCCCGACGAGTTTCTAAGTCGTGCGGCACCTTGGTCCGGAGGACGAAATCGACATATCCTCGAATCCAACTACTGATCCCTGTTCCTCGTTCAATTGCCAACGTTTTACTATAAGGGTTCGACATCGGTCGTCGTGCTGGTTTTCGAGAAAAGCGCGAATAACTTGGATCGCTGCGAAATATTTCAGAGTCCCGTCGAGTTTCAAAGTCGTGCGGCATCTTGGTTCGACCGCGGCAAAAATCGACATATCCTCGAATCCAACTACAGATCCCTGTTCCTCGTTCAATTGCCAACGTTTTACTCTAATGGTTCGACATCGGTCGTCGTGCTGGTTTTCGAGAAAAGCGCGAATAACTTGTATCGCTGGAAATATTTCAGAGTCCCGACGAGTTTCTAAGTCGTGCGGCACCTTGGTCCGGAGGACCAAATCGACATATCCTCGAATCCAACTACTGATCCCTGTTCCTCGTTCAATTGCCAACGTTTTACTATAAGGGTTCGACATCGGTCGTCGTGCTGGTTTTCGAGAAAAGCGCGAATAACTTGGATCGCTGCGAAATATTTCAGAGTCCCGTCGAGTTTCAAAGTCGTGCGGCATCTTGGTTCGACCGCGGCAAAAATCGACATATCCTCGAATCCAACTACAGATCCCTGTTCCTCGTTCAATTGCCAACGTTTTACTCTAATGGTTCGACATCGGTCGTCGTGCTGGTTTTCGAGAAAAGCGCGAATAACTTGTATCGCTGGAAATATTTCAGAGTCCCGACGAGTTTCTAAGTCGTGCGGCACCTTGGTCCGGAGGACGAAATCGACATATCCTCGAATCCAACTACTGATCCCTGTTCCTCGTTCAATTGCCAACGTTTTACTATAAGGGTTCGACATCGGTCGTCGTGCTGGTTTTCGAGAAAAGCGCGAATAACTTGGATCGCTGCGAAATATTTCAGAGTCCCGTCGAGTTTCAAAGTCGTGCGGCATCTTGGTTCGACCGCGGCAAAAATCGACATATCCTCGAATCCAACTACAGATCCCTGTTCCTCGTTCAATTGCCAACGTTTTACTCTAATGGTTCGACATCGGTCGTCGTGCTGGTTTTCGAGAAAAGCGCGAATAACTTGTATCGCTGGAAATATTTCAGAGTCCCGACGAGTTTCTAAGTCGTGCGGCACCTTGGTCCGGAGGACGAAATCGACATATCCTCGAATCCAACTACTGATCCCTGTTCCTCGTTCAATTGCCAACGTTTTACTATAAGGGTTCGACATCGGTCGTCGTGCTGGTTTTCGAGAAAAGCGCGAATAACTTGGATCGCTGCGAAATATTTCAGAGTCCCGTCGAGTTTCAAAGTCGTGCGGCATCTTGGTTCGACCGCGGCAAAAATCGACATATCCTCGAATCCAACTACAGATCCCTGTTCCTCGTTCAATTGCCAACGTTTTACTCTAATGGTTCGACATCGGTCGTCGTGCTGGTTTTCGAGAAAAGCGCGAATAACTTGTATCGCTGGAAATATTTCAGAGTCCCGACGAGTTTCTAAGTCGTGCGGCACCTTGGTCCGGAGGACGAAATCGACATATCCTCGAATCCAACTACTGATCCCTGTTCCTCGTTCAATTGCCAACGTTTTACTATAAGGGTTCGACATCGGTCGTCGTGCTGGTTTTCGAGAAAAGCGCGAATAACTTGGATCGCTGCGAAATATTTCAGAGTCCCGTCGAGTTTCAAAGTCGTGCGGCATCTTGGTTCGACCGCGGCAAAAATCGACATATCCTCGAATCCAACTACAGATCCCTGTTCCTCGTTCAATTGCCAACGTTTTACTCTAATGGTTCGACATCGGTCGTCGTGCTGGTTTTCGAGAAAAGCGCGAATAACTTGTATCGCTGGAAATATTTCAGAGTCCCGACGAGTTTCTAAGTCGTGCGGCACCTTGGTCCGGAGGACGAAATCGACATATCCTCGAATCCAACTACTGATCCCTGTTCCTCGTTCAATTGCCAACGTTTTACTATAAGGGTTCGACATCGGTCGTCGTGCTGGTTTTCGAGAAAAGCGCGAATAACTTGGATCGCTGCGAAATATTTCAGAGTCCCGTCGAGTTTCAAAGTCGTGCGGCATCTTGGTTCGACCGCGGCAAAAATCGACATATCCTCGAATCCAACTACAGATCCCTGTTCCTCGTTCAATTGCCAACGTTTTACTCTAATGGTTCGACATCGGTCGTCGTGCTGGTTTTCGAGAAAAGCGCGAATAACTTGTATCGCTGGAAATATTTCAGAGTCCCGACGAGTTTCTAAGTCGTGCGGCACCTTGGTCCGGAGGACGAAATCGACATATCCTCGAATCCAACTACTGATCCCTGTTCCTCGTTCAATTGCCAACGTTTTACTATAAGGGTTCGACATCGGTCGTCGTGCTGGTTTTCGAGAAAAGCGCGAATAACTTGGATCGCTGCGAAATATTTCAGAGTCCCGTCGAGTTTCAAAGTCGTGCGGCATCTTGGTTCGACCGCGGCAAAAATCGACATATCCTCGAATCCAACTACAGATCCCTGTTCCTCGTTCAATTGCCAACGTTTTACTCTAATGGTTCGACATCGGTCGTCGTGCTGGTTTTCGAGAAAAGCGCGAATAACTTGTATCGCTGGAAATATTTCAGAGTCCCGACGAGTTTCTAAGTCGTGCGGCACCTTGGTCCGGAGGACGAAATCTACATATCCTCGAATCCAACTACTGATCCCTGTTCCTCGTTCAATTGCCAACGTTTTACTATAAGGGTTCGACATCGGTCGTCGTGCTGGTTTTCGAGAAAAGCGCGAATAACTTGGATCGCTGCGAAATATTTCAGAGTCCCGTCGAGTTTCAAAGTCGTGCGGCATCTTGGTTCGACCGCGGCAAAAATCGACATATCCTCGAATCCAACTACAGATCCCTGTTCCTCGTTCAATTGCCAACGTTTTACTCTAATGGTTCGACATCGGTCGTCGTGCTGGTTTTCGAGAAAAGCGCGAATAACTTGTATCGCTGGAAATATTTCAGAGTCCCGACGAGTTTCTAAGTCGTGCGGCACCTTGGTCCGGAGGACGAAATCGACATATCCTCGAATCCAACTACTGATCCCTGTTCCTCGTTCAATTGCCAACGTTTTACTATAAGGGTTCGACATCGGTCGTCGTGCTGGTTTTCGAGAAAAGCGCGAATAACTTGGATCGCTGCGAAATATTTCAGAGTCCCGTCGAGTTTCAAAGTCGTGCGGCATCTTGGTTCGACCGCGGCAAAAATCGACATATCCTCGAATCCAACTACAGATCCCTGTTCCTCGTTCAATTGCCAACGTTTTACTCTAATGGTTCGACATCGGTCGTCGTGCTGGTTTTCGAGAAAAGCGCGAATAACTTGTATCGCTGGAAATATTTCAGAGTCCCGACGAGTTTCTAAGTCGTGCGGCACCTTGGTCCGGAGGACGAAATCGACATATCCTCGAATCCAACTACTGATCCCTGTTCCTCGTTCAATTGCCAACGTTTTACTATAAGGGTTCGACATCGGTCGTCGTGCTGGTTTTCGAGAAAAGCGCGAATAACTTGGATCGCTGCGAAATATTTCAGAGTCCCGTCGAGTTTCAAAGTCGTGCGGCATCTTGGTTCGACCGCGGCAAAAATCGACATATCCTCGAATCCAACTACAGATCCCTGTTCCTCGTTCAATTGCCAACGTTTTACTCTAATGGTTCGACATCGGTCGTCGTGCTGGTTTTCGAGAAAAGCGCGAATAACTTGTATCGCTGGAAATATTTCAGAGTCCCGACGAGTTTCTAAGTCGTGCGGCACCTTGGTCCGGAGGACGAAATCGACATATCCTCGAATCCAACTACTGATCCCTGTTCCTCGTTCAATTGCCAACGTTTTACTATAAGGGTTCGACATCGGTCGTCGTGCTGGTTTTCGAGAAAAGCGCGAATAACTTGGATCGCTGCGAAATATTTCAGAGTCCCGTCGAGTTTCAAAGTCGTGCGGCATCTTGGTTCGACCGCGGCAAAAATCGACATATCCTCGAATCCAACTACAGATCCCTGTTCCTCGTTCAATTGCCAACGTTTTACTCTAATGGTTCGACATCGGTCGTCGTGCTGGTTTTCGAGAAAAGCGCGAATAACTTGTATCGCTGGAAATATTTCAGAGTCCCGACGAGTTTCTAAGTCGTGCGGCACCTTGGTCCGGAGGACGAAATCGACATATCCTCGAATCCAACTACTGATCCCTGTTCCTCGTTCAATTGCCAACGTTTTACTATAAGGGTTCGACATCGGTCGTCGTGCTGGTTTTCGAGAAAAGCGCGAATAACTTGGATCGCTGCGAAATATTTCAGAGTCCCGTCGAGTTTCAAAGTCGTGCGGCATCTTGGTTCGACCGCGGCAAAAATCGACATATCCTCGAATCCAACTACAGATCCCTGTTCCTCGTTCAATTGCCAACGTTTTACTCTAATGGTTCGACATCGGTCGTCGTGCTGGTTTTCGAGAAAAGCGCGAATAACTTGTATCGCTGGAAATATTTCAGAGTCCCGACGAGTTTCTAAGTCGTGCGGCACCTTGGTCCGGAGGACGAAATCGACATATCCTCGAATCCAACTACTGATCCCCTGTTCCTCGTTCAATTGCCAACGTTTTACTATAAGGGTTCGACATCGGTCGTCGTGCTGGTTTTCGAGAAAAGCGCGAATAACTTGGATCGCTGCGAAATATTTCAGAGTCCCGTCGAGTTTCAAAGTCGTGCGGCATCTTGGTTCGACCGCGGCAAAAATCGACATATCCTCGAATCCAACTACTGATCCCTGTTCCTCGTTCAATTGCCAACGTTTTACTATAAGGGTTCGACATCGGTCGTCGTGCTGGTTTTCGAGAAAAGCGCGAATAACTTGTATCGCTGGAAATATTTCAGAGTCCCGACGAGTTTCTAAGTCGTGCGGCACCTTGGTCCGGAGGACGAAATCGACATATCCTCGAATCCAACTACTGATCCCTGTTCCTCGTTCAATTGCCAACGTTTTACTATAAGGGTTCGACATCGGTCGTCGTGCTGGTTTTCGAGAAAAGCGCGAATAACTTGGATCGCTGCGAAATATTTCAGAGTCCCGTCGAGTTTCAAAGTCGTGCGGCATCTTGGTTCGACCGCGGCAAAAATCGACATATCCTCGAATCCAACTACAGATCCCTGTTCCTCGTTCAATTGCCAACGTTTTACTCTAATGGTTCGACATCGGTCGTCGTGCTGGTTTTCGAGAAAAGCGCGAATAACTTGTATCGCTGGAATATTTTCAGAGTCCCGACGAGTTTCTAAGTCGTGCGGCACCTTGGTCCGGAGGACGAAATCGACATATCCTCGAATCCAACTACTGATCCCTGTTCCTCGTTCAATTGCCAACGTTTTACTATAAGGGTTCGACATCGGTCGTCGTGCTGGTTTTCGAGAAAAGCGCGAATAACTTGTATCGCTGGAAATATTTCAGAGTCCCGACGAGTTTCAAAGTCGTGCGGCTCCTTGGTCCGGAGGACGAAATCGACATATCCTCGAATCCAACTACTGATCCCTGTTCCTCGTTCAATTGCCAACGTTTTACTATAAGGGTTCGACATCGGTCGTCGTGCTGGTTTTCGAGAAAAGCGCGAATAACTTGGATCGCTGCGAAATATTTCAGAGTCCCGTCGAGTTTCAAAGTCGTGCGGCATCTTGGTTCGACCGCGGCAAAAATCGACATATCCTCGAATCCAACTACAGATCCCTGTTCCTCGTTCAATTGCCAACGTTTTACTCTAATGGTTCGACATCGGTCGTCGTGCTGGTTTTCGAGAAAAGCGCGAATAACTTGTATCGCTGGAAATATTTCAGAGTCCCGACGAGTTTCAAAGTCGTGCGGCACCTTGGTCGAGAGCGACGAAAATCGACATATCCTCGAATCCAACTACTGATCCCTGTTCCTCGTTCAATTGCCAACGTTTTACTATAAGGGTTCGACATCGGTCGTCGTGCTGGTTTTCGAGAAAAGCGCGAATAACTTGTATCGCTGGAAATATTTCAGAGTCCCGACGAGTTTCCAAGTCGTGCGGCACCTTGGTCCGGAGGACGAAATCGACATATCCTCGAATCCAACTACTGATCCCTGTTCCTCGTTCAATTGCCAACGTTTTACTATAAGGGTTCGACATCGGTCGTCGTGCTGGTTTTCGAGAAAAGCGCGAATAACTTGGATCGCTGCGAAATATTTCAGAGTCCCGTCGAGTTTCAAAGTCGTGCGGCATCTTGGTTCGACCGCGGCAAAAATCGACATATCCTCGAATCCAACTACAGATCCCTGTTCCTCGTTCAATTGCCAACGTTTTACTCTAATGGTTCGACATCGGTCGTCGTGCTGGTTTTCGAGAAAAGCGCGAATAACTTGTATCGCTGGAAATATTTCAGAGTCCCGACGAGTTTCTAAGTCGTGCGGCACCTTGGTCCGGAGGACGAAATCGACATATCCTCGAATCCAACTACTGATCCCTGTTCCTCGTTCAATTGCCAACGTTTTACTATAAGGGTTCGACATCGGTCGTCGTGCTGGTTTTCGAGAAAAGCGCGAATAACTTGGATCGCTGCGAAATATTTCAGAGTCCCGTCGAGTTTCAAAGTCGTGCGGCATCTTGGTTCGACCGCGGCAAAAATCGACATATCCTCGAATCCAACTACAGATCCCTGTTCCTCGTTCAATTGCCAACGTTTTACTCTAATGGTTCGACATCGGTCGTCGTGCTGGTTTTCGAGAAAAGCGCGAATAACTTGTATCGCTGGAAATATTTCAGAGTCCCGACGAGTTTCTAAGTCGTGCGGCACCTTGGTCCGGAGGACGAAATCGACATATCCTCGAATCCAACTACTGATCCCTGTTCCTCGTTCAATTGCCAACGTTTTACTATAAGGGTTCGACATCGGTCGTCGTGCTGGTTTTCGAGAAAAGCGCGAATAACTTGGTTCGCTGGAAATATTTCAGAGTCCCGAAGAGTTTCCAAGTCGTGCGGCACCTTGGTCCGGAGGACGAAATCGACATATCCTCGAATCCAACTACTGATCCCTGTTCCTCGTTCAATTGCCAACGTTTTACTATAAGGGTTCGACATCGGTCGTCGTGCTGGTTTTCGAGAAAAGCGCGAATAACTTGGATCGCTGCGAAATATTTCAGAGTCCCGTCGAGTTTCAAAGTCGTGCGGCATCTTGGTTCGACCGCGGCAAAAATCGACATATCCTCGAATCCAACTACAGATCCCTGTTCCTCGTTCAATTGCCAACGTTTTACTCTAATGGTTCGACATCGGTCGTCGTGCTGGTTTTCGAGAAAAGCGCGAATAACTTGTATCGCTGGAAATATTTCAGAGTCCCCGAAGAGTTTCGAAGTCGTGCGGCACCTTGGTCCGGAGGACGAAATCGACATATCCTCGAATCCAACTACTGATCCCTGTTCCTCGTTCAATTGCCAACGTTTTACTATAAGGGTTCGACATCGGTCGTCGTGCTGGTTTTCGAGAAAAGCGCGAATAACTTGGATCGCTGCGAAATATTTCAGAGTCCCGTCGAGTTTCAAAGTCGTGCGGCATCTTGGTTCGACCGCGGCAAAAATCGACATATCCTCGAATCCAACTACAGATCCCTGTTCCTCTTTCAATTGCCAACGTTTTACTCTAATGGTTCGACATCGGTCGTCGTGCTGGTTTTCGAGAAAAGCGCGAATAACTTGTATCGCTGGAAATATTTCAGAGTCCCGAAGAGTTTCTAAGTCGTGCGGCACCTTGGTCCGGAGGACGAAATCGACATATCCTCGAATCCAACTACTGATCCCTGTTCCTCGTTCAATTGCCAACGTTTTTACTATAAGGGTTCGACATCGGTCGTCGTGCTGGTTTTTCGAGAAAAGAGCCGAATAACTTGGATCGCTGCGAAATATTTCAGAGTCCCGTCGAGTTTCAAAGTCGTGCGGCATCTTGGTTCGACCGCGGCAAAAATCGACATATCCTCGAATCCAACTACAGATCCCTGTTCCTCGTTCAATTGCCAACGTTTTACTCTAATGGTTCGACATCGGTCGTCGTGCTGGTTTTCGAGAAAAGCGCGAATAACTTGTATCGCTGGAAATATTTCAGAGTCCCGAAGAGTTTCTAAGTCGTGCGGCACCTTGGTCCGGAGGACGAAATCGACATATCCTCGAATCCAACTACTGATCCCTGTTCCTCGTTCAATTGCCAACGTTTTACTATAAGGGTTCGACATCGGTCGTCGTGCTGGTTTTCGAGAAAAGCGCGAATAACTTGGATCGCTGCGAAATATTTCAGAGTCCCGTCGAGTTTCAAAGTCGTGCGGCATCTTGGTTCGACCCGCGGCAAAAATCGACATATCCTCGAATCCAACTACTGATCCCTGTTCCTCGTTCAATTGCCAACGTTTTACTATAAGGGTTCGACATCGGTCGTCGTGCTGGTTTTCGAGAAAAGCGCGAATAACTTGTATCGCTGGAAATATTTCAGAGTCCCGAAGAGTTTCTAAGTCGTGCGGCACCTTGGTCCGGAGGACGAAATTGACATATCCTCGAATCCAACTACTGATCCCTGTTCCTCGTTCAATTGCCAACGTTTTACTATAAGGGTTCGACATCGGTCGTCGTGCTGGTTTTCGAGAAAAGCGCGAATAACTTGGATCGCTGCGAAATATTTCAGAGTCCCGTCGAGTTTCAAAGTCGTGCGGCATCTTGGTTCGACCGCGGCAAAAATCGACATATCCTCGAATCCAACTACAGATCCCTGTTCCTCGTTCAATTGCCAACGTTTTACTCTAATGGTTCGACATCGGTCGTCGTGCTGGTTTTCGAGAAAAGCGCGAATAACTTGTATCGCTGGAAATATTTCAGAGTCCCGACGAGTTTCAAAGTCGTGCGGCACTTGGTCCGGAGGACGAAATCGACATATCCTCGAATCCAACTACTGATCCCTGTTCCTCGATCAATTGCCAACGTTTTACTATAAGGGTTCGACATCGGTCCGTCGTGCTGGTTTTCGAGAAAAGCGCGAATAACTTGTATCGCTGGAAATATTTCAGAGTCCCGAAGAGTTTCCAAGTCGTGCGGCACCTTGGTCCCGGAGGACGAAATCGACATATCCTCGAATCCAACTACTGATCCCTGTTCCTCGTTCAATTGCCAACGTTTTACTATAAGGGTTCGACATCGGTCGTCGTGCTGGTTTTCGAGAAAAGCGCGAATAACTTGGATCGCTGCGAAATATTTCAGAGTCCCGTCGAGTTTCAAAGTCGTGCGGCATCTTGGTTCGACCGCGGCAAAAATCGACATATCCTCGAATCCAACTACAGATCCCTGTTCCTCGTTCAATTGCCAACGTTTTACTCTAATGGTTCGACATCGGTCGTCGTGCTGGTTTTCGAGAAAAGCGCGAATAACTTGTATCGCTGGAAATATTTCAGAGTCCCGAAGAGTTTCGAAGTCGTGCGGCACCTTGGTCCGGAGGACGAAATCGACATATCCTCGAATCCAACTACTGATCCCTGTTCCTCGTTCAATTGCCAACGTTTTACTATAAGGGTTCGACATCGGTCGGTGGTCTGGTTTTCGAGAAAAGCGCGAATAACTTGGATCGCTGCGAAATATTTCAGAGTCCCGTCGAGTTTCAAAGTCGTGCGGCATCTTGGTTCGACCGCGGCAAAAATCGACATATCCTCGAATCCAACTACAGATCCCTGTTCCTCGTTCAATTGCCAACGTTTTACTCTAATGGTTCGACATCGGTCGTCGTGCTGGTTTTCGAGAAAAGCGCGAATAACTTGTATCGCTGGAAATATTTCAGAGTCCCGAAGAGTTTCTAAGTCGTGCGGCACCCTTGGTCCGACCGCGGCGAAAATCGACATATCCTCGAATCCAACTACTGATCCCTGTTCCTCGTTCAATTGCGAACGTATTACTCTAATGTTTCGACATCGGGTCGTCGTACTGGTTTTCGAGAAAAACGCGAAAAACTTGGATCGCAGCGAAATATTTCTAAGTTCCGTGAAATTATTTTCGAATTTTGTTTTTGACCGTGTATTCATCGTGGTAATGATCGCAGCGATTGTTTATAATAATTCGTTTAGTCGGTTTACTCTTGATCTTGGTTCCGACGCTTTCCGCGGCTAAGTCCCAGCGGCTGTTGTAGCGGCGGTTTACGCCCATAAGCGCCCGTGCGTAAGGTACGGCGGCGCCGGCGTTCCGGCCGGCCGTTCGGTATCTATAAGGGAGAGCGACGGTCCCGAGCGTCTCGGTCGGAGCAGCGTTGGGCGTGTGGCTATTCTATGACCTCGGTTGAGAAGCAGTCACCGCTCCTCGAGATTCTGTCTCGACTGTTCTTACCGTGTTGCGTTTCGGATTTCTCCACACAGCATGACCACGGGTCGGTGTCTATGACCGAATGGCCCTTATGTGGTGAGCGTCCATAAGTGACGTTGGTGACAGGTATGCACTTCTGTGTATGCTTGTACGACCTTATGCATTCAACTCTTTATCCACGCAGATGGACGATTTAAACTTAACGAAACGCTAAGGAAGGCTAGCGTCGGGTACATATAAAGTATCGTACTCTTAGTTCGAACTTTGAAAGAGGGAGAAAGTAGATCCAAACCCAAGAGGTGTCAGTTGTCGATATGCCCTAGCGCGCACATTACGTGCCAACTCGTTATGACCAGCATGGCACGGTCCGCGCTATCCCGTTT
>CAJUZA010000372.1:0-2500 GCA_910592295.1 Andrena haemorrhoa | reverse complement strand
GATGACCAAACTTGATCATTTAGAGGAAGTAAAAGTCGTAACAAGGTTTCCGTAGGTGAACCTGCGGAAGGATCATTAACAAGGCTCAAAGAGCAAAAAGCAAAACGCTTGAATGAAACGTAACTATGCAAACACTAATATAAATGCGAACGCATTTATATAAACAGATACCAAATACTAAATGCGAATGCATTTAAACAGATACCAAATACTAAATGCGAATGCATTTAAACAGATACCAAAAACGAAATGCGAATATGCATTTCTCCTATATACCGCGTGGCACGGCTTACGCGCGGAGGTCGCTACAGACGGAGAACCTGGTTTCTCACCGCGACGCTCCCGTCCGATGCCCGTCGGTGAAGCGCAAAGAGCCCCAGCTCGCCAGACCGCCAGACGCGGTGTCGCCGCCTCTTTGAGAACGGGACGATAATAATACGAACGCAATCACGAGTGCGCTAGCGCGAGGTTTCTAGAGAGAGGTCGTCGTTAACTGAATCGGGAAAAACAAGACCGTCGTTGCGATCGCCCTCCGATAGCCCGCCGCCCTCGTCGATACCCCGTTCACCTCGTATCCGGAGGCGTGTACCGTTGTATACGAATAACCGTCTGAGCGTGTTGTCTGCGCTAGCGTGTGTTGTAGGCTCTTGTCGAGAAAGGGGAGTCACTACTCGCGACCAAAGACAGGGACGAAAACACGAGACAAGCGCCCCGAGTGGTTAAGTAAAGCGCGCGCGCGAGAGAGGGCAGCCAGGAACGAGCCGCCGTCGGAGCCTCGGCTTCGCGACGTTTCTATCCCTCTCTTTCGACGACGCCTTCTTCCACTCGGCATTCCGCTTCCTCAGTTTTGGTCGCGCTCTCCGAAAAGTCCTCCTGTGGACGGGAACCCTCTCCTCGGAGAGAGAAGAGGACCCGGGTAACCTAGGGCGGCTCGCACATCGAACGCGTTGACGTGCGTCCCGAGTATCGCTCACTTAATCGCGTGTCCCCGATAGCGAAAAAAAGGACCGGCTGTGAAGCATCGATAGCGAAAGTCCGATTGGACCGATCGAAGCCGGCCGTGCGTCCGCTTTCGGGGGACGACGACGATAGAGAGCGTGTAAGGAGGACGCTGCCCGCGTGCGGTGGCCCCCGAGTACACGATTACGGTTCTCGTACCCGTGTATCTCGAAGGTTTTTAAATGAATACGCTCGGCCGTCGGACGTGTCGCGGTGTTTCCGCGTGCGTTTCGACGGTTCCCGTCCTGGACAGGAATCACACAGTGTCGTCAACGTTGGCGACGCCCGGACGGTCCTCCTTCGCGCGCTGGTTGGAGGCGCACGGGCCTCGGCTTCATCCGAACCGAGAGAACAAAAGATATATATCAAACATATTTAATAACACGATTACCCTGAACGGTGGATCACTTGGCTCGTGGGTCGATGAAGAACGCAGCTAATTGCGCGTCAACGTGTGAACTGCAGGACACATGAACATCGACATTTCGAACGCACATTGCGGTCCACGGATACAATTCCTGGACCACGCCTGGCTGAGGGTCGTTATCACATACAAAAGACTGCTTGCGTCGGTTTCTCCTCGGCGTGTCATCCTCGCCGTCTCGCGTTTCCGACGATGTAACGCGTTTCGGTGTCGGGTCGATGATACCCGCGAGATACGCGCGACGTACGAGCGAAAGTTGGGCTGTTCGTCGGCGTTTGCCACGGCTCGCGGCAGAGTCGTTGAAGCGTGTAATCTCTCCCGTGCGAGAAAAGAGAGAGGCGAACGTGATGAAAATATGATCATCGTGCGGACTCGCGTGCGTGCTTTCACGGCGTCGTGCGTCGTTGTTTTAAAACGACCGCCCGTGTGCTGCACCGCTCCCCGGATCAAGCACACTCACGGCAGCCTCTCCGCTCGCACCGGTGGTGTAGATTTGCCTTCACGTTCTGCGCGAGATCTTTTTACCGTGCTCCCGACGTCGCCTGAAATGAAAAATTTGTCCTGAGAAAGAGACACCAAAGAGCGAGAGATAGATAGAGAGAAAGAGCAGTGCGCGGCATATGTGCGCCGATCTATATCGTCGCCTTTCACGGAGGCCCCAGGGATTTTTAAAAAGAGGGTCGTCGTTTTGACAAGTGATAAAAGTCAATCGATACATCGAGGGCACACCACTCGTTCTTCGGGACGCCGTGAAGATCCAAGGGTGTATTACACGAATACAGGCGCTGTGCGGGATGATAAACAACCACGCGTTAACAGGATCGGGTCGATGTATTTCCCCGTCCGTTGCGCGTGTCCTCGCCAAGCCCTATTCGTTCTCTCCCTATGGCCACGTTCCGTCGACACAGACGAGTGTTTGCGCCAAACATTCGATGAGAGATTGCTGCAATGCGTCGTTTAAACGTTTCTGTAACCCCCGAAATCCTCATTGGCGCGGCTGCGCGAATTTGAATTTTGACGAGAACCGAAAGGCGCTGATGCCGCGAAAGGTGGTTATGACTCTCCTTCGTGTAGAAT
>CAJUZA010000371.1:0-172303 GCA_910592295.1 Andrena haemorrhoa | reverse complement strand
ATCCCTGTTCCTCGTTCAATTGCCAACGTTTTACTCTAATGGTTCGACATCGGTCGTCGTGCTGGTTTTCGAGAAAAGCGCGAATAACTTGTATCGCTGGAAATATTTCAGAGTCCCCGACGAGTTTCTAAGTCGTGCGGCACCTTGGTCCGGAGGACGAAATCGACATATCCTCGAATCCAACTACTGATCCCTGTTCCTCGTTCAATTGCCAACGTTTTACTATAAGGGTTCGACATCGGTCGTCGTGCTGGTTTTCGAGAAAAGCGCGAATAACTTGGATCGCTGCGAAATATTTCAGAGTCCCGTCGAGTTTCAAAGTCGTGCGGCATCTTGGTTCGACCGCGGCAAAAATCGACATATCCTCGAATCCAACTACTGATCCCTGTTCCTCGTTCAATTGCCAACGTTTTACTCTAATGGTTCGACATCGGTCGTCGTGCTGGTTTTCGAGAAAAGCGCGAATAACTTGTATCGCTGGAAATATTTCAGAGTCCCGACGAGTTTCTAAGTCGTGCGGCACCTTGGTCCGGAGGACGAAATCGACATATCCTCGAATCCAACTACTGATCCCTGTTCCTCGTTCAATTGCCAACGTTTTACTATAAGGGTTCGACATCGGTCGTCGTGCTGGTTTCGAGAAAAGCGCGAATAACTTGGATCGCTGCGAAATATTTCAGAGTCCCGTCGAGTTTCAAAGTCGTGCGGCATCTTGGTTCGACCGCGGCAAAAATCGACATATCCTCGAATCCAACTACAGATCCCTGTTCCTCGTTCAATTGCCAACGTTTTACTCTAATGGTTCGACATCGGTCGTCGTGCTGGTTTTCGAGAAAAGCGCGAATAACTTGTATCGCTGGAAATATTTCAGAGTCCCGACGAGTTTCTAAGTCGTGCGGCACCTTGGTCCGGAGGACGAAATCGACATATCCTCGAATCCAACTACTGATCCCTGTTCCTCGTTCAATTGCCAACGTTTTACTATAAGGGTTCGACATCGGTCGTCGTGCTGGTTTTCGAGAAAAGCGCGAATAACTTGGATCGCTGCGAAATATTTCAGAGTCCCGTCGAGTTTCAAAGTCGTGCGGCATCTTGGTTCGACCGCGGCAAAAATCGACATATCCTCGAATCCAACTACAGATCCCTGTTCCTCGTTCAATTGCCAACGTTTTACTCTAATGGTTCGACATCGGTCGTCGTGCTGGTTTTCGAGAAAAGCGCGAATAACTTGTATCGCTGGAAATATTTCAGAGTCCCGACGAGTTTCTAAGTCGTGCGGCACCTTGGTCCGGAGGACGAAATCGACATATCCTCGAATCCAACTACTGATCCCTGTTCCTCGTTCAATTGCCAACGTTTTACTATAAGGGTTCGACATCGGTCGTCGTGCTGGTTTTCGAGAAAAGCGCGAATAACTTGGATCGCTGCGAAATATTTCAGAGTCCCGTCGAGTTTCAAAGTCGTGCGGCATCTTGGTTCGACCGCGGCAAAAATCGACATATCCTCGAATCCAACTACAGATCCCTGTTCCTCGTTCAATTGCCAACGTTTTACTCTAATGGTTCGACATCGGTCGTCGTGCTGGTTTTCGAGAAAAGCGCGAATAACTTGTATCGCTGGAAATATTTCAGAGTCCCGACGAGTTTCTAAGTCGTGCGGCACCTTGGTCCGGAGGACGAAATCGACATATCCTCGAATCCAACTACTGATCCCTGTTCCTCGTTCAATTGCCAACGTTTTACTATAAGGGTTCGACATCGGTCGTCGTGCTGGTTTTCGAGAAAAGCGCGAATAACTTGGATCGCTGCGAAATATTTCAGAGTCCCGTCGAGTTTCAAAGTCGTGCGGCATCTTGGTTCGACCGCGGCAAAAATCGACATATCCTCGAATCCAACTACAGATCCCTGTTCCTCGTTCAATTGCCAACGTTTTACTCTAATGGTTCGACATCGGTCGTCGTGCTGGTTTTCGAGAAAAGCGCGAATAACTTGTATCGCTGGAAATATTTCAGAGTCCCGACGAGTTTCTAAGTCGTGCGGCACCTTGGTCCGGAGGACGAAATCGACATATCCTCGAATCCAACTACTGATCCCTGTTCCTCGTTCAATTGCAACGTTTTACTATAAGGGTTCGACATCGGTCGTCGTGCTGGTTTTCGAGAAAAGCGCGAATAACTTGGATCGCTGCGAAATATTTCAGAGTCCCGTCGAGTTTCAAAGTCGTGCGGCATCTTGGTTCGACCGCGGCAAAAATCGACATATCCTCGAATCCAACTACAGATCCCTGTTCCTCGTTCAATTGCCAACGTTTTACTCTAATGGTTCGACATCGGTCGTCGTGCTGGTTTTCGAGAAAAGCGCGAATAACTTGTATCGCTGGAAATATTTCAGAGTCCCGACGAGTTTCTAAGTCGTGCGGCACCTTGGTCCGGAGGACGAAATCGACATATCCTCGAATCCAACTACTGATCCCTGTTCCTCGTTCAATTGCCAACGTTTTACTATAAGGGTTCGACATCGGTCGTCGTGCTGGTTTTCGAGAAAAGCGCGAATAACTTGGATCGCTGCGAAATATTTCAGAGTCCCGTCGAGTTTCAAAGTCGTGCGGCATCTTGGTTCGACCGCGGCAAAAATCGACATATCCTCGAATCCAACTACAGATCCCTGTTCCTCGTTCAATTGCCAACGTTTTACTCTAATGGTTCGACATCGGTCGTCGTGCTGGTTTTCGAGAAAAGCGCGAATAACTTGTATCGCTGGAAATATTTCAGAGTCCCGACGAGTTTCTAAGTCGTGCGGCACCTTGGTCCGGAGGACGAAATCGACATATCCTCGAATCCAACTACTGATCCCTGTTCCTCGTTCAATTGCCAACGTTTTACTATAAGGGTTCGACATCGGTCGTCGTGCTGGTTTTCGAGAAAAGCGCGAATAACTTGGATCGCTGCGAAATATTTCAGAGTCCCGTCGAGTTTCAAAGTCGTGCGGCATCTTGGTTCGACCGCGGCAAAAATCGACATATCCTCGAATCCAACTACAGATCCCTGTTCCTCGTTCAATTGCCAACGTTTTACTCTAATGGTTCGACATCGGTCGTCGTGCTGGTTTTCGAGAAAAGCGCGAATAACTTGTATCGCTGGAAATATTTCAGAGTCCCGACGAGTTTCTAAGTCGTGCGGCACCTTGGTCCGGAGGACGAAATCGACATATCCTCGAATCCAACTACTGATCCCTGTTCCTCGTTCAATTGCCAACGTTTTACTATAAGGGTTCGACATCGGTCGTCGTGCTGGTTTTCGAGAAAAGCGCGAATAACTTGGATCGCTGCGAAATATTTCAGAGTCCCGTCGAGTTTCAAAGTCGTGCGGCATCTTGGTTCGACCGCGGCAAAAATCGACATATCCTCGAATCCAACTACAGATCCCTGTTCCTCGTTCAATTGCCAACGTTTTACTCTAATGGTTCGACATCGGTCGTCGTGCTGGTTTTCGAGAAAAGCGCGAATAACTTGTATCGCTGGAAATATTTCAGAGTCCCGACGAGTTTCTAAGTCGTGCGGCACCTTGGTCCGGAGGACGAAATCGACATATCCTCGAATCCAACTACTGATCCCTGTTCCTCGTTCAATTGCCAACGTTTTACTATAAGGGTTCGACATCGGTCGTCGTGCTGGTTTTCGAGAAAAGCGCGAATAACTTGGATCGCTGCGAAATATTTCAGAGTCCCGTCGAGTTTCAAAGTCGTGCGGCATCTTGGTTCGACCGCGGCAAAAATCGACATATCCTCGAATCCAACTACAGATCCCTGTTCCTCGTTCAATTGCCAACGTTTTACTCTAATGGTTCGACATCGGTCGTCGTGCTGGTTTTCGAGAAAAGCGCGAATAACTTGTATCGCTGGAAATATTTCAGAGTCCCGACGAGTTTCTAAGTCGTGCGGCACCTTGGTCCGGAGGACGAAATCGACATATCCTCGAATCCAACTACTGATCCCTGTTCCTCGTTCAATTGCCAACGTTTTACTATAAGGGTTCGACATCGGTCGTCGTGCTGGTTTTCGAGAAAAGCGCGAATAACTTGGATCGCTGCGAAATATTTCAGAGTCCCGTCGAGTTTCAAAGTCGTGCGGCATCTTGGTTCGACCGCGGCAAAAATCGACATATCCTCGAATCCAACTACAGATCCCTGTTCCTCGTTCAATTGCCAACGTTTTACTCTAATGGTTCGACATCGGTCGTCGTGCTGGTTTTCGAGAAAAGCGCGAATAACTTGTATCGCTGGAAATATTTCAGAGTCCCGACGAGTTTCTAAGTCGTGCGGCACCTTGGTCCGGAGGACGAAATCGACATATCCTCGAATCCAACTACTGATCCCTGTTCCTCGTTCAATTGCCAACGTTTTACTATAAGGGTTCGACATCGGTCGTCGTGCTGGTTTTCGAGAAAAGCGCGAATAACTTGGATCGCTGCGAAATATTTCAGAGTCCCGTCGAGTTTCAAAGTCGTGCGGCATCTTGGTTCGACCGCGGCAAAAATCGACATATCCTCGAATCCAACTACAGATCCCTGTTCCTCGTTCAATTGCCAACGTTTTACTCTAATGGTTCGACATCGGTCGTCGTGCTGGTTTTCGAGAAAAGCGCGAATAACTTGTATCGCTGGAAATATTTCAGAGTCCCGACGAGTTTCTAAGTCGTGCGGCACCTTGGTCCGGAGGACGAAATCGACATATCCTCGAATCCAACTACTGATCCCTGTTCCTCGTTCAATTGCCAACGTTTTACTATAAGGGTTCGACATCGGTCGTCGTGCTGGTTTTCGAGAAAAGCGCGAATAACTTGGATCGCTGCGAAATATTTCAGAGTCCCGTCGAGTTTCAAAGTCGTGCGGCATCTTGGTTCGACCGCGGCAAAAATCGACATATCCTCGAATCCAACTACAGATCCCTGTTCCTCGTTCAATTGCCAACGTTTTACTCTAATGGTTCGACATCGGTCGTCGTGCTGGTTTTCGAGAAAAGCGCGAATAACTTGTATCGCTGGAAATATTTCAGAGTCCCGACGAGTTTCTAAGTCGTGCGGCACCTTGGTCCGGAGGACGAAATCGACATATCCTCGAATCCAACTACTGATCCCTGTTCCTCGTTCAATTGCCAACGTTTTACTATAAGGGTTCGACATCGGTCGTCGTGCTGGTTTTCGAGAAAAGCGCGAATAACTTGGATCGCTGCGAAATATTTCAGAGTCCCGTCGAGTTTCAAAGTCGTGCGGCATCTTGGTTCGACCGCGGCAAAAATCGACATATCCTCGAATCCAACTACAGATCCCTGTTCCTCGTTCAATTGCCAACGTTTTACTCTAATGGTTCGACATCGGTCGTCGTGCTGGTTTTCGAGAAAAGCGCGAATAACTTGTATCGCTGGAAATATTTCAGAGTCCCGACGAGTTTCTAAGTCGTGCGGCACCTTGGTCCGGAGGACGAAATCGACATATCCTCGAATCCAACTACTGATCCCTGTTCCTCGTTCAATTGCCAACGTTTTACTATAAGGGTTCGACATCGGTCGTCGTGCTGGTTTTCGAGAAAAGCGCGAATAACTTGGATCGCTGCGAAATATTTCAGAGTCCCGTCGAGTTTCAAAGTCGTGCGGCATCTTGGTTCGACCGCGGCAAAAATCGACATATCCTCGAATCCAACTACAGATCCCTGTTCCTCGTTCAATTGCCAACGTTTTACTCTAATGGTTCGACATCGGTCGTCGTGCTGGTTTTCGAGAAAAGCGCGAATAACTTGTATCGCTGGAAATATTTCAGAGTCCCGACGAGTTTCTAAGTCGTGCGGCACCTTGGTCCGGAGGACGAAATCGACATATCCTCGAATCCAACTACTGATCCCTGTTCCTCGTTCAATTGCCAACGTTTTACTATAAGGGTTCGACATCGGTCGTCGTGCTGGTTTTCGAGAAAAGCGCGAATAACTTGGATCGCTGCGAAATATTTCAGAGTCCCGTCGAGTTTCAAAGTCGTGCGGCATCTTGGTTCGACCGCGGCAAAAATCGACATATCCTCGAATCCAACTACAGATCCCTGTTCCTCGTTCAATTGCCAACGTTTTACTCTAATGGTTCGACATCGGTCGTCGTGCTGGTTTTCGAGAAAAGCGCGAATAACTTGTATCGCTGGAAATATTTCAGAGTCCCGACGAGTTTCTAAGTCGTGCGGCACCTTGGTCCGGAGGACGAAATCGACATATCCTCGAATCCAACTACTGATCCCTGTTCCTCGTTCAATTGCCAACGTTTTACTATAAGGGTTCGACATCGGTCGTCGTGCTGGTTTTCGAGAAAAGCGCGAATAACTTGGATCGCTGCGAAATATTTCAGAGTCCCGTCGAGTTTCAAAGTCGTGCGGCATCTTGGTTCGACCGCGGCAAAAATCGACATATCCTCGAATCCAACTACAGATCCCTGTTCCTCGTTCAATTGCCAACGTTTTACTCTAATGGTTCGACATCGGTCGTCGTGCTGGTTTTCGAGAAAAGCGCGAATAACTTGTATCGCTGGAAATATTTCAGAGTCCCGACGAGTTTCTAAGTCGTGCGGCACCTTGGTCCGGAGGACGAAATCGACATATCCTCGAATCCAACTACTGATCCCTGTTCCTCGTTCAATTGCCAACGTTTTACTATAAGGGTTCGACATCGGTCGTCGTGCTGGTTTTCGAGAAAAGCGCGAATACCTTGGATCGCTGCGAAATATTTCAGAGTCCCGTCGAGTTTCAAAGTCGTGCGGCATCTTGGTTCGACCGCGGCAAAAATCGACATATCCTCGAATCCAACTACAGATCCCTGTTCCTCGTTCAATTGCCAACGTTTTACTCTAATGGTTCGACATCGGTCGTCGTGCTGGTTTTCGAGAAAAGCGCGAATAACTTGTATCGCTGGAAATATTTCAGAGTCCCGACGAGTTTCTAAGTCGTGCGGCACCTTGGTCCGGAGGACGAAATCGACATATCCTCGAATCCAACTACTGATCCCTGTTCCTCGTTCAATTGCCAACGTTTTACTATAAGGGTTCGACATCGGTCGTCGTGCTGGTTTTCGAGAAAAGCGCGAATAACTTGGATCGCTGCGAAATATTTCAGAGTCCCGTCGAGTTTCAAAGTCGTGCGGCATCTTGGTTCGACCGCGGCAAAAATCGACATATCCTCGAATCCAACTACAGATCCCTGTTCCTCGTTCAATTGCCAACGTTTTACTCTAATGGTTCGACATCGGTCGTCGTGCTGGTTTTCGAGAAAAGCGCGAATAACTTGTATCGCTGGAAATATTTCAGAGTCCCGACGAGTTTCTAAGTCGTGCGGCACCTTGGTCCGGAGGACGAAATCGACATATCCTCGAATCCAACTACTGATCCCTGTTCCTCGTTCAATTGCCAACGTTTTACTATAAGGGTTCGACATCGGTCGTCGTGCTGGTTTTCGAGAAAAGCGCGAATAACTTGGATCGCTGCGAAATATTTCAGAGTCCCGTCGAGTTTCAAAGTCGTGCGGCATCTTGGTTCGACCGCGGCAAAAATCGACATATCCTCGAATCCAACTACAGATCCCTGTTCCTCGTTCAATTGCCAACGTTTTACTCTAATGGTTCGACATCGGTCGTCGTGCTGGTTTTCGAGAAAAGCGCGAATAACTTGTATCGCTGGAAATATTTCAGAGTCCCGACGAGTTTCTAAGTCGTGCGGCACCTTGGTCCGGAGGACGAAATCGACATATCCTCGAATCCAACTACTGATCCCTGTTCCTCGTTCAATTGCCAACGTTTTACTATAAGGGTTCGACATCGGTCGTCGTGCTGGTTTTCGAGAAAAGCGCGAATAACTTGGATCGCTGCGAAATATTTCAGAGTCCCGTCGAGTTTCAAAGTCGTGCGGCATCTTGGTTCGACCGCGGCAAAAATCGACATATCCTCGAATCCAACTACAGATCCCTGTTCCTCGTTCAATTGCCAACGTTTTACTCTAATGGTTCGACATCGGTCGTCGTGCTGGTTTTCGAGAAAAGCGCGAATAACTTGTATCGCTGGAAATATTTCAGAGTCCCGACGAGTTTCTAAGTCGTGCGGCACCTTGGTCCGGAGGACGAAATCGACATATCCTCGAATCCAACTACTGATCCCTGTTCCTCGTTCAATTGCCAACGTTTTACTATAAGGGTTCGACATCGGTCGTCGTGCTGGTTTTCGAGAAAAGCGCGAATAACTTGGATCGCTGCGAAATATTTCAGAGTCCCGTCGAGTTTCAAAGTCGTGCGGCATCTTGGTTCGACCGCGGCAAAAATCGACATATCCTCGAATCCAACTACAGATCCCTGTTCCTCGTTCAATTGCCAACGTTTTACTCTAATGGTTCGACATCGGTCGTCGTGCTGGTTTTCGAGAAAAGCGCGAATAACTTGTATCGCTGGAAATATTTCAGAGTCCCGACGAGTTTCTAAGTCGTGCGGCACCTTGGTCCGGAGGACGAAATCGACATATCCTCGAATCCAACTACTGATCCCTGTTCCTCGTTCAATTGCCAACGTTTTACTATAAGGGTTCGACATCGGTCGTCGTGCTGGTTTTCGAGAAAAGCGCGAATAACTTGGATCGCTGCGAAATATTTCAGAGTCCCGTCGAGTTTCAAAGTCGTGCGGCATCTTGGTTCGACCGCGGCAAAAATCGACATATCCTCGAATCCAACTACAGATCCCTGTTCCTCGTTCAATTGCCAACGTTTTACTCTAATGGTTCGACATCGGTCGTCGTGCTGGTTTTCGAGAAAAGCGCGAATAACTTGTATCGCTGGAAATATTTCAGAGTCCCGACGAGTTTCTAAGTCGTGCGGCACCTTGGTCCGGAGGACGAAATCGACATATCCTCGAATCCAACTACTGATCCCTGTTCCTCGTTCAATTGCCAACGTTTTACTATAAGGGTTCGACATCGGTCGTCGTGCTGGTTTTCGAGAAAAGCGCGAATAACTTGGATCGCTGCGAAATATTTCAGAGTCCCGTCGAGTTTCAAAGTCGTGCGGCATCTTGGTTCGACCGCGGCAAAAATCGACATATCCTCGAATCCAACTACAGATCCCTGTTCCTCGTTCAATTGCCAACGTTTTACTCTAATGGTTCGACATCGGTCGTCGTGCTGGTTTTCGAGAAAAGCGCGAATAACTTGTATCGCTGGAAATATTTCAGAGTCCCGACGAGTTTCTAAGTCGTGCGGCACCTTGGTCCGGAGGACGAAATCGACATATCCTCGAATCCAACTACTGATCCCTGTTCCTCGTTCAATTGCCAACGTTTTACTATAAGGGTTCGACATCGGTCGTCGTGCTGGTTTTCGAGAAAAGCGCGAATAACTTGGATCGCTGCGAAATATTTCAGAGTCCCGTCGAGTTTCAAAGTCGTGCGGCATCTTGGTTCGACCGCGGCAAAAATCGACATATCCTCGAATCCAACTACAGATCCCTGTTCCTCGTTCAATTGCCAACGTTTTACTCTAATGGTTCGACATCGGTCGTCGTGCTGGTTTTCGAGAAAAGCGCGAATAACTTGTATCGCTGGAAATATTTCAGAGTCCCGACGAGTTTCTAAGTCGTGCGGCACCTTGGTCCGGAGGACGAAATCGACATATCCTCGAATCCAACTACTGATCCCTGTTCCTCGTTCAATTGCCAACGTTTTACTATAAGGGTTCGACATCGGTCGTCGTGCTGGTTTTCGAGAAAAGCGCGAATAACTTGGATCGCTGCGAAATATTTCAGAGTCCCGTCGAGTTTCAAAGTCGTGCGGCATCTTGGTTCGACCGCGGCAAAAATCGACATATCCTCGAATCCAACTACAGATCCCTGTTCCTCGTTCAATTGCCAACGTTTTACTCTAATGGTTCGACATCGGTCGTCGTGCTGGTTTTCGAGAAAAGCGCGAATAACTTGTATCGCTGGAAATATTTCAGAGTCCCGACGAGTTTCTAAGTCGTGCGGCACCTTGGTCCGGAGGACGAAATCGACATATCCTCGAATCCAACTACTGATCCCTGTTCCTCGTTCAATTGCCAACGTTTTACTATAAGGGTTCGACATCGGTCGTCGTGCTGGTTTTCGAGAAAAGCGCGAATAACTTGGATCGCTGCGAAATATTTCAGAGTCCCGTCGAGTTTCAAAGTCGTGCGGCATCTTGGTTCGACCGCGGCAAAAATCGACATATCCTCGAATCCAACTACAGATCCCTGTTCCTCGTTCAATTGCCAACGTTTTACTCTAATGGTTCGACATCGGTCGTCGTGCTGGTTTTCGAGAAAAGCGCGAATAACTTGTATCGCTGGAAATATTTCAGAGTCCCGACGAGTTTCTAAGTCGTGCGGCACCTTGGTCCGGAGGACGAAATCGACATATCCTCGAATCCAACTACTGATCCCTGTTCCTCGTTCAATTGCCAACGTTTTACTATAAGGGTTCGACATCGGTCGTCGTGCTGGTTTTCGAGAAAAGCGCGAATAACTTGGATCGCTGCGAAATATTTCAGAGTCCCGTCGAGTTTCAAAGTCGTGCGGCATCTTGGTTCGACCGCGGCAAAAATCGACATATCCTCGAATCCAACTACAGATCCCTGTTCCTCGTTCAATTGCCAACGTTTTACTCTAATGGTTCGACATCGGTCGTCGTGCTGGTTTTCGAGAAAAGCGCGAATAACTTGTATCGCTGGAAATATTTCAGAGTCCCGACGAGTTTCTAAGTCGTGCGGCACCTTGGTCCGGAGGACGAAATCGACATATCCTCGAATCCAACTACTGATCCCTGTTCCTCGTTCAATTGCCAACGTTTTACTATAAGGGTTCGACATCGGTCGTCGTGCTGGTTTTCGAGAAAAGCGCGAATAACTTGGATCGCTGCGAAATATTTCAGAGTCCCGTCGAGTTTCAAAGTCGTGCGGCATCTTGGTTCGACCGCGGCAAAAATCGACATATCCTCGAATCCAACTACAGATCCCTGTTCCTCGTTCAATTGCCAACGTTTTACTCTAATGGTTCGACATCGGTCGTCGTGCTGGTTTTCGAGAAAAGCGCGAATAACTTGTATCGCTGGAAATATTTCAGAGTCCCGACGAGTTTCTAAGTCGTGCGGCACCTTGGTCCGGAGGACGAAATCGACATATCCTCGAATCCAACTACTGATCCCTGTTCCTCGTTCAATTGCCAACGTTTTACTATAAGGGTTCGACATCGGTCGTCGTGCTGGTTTTCGAGAAAAGCGCGAATAACTTGGATCGCTGCGAAATATTTCAGAGTCCCGTCGAGTTTCAAAGTCGTGCGGCATCTTGGTTCGACCGCGGCAAAAATCGACATATCCTCGAATCCAACTACAGATCCCTGTTCCTCGTTCAATTGCCAACGTTTTACTCTAATGGTTCGACATCGGTCGTCGTGCTGGTTTTCGAGAAAAGCGCGAATAACTTGTATCGCTGGAAATATTTCAGAGTCCCGACGAGTTTCTAAGTCGTGCGGCACCTTGGTCCGGAGGACGAAATCGACATATCCTCGAATCCAACTACTGATCCCTGTTCCTCGTTCAATTGCCAACGTTTTACTATAAGGGTTCGACATCGGTCGTCGTGCTGGTTTTCGAGAAAAGCGCGAATAACTTGGATCGCTGCGAAATATTTCAGAGTCCCGTCGAGTTTCAAAGTCGTGCGGCATCTTGGTTCGACCGCGGCAAAAATCGACATATCCTCGAATCCAACTACAGATCCCTGTTCCTCGTTCAATTGCCAACGTTTTACTCTAATGGTTCGACATCGGTCGTCGTGCTGGTTTTCGAGAAAAGCGCGAATAACTTGTATCGCTGGAAATATTTCAGAGTCCCGACGAGTTTCTAAGTCGTGCGGCACCTTGGTCCGGAGGACGAAATCGACATATCCTCGAATCCAACTACTGATCCCTGTTCCTCGTTCAATTGCCAACGTTTTACTATAAGGGTTCGACATCGGTCGTCGTGCTGGTTTTCGAGAAAAGCGCGAATAACTTGGATCGCTGCGAAATATTTCAGAGTCCCGTCGAGTTTCAAAGTCGTGCGGCATCTTGGTTCGACCGCGGCAAAAATCGACATATCCTCGAATCCAACTACAGATCCCTGTTCCTCGTTCAATTGCCAACGTTTTACTCTAATGGTTCGACATCGGTCGTCGTGCTGGTTTTCGAGAAAAGCGCGAATAACTTGTATCGCTGGAAATATTTCAGAGTCCCGACGAGTTTCTAAGTCGTGCGGCACCTTGGTCCGGAGGACGAAATCGACATATCCTCGAATCCAACTACTGATCCCTGTTCCTCGTTCAATTGCCAACGTTTTACTATAAGGGTTCGACATCGGTCGTCGTGCTGGTTTTCGAGAAAAGCGCGAATAACTTGGATCGCTGCGAAATATTTCAGAGTCCCGTCGAGTTTCAAAGTCGTGCGGCATCTTGGTTCGACCGCGGCAAAAATCGACATATCCTCGAATCCAACTACAGATCCCTGTTCCTCGTTCAATTGCCAACGTTTTACTCTAATGGTTCGACATCGGTCGTCGTGCTGGTTTTCGAGAAAAGCGCGAATAACTTGTATCGCTGGAAATATTTCAGAGTCCCGACGAGTTTCTAAGTCGTGCGGCACCTTGGTCCGGAGGACGAAATCGACATATCCTCGAATCCAACTACTGATCCCTGTTCCTCGTTCAATTGCCAACGTTTTACTATAAGGGTTCGACATCGGTCGTCGTGCTGGTTTTCGAGAAAAGCGCGAATAACTTGGATCGCTGCGAAATATTTCAGAGTCCCGTCGAGTTTCAAAGTCGTGCGGCATCTTGGTTCGACCGCGGCAAAAATCGACATATCCTCGAATCCAACTACAGATCCCTGTTCCTCGTTCAATTGCCAACGTTTTACTCTAATGGTTCGACATCGGTCGTCGTGCTGGTTTTCGAGAAAAGCGCGAATAACTTGTATCGCTGGAAATATTTCAGAGTCCCGACGAGTTTCTAAGTCGTGCGGCACCTTGGTCCGGAGGACGAAATCGACATATCCTCGAATCCAACTACTGATCCCTGTTCCTCGTTCAATTGCCAACGTTTTACTATAAGGGTTCGACATCGGTCGTCGTGCTGGTTTTCGAGAAAAGCGCGAATAACTTGGATCGCTGCGAAATATTTCAGAGTCCCGTCGAGTTTCAAAGTCGTGCGGCATCTTGGTTCGACCGCGGCAAAAATCGACATATCCTCGAATCCAACTACAGATCCCTGTTCCTCGTTCAATTGCCAACGTTTTACTCTAATGGTTCGACATCGGTCGTCGTGCTGGTTTTCGAGAAAAGCGCGAATAACTTGTATCGCTGGAAATATTTCAGAGTCCCGACGAGTTTCTAAGTCGTGCGGCACCTTGGTCCGGAGGACGAAATCGACATATCCTCGAATCCAACTACTGATCCCTGTTCCTCGTTCAATTGCCAACGTTTTACTATAAGGGTTCGACATCGGTCGTCGTGCTGGTTTTCGAGAAAAGCGCGAATAACTTGGATCGCTGCGAAATATTTCAGAGTCCCGTCGAGTTTCAAAGTCGTGCGGCATCTTGGTTCGACCGCGGCAAAAATCGACATATCCTCGAATCCAACTACAGATCCCTGTTCCTCGTTCAATTGCCAACGTTTTACTCTAATGGTTCGACATCGGTCGTCGTGCTGGTTTTCGAGAAAAGCGCGAATAACTTGTATCGCTGGAAATATTTCAGAGTCCCGACGAGTTTCAAAGTCGTGCGGCATCTTGGTTCGACCGCGGCAAAAATCGACATATCCTCGAATCCAACTACAGATCCCTATTCCTCGTTCAATTGCCAACGTTTTAC
Source organism: Andrena haemorrhoa (assembly GCA_910592295.1). Taxonomy (NCBI): domain Eukaryota; kingdom Metazoa; phylum Arthropoda; class Insecta; order Hymenoptera; family Andrenidae; genus Andrena; species Andrena haemorrhoa. Next base: position 158,399 of record CAJUZA010000371.1, on the reverse strand, counting down.
TCTAATGGTTCGACATCGGTCGTCGTGCTGGTTTTCGAGAAAAGCGCGAATAACTTGTATCGCTGGAAATATTTCAGAGTCCCGACGAGTTTCTAAGTCGTGCGGCACCTTGGTCCGGAGGACGAAATCGACATATCCTCGAATCCAACTACTGATCCCTGTTCCTCGTTCAATTGCCAACGTTTTACTATAAGGGTTCGACATCGGTCGTCGTGCTGGTTTTCGAGAAAAGCGCGAATAACTTGGATCGCTGCGAAATATTTCAGAGTCCCGTCGAGTTTCAAAGTCGTGCGGCATCTTGGTTCGACCGCGGCAAAAATCGACATATCCTCGAATCCAACTACAGATCCCTGTTCCTCGTTCAATTGCCAACGTTTTACTCTAATGGTTCGACATCGGTCGTCGTGCTGGTTTTCGAGAAAAGCGCGAATAACTTGTATCGCTGGAAATATTTCAGAGTCCCGACGAGTTTCTAAGTCGTGCGGCACCTTGGTGCGGAGGACGAAATCGACATATCCTCGAATCCAACTACAGATCCCTGTTCCTCGTTCAATTGCCAACGTTTTACTCTAATGGTTCGACATCGGTCGTCGTGCTGGTTTTCGAGAAAAGCGCGAATAACTTGTATCGCTGGAAATATTTCAGAGTCCCGACGAGTTTCAAAGTCGTGCGGCATCTTGGTTCGACCGCGGCAAAAATCGACATATCCTCGAATCCAACTACAGATCCCTGTTCCTCGTTCAATTGCCAACGTTTTACTCTAATGGTTCGACATCGGTCGTCGTGCTGGTTTTCGAGAAAAGCGCGAATAACTTGTATCGCTGGAAATATTTCAGAGTCCCGACGAGTTTCTAAGTCGTGCGGCACCTTGGTCCGGAGGACGAAATCGACATATCCTCGAATCCAACTACTGATCCCTGTTCCTCGTTCAATTGCCAACGTTTTACTATAAGGGTTCGACATCGGTCGTCGTGCTGGTTTTCGAGAAAAGCGCGAATAACTTGGATCGCTGCGAAATATTTCAGAGTCCCGTCGAGTTTCAAAGTCGTGCGGCATCTTGGTTCGACCGCGGCAAAAATCGACATATCCTCGAATCCAACTACAGATCCCTGTTCCTCGTTCAATTGCCAACGTTTTACTCTAATGGTTCGACATCGGTCGTCGTGCTGGTTTTCGAGAAAAGCGCGAATAACTTGTATCGCTGGAAATATTTCAGAGTCCCGACGAGTTTCTAAGTCGTGCGGCACCTTGGTCCGGAGGACGAAATCGACATATCCTCGAATCCAACTACTGATCCCTGTTCCTCGTTCAATTGCCAACGTTTTACTATAAGGGTTCGACATCGGTCGTCGTGCTGGTTTTCGAGAAAAGCGCGAATAACTTGGATCGCTGCGAAATATTTCAGAGTCCCGTCGAGTTTCAAAGTCGTGCGGCATCTTGGTTCGACCGCGGCAAAAATCGACATATCCTCGAATCCAACTACAGATCCCTGTTCCTCGTTCAATTGCCAACGTTTTACTCTAATGGTTCGACATCGGTCGTCGTGCTGGTTTTCGAGAAAAGCGCGAATAACTTGTATCGCTGGAAATATTTCAGAGTCCCGACGAGTTTCTAAGTCGTGCGGCACCTTGGTCCGGAGGACGAAATCGACATATCCTCGAATCCAACTACTGATCCCTGTTCCTCGTTCAATTGCCAACGTTTTACTATAAGGGTTCGACATCGGTCGTCGTGCTGGTTTTCGAGAAAAGCGCGAATAACTTGGATCGCTGCGAAATATTTCAGAGTCCCGTCGAGTTTCAAAGTCGTGCGGCATCTTGGTTCGACCGCGGCAAAAATCGACATATCCTCGAATCCAACTACAGATCCCTGTTCCTCGTTCAATTGCCAACGTTTTACTCTAATGGTTCGACATCGGTCGTCGTGCTGGTTTTCGAGAAAAGCGCGAATAACTTGTATCGCTGGAAATATTTCAGAGTCCCGACGAGTTTCTAAGTCGTGCGGCACCTTGGTCCGGAGGACGAAATCGACATATCCTCGAATCCAACTACTGATCCCTGTTCCTCGTTCAATTGCCAACGTTTTACTATAAGGGTTCGACATCGGTCGTCGTGCTGGTTTTCGAGAAAAGCGCGAATAACTTGGATCGCTGCGAAATATTTCAGAGTCCCGTCGAGTTTCAAAGTCGTGCGGCATCTTGGTTCGACCGCGGCAAAAATCGACATATCCTCGAATCCAACTACAGATCCCTGTTCCTCGTTCAATTGCCAACGTTTTACTCTAATGGTTCGACATCGGTCGTCGTGCTGGTTTTCGAGAAAAGCGCGAATAACTTGTATCGCTGGAAATATTTCAGAGTCCCGACGAGTTTCTAAGTCGTGCGGCACCTTGGTCCGGAGGACGAAATCGACATATCCTCGAATCCAACTACTGATCCCTGTTCCTCGTTCAATTGCCAACGTTTTACTATAAGGGTTCGACATCGGTCGTCGTGCTGGTTTTCGAGAAAAGCGCGAATAACTTGGATCGCTGCGAAATATTTCAGAGTCCCGTCGAGTTTCAAAGTCGTGCGGCATCTTGGTTCGACCGCGGCAAAAATCGACATATCCTCGAATCCAACTACAGATCCCTGTTCCTCGTTCAATTGCCAACGTTTTACTCTAATGGTTCGACATCGGTCGTCGTGCTGGTTTTCGAGAAAAGCGCGAATAACTTGTATCGCTGGAAATATTTCAGAGTCCCGACGAGTTTCTAAGTCGTGCGGCACCTTGGTCCGGAGGACGAAATCGACATATCCTCGAATCCAACTACAGATCCCTGTTCCTCGTTCAATTGCCAACGTTTTACTCTAATGGTTCGACATCGGTCGTCGTGCTGGTTTTCGAGAAAAGCGCGAATAACTTGTATCGCTGGAAATATTTCAGAGTCCCGACGAGTTTCAAAGTCGTGCGGCATCTTGGTTCGACCGCGGCAAAAATCGACATATCCTCGAATCCAACTACAGATCCCTGTTCCTCGTTCAATTGCCAACGTTTTACTCTAATGGTTCGACATCGGTCGTCGTGCTGGTTTTCGAGAAAAGCGCGAATAACTTGTATCGCTGGAAATATTTCAGAGTCCCGACGAGTTTCTAAGTCGTGCGGCACCTTGGTCCGGAGGACGAAATCGACATATCCTCGAATCCAACTACTGATCCCTGTTCCTCGTTCAATTGCCAACGTTTTACTATAAGGGTTCGACATCGGTCGTCGTGCTGGTTTTCGAGAAAAGCGCGAATAACTTGGATCGCTGCGAAATATTTCAGAGTCCCGTCGAGTTTCAAAGTCGTGCGGCATCTTGGTTCGACCGCGGCAAAAATCGACATATCCTCGAATCCAACTACAGATCCCTGTTCCTCGTTCAATTGCCAACGTTTTACTCTAATGGTTCGACATCGGTCGTCGTGCTGGTTTTCGAGAAAAGCGCGAATAACTTGTATCGCTGGAAATATTTCAGAGTCCCGACGAGTTTCTAAGTCGTGCGGCACCTTGGTCCGGAGGACGAAATCGACATATCCTCGAATCCAACTACTGATCCCTGTTCCTCGTTCAATTGCCAACGTTTTACTATAAGGGTTCGACATCGGTCGTCGTGCTGGTTTTCGAGAAAAGCGCGAATAACTTGGATCGCTGCGAAATATTTCAGAGTCCCGTCGAGTTTCAAAGTCGTGCGGCATCTTGGTTCGACCGCGGCAAAAATCGACATATCCTCGAATCCAACTACAGATCCCTGTTCCTCGTTCAATTGCCAACGTTTTACTCTAATGGTTCGACATCGGTCGTCGTGCTGGTTTTCGAGAAAAGCGCGAATAACTTGTATCGCTGGAAATATTTCAGAGTCCCGACGAGTTTCTAAGTCGTGCGGCACCTTGGTCCGGAGGACGAAATCGACATATCCTCGAATCCAACTACTGATCCCTGTTCCTCGTTCAATTGCCAACGTTTTACTATAAGGGTTCGACATCGGTCGTCGTGCTGGTTTTCGAGAAAAGCGCGAATACCTTGGATCGCTGCGAAATATTTCAGAGTCCCGTCGAGTTTCAAAGTCGTGCGGCATCTTGGTTCGACCGCGGCAAAAATCGACATATCCTCGAATCCAACTACAGATCCCTGTTCCTCGTTCAATTGCCAACGTTTTACTCTAATGGTTCGACATCGGTCGTCGTGCTGGTTTTCGAGAAAAGCGCGAATAACTTGTATCGCTGGAAATATTTCAGAGTCCCGACGAGTTTCTAAGTCGTGCGGCACCTTGGTCCGGAGGACGAAATCGACATATCCTCGAATCCAACTACTGATCCCTGTTCCTCGTTCAATTGCCAACGTTTTACTATAAGGGTTCGACATCGGTCGTCGTGCTGGTTTTCGAGAAAAGCGCGAATAACTTGGATCGCTGCGAAATATTTCAGAGTCCCGTCGAGTTTCAAAGTCGTGCGGCATCTTGGTTCGACCGCGGCAAAAATCGACATATCCTCGAATCCAACTACAGATCCCTGTTCCTCGTTCAATTGCCAACGTTTTACTCTAATGGTTCGACATCGGTCGTCGTGCTGGTTTTCGAGAAAAGCGCGAATAACTTGTATCGCTGGAAATATTTCAGAGTCCCGACGAGTTTCTAAGTCGTGCGGCACCTTGGTCCGGAGGACGAAATCGACATATCCTCGAATCCAACTACTGATCCCTGTTCCTCGTTCAATTGCCAACGTTTTACTATAAGGGTTCGACATCGGTCGTCGTGCTGGTTTTCGAGAAAAGCGCGAATAACTTGGATCGCTGCGAAATATTTCAGAGTCCCGTCGAGTTTCAAAGTCGTGCGGCATCTTGGTTCGACCGCGGCAAAAATCGACATATCCTCGAATCCAACTACAGATCCCTGTTCCTCGTTCAATTGCCAACGTTTTACTCTAATGGTTCGACATCGGTCGTCGTGCTGGTTTTCGAGAAAAGCGCGAATAACTTGTATCGCTGGAAATATTTCAGAGTCCCGACGAGTTTCTAAGTCGTGCGGCACCTTGGTCCGGAGGACGAAATCGACATATCCTCGAATCCAACTACTGATCCCTGTTCCTCGTTCAATTGCCAACGTTTTACTATAAGGGTTCGACATCGGTCGTCGTGCTGGTTTTCGAGAAAAGCGCGAATAACTTGTATCGCTGGAAATATTTCAGAGTCCCGACGAGTTTCAAAGTCGTGCGGCATCTTGGTTCGACCGCGGCAAAAATCGACATATCCTCGAATCCAACTACAGATCCCTGTTCCTCGTTCAATTGCCAACGTTTTACTCTAATGGTTCGACATCGGTCGTCGTGCTGGTTTTCGAGAAAAGCGCGAATAACTTGTATCGCTGGAAATATTTCAGAGTCCCGACGAGTTTCTAAGTCGTGCGGCACCTTGGTCCGGAGGACGAAATCGACATATCCTCGAATCCAACTACTGATCCCTGTTCCTCGTTCAATTGCCAACGTTTTACTATAAGGGTTCGACATCGGTCGTCGTGCTGGTTTTCGAGAAAAGCGCGAATAACTTGGATCGCTGCGAAATATTTCAGAGTCCCGTCGAGTTTCAAAGTCGTGCGGCATCTTGGTTCGACCGCGGCAAAAATCGACATATCCTCGAATCCAACTACAGATCCCTGTTCCTCGTTCAATTGCCAACGTTTTACTCTAATGGTTCGACATCGGTCGTCGTGCTGGTTTTCGAGAAAAGCGCGAATAACTTGTATCGCTGGAAATATTTCAGAGTCCCGACGAGTTTCTAAGTCGTGCGGCACCTTGGTCCGGAGGACGAAATCGACATATCCTCGAATCCAACTACTGATCCCTGTTCCTCGTTCAATTGCCAACGTTTTACTATAAGGGTTCGACATCGGTCGTCGTGCTGGTTTTCGAGAAAAGCGCGAATACCTTGGATCGCTGCGAAATATTTCAGAGTCCCGTCGAGTTTCAAAGTCGTGCGGCATCTTGGTTCGACCGCGGCAAAAATCGACATATCCTCGAATCCAACTACAGATCCCTGTTCCTCGTTCAATTGCCAACGTTTTACTCTAATGGTTCGACATCGGTCGTCGTGCTGGTTTTCGAGAAAAGCGCGAATAACTTGTATCGCTGGAAATATTTCAGAGTCCCGACGAGTTTCTAAGTCGTGCGGCACCTTGGTCCGGAGGACGAAATCGACATATCCTCGAATCCAACTACTGATCCCTGTTCCTCGTTCAATTGCCAACGTTTTACTATAAGGGTTCGACATCGGTCGTCGTGCTGGTTTTCGAGAAAAGCGCGAATAACTTGGATCGCTGCGAAATATTTCAGAGTCCCGTCGAGTTTCAAAGTCGTGCGGCATCTTGGTTCGACCGCGGCAAAAATCGACATATCCTCGAATCCAACTACAGATCCCTGTTCCTCGTTCAATTGCCAACGTTTTACTCTAATGGTTCGACATCGGTCGTCGTGCTGGTTTTCGAGAAAAGCGCGAATAACTTGTATCGCTGGAAATATTTCAGAGTCCCGACGAGTTTCTAAGTCGTGCGGCACCTTGGTCCGGAGGACGAAATCGACATATCCTCGAATCCAACTACTGATCCCTGTTCCTCGTTCAATTGCCAACGTTTTACTATAAGGGTTCGACATCGGTCGTCGTGCTGGTTTTCGAGAAAAGCGCGAATAACTTGGATCGCTGCGAAATATTTCAGAGTCCCGTCGAGTTTCAAAGTCGTGCGGCATCTTGGTTCGACCGCGGCAAAAATCGACATATCCTCGAATCCAACTACAGATCCCTGTTCCTCGTTCAATTGCCAACGTTTTACTCTAATGGTTCGACATCGGTCGTCGTGCTGGTTTTCGAGAAAAGCGCGAATAACTTGTATCGCTGGAAATATTTCAGAGTCCCGACGAGTTTCTAAGTCGTGCGGCACCTTGGTCCGGAGGACGAAATCGACATATCCTCGAATCCAACTACTGATCCCTGTTCCTCGTTCAATTGCCAACGTTTTACTATAAGGGTTCGACATCGGTCGTCGTGCTGGTTTTCGAGAAAAGCGCGAATAACTTGGATCGCTGCGAAATATTTCAGAGTCCCGTCGAGTTTCAAAGTCGTGCGGCATCTTGGTTCGACCGCGGCAAAAATCGACATATCCTCGAATCCAACTACAGATCCCTGTTCCTCGTTCAATTGCCAACGTTTTACTCTAATGGTTCGACATCGGTCGTCGTGCTGGTTTTCGAGAAAAGCGCGAATAACTTGTATCGCTGGAAATATTTCAGAGTCCCGACGAGTTTCTAAGTCGTGCGGCACCTTGGTCCGGAGGACGAAATCGACATATCCTCGAATCCAACTACTGATCCCTGTTCCTCGTTCAATTGCCAACGTTTTACTATAAGGGTTCGACATCGGTCGTCGTGCTGGTTTTCGAGAAAAGCGCGAATAACTTGGATCGCTGCGAAATATTTCAGAGTCCCGTCGAGTTTCAAAGTCGTGCGGCATCTTGGTTCGACCGCGGCAAAAATCGACATATCCTCGAATCCAACTACAGATCCCTGTTCCTCGTTCAATTGCCAACGTTTTACTCTAATGGTTCGACATCGGTCGTCGTGCTGGTTTTCGAGAAAAGCGCGAATAACTTGTATCGCTGGAAATATTTCAGAGTCCCGACGAGTTTCTAAGTCGTGCGGCACCTTGGTCCGGAGGACGAAATCGACATATCCTCGAATCCAACTACAGATCCCTGTTCCTCGTTCAATTGCCAACGTTTTACTCTAATGGTTCGACATCGGTCGTCGTGCTGGTTTTCGAGAAAAGCGCGAATAACTTGTATCGCTGGAAATATTTCAGAGTCCCGACGAGTTTCAAAGTCGTGCGGCATCTTGGTTCGACCGCGGCAAAAATCGACATATCCTCGAATCCAACTACAGATCCCTGTTCCTCGTTCAATTGCCAACGTTTTACTCTAATGGTTCGACATCGGTCGTCGTGCTGGTTTTCGAGAAAAGCGCGAATAACTTGTATCGCTGGAAATATTTCAGAGTCCCGACGAGTTTCTAAGTCGTGCGGCACCTTGGTCCGGAGGACGAAATCGACATATCCTCGAATCCAACTACTGATCCCTGTTCCTCGTTCAATTGCCAACGTTTTACTATAAGGGTTCGACATCGGTCGTCGTGCTGGTTTTCGAGAAAAGCGCGAATAACTTGGATCGCTGCGAAATATTTCAGAGTCCCGTCGAGTTTCAAATTCGTGCGGCATCTTGGTTCGACCGCGGCAAAAATCGACATATCCTCGAATCCAACTACAGATCCCTGTTCCTCGTTCAATTGCCAACGTTTTACTCTAATGGTTCGACATCGGTCGTCGTGCTGGTTTTCGAGAAAAGCGCGAATAACTTGTATCGCTGGAAATATTTCAGAGTCCCGACGAGTTTCTAAGTCGTGCGGCACCTTGGTCCGGAGGACGAAATCGACATATCCTCGAATCCAACTACTGATCCCTGTTCCTCGTTCAATTGCCAACGTTTTACTATAAGGGTTCGACATCGGTCGTCGTGCTGGTTTTCGAGAAAAGCGCGAATAACTTGGATCGCTGCGAAATATTTCAGAGTCCCGTCGAGTTTCAAAGTCGTGCGGCATCTTGGTTCGACCGCGGCAAAAATCGACATATCCTCGAATCCAACTACAGATCCCTGTTCCTCGTTCAATTGCCAACGTTTTACTCTAATGGTTCGACATCGGTCGTCGTGCTGGTTTTCGAGAAAAGCGCGAATAACTTGTATCGCTGGAAATATTTCAGAGTCCCGACGAGTTTCTAAGTCGTGCGGCACCTTGGTCCGGAGGACGAAATCGACATATCCTCGAATCCAACTACTGATCCCTGTTCCTCGTTCAATTGCCAACGTTTTACTATAAGGGTTCGACATCGGTCGTCGTGCTGGTTTTCGAGAAAAGCGCGAATACCTTGGATCGCTGCGAAATATTTCAGAGTCCCGTCGAGTTTCAAAGTCGTGCGGCATCTTGGTTCGACCGCGGCAAAAATCGACATATCCTCGAATCCAACTACAGATCCCTGTTCCTCGTTCAATTGCCAACGTTTTACTCTAATGGTTCGACATCGGTCGTCGTGCTGGTTTTCGAGAAAAGCGCGAATAACTTGTATCGCTGGAAATATTTCAGAGTCCCGACGAGTTTCTAAGTCGTGCGGCACCTTGGTCCGGAGGACGAAATCGACATATCCTCGAATCCAACTACTGATCCCTGTTCCTCGTTCAATTGCCAACGTTTTACTATAAGGGTTCGACATCGGTCGTCGTGCTGGTTTTCGAGAAAAGCGCGAATAACTTGGATCGCTGCGAAATATTTCAGAGTCCCGTCGAGTTTCAAAGTCGTGCGGCATCTTGGTTCGACCGCGGCAAAAATCGACATATCCTCGAATCCAACTACAGATCCCTGTTCCTCGTTCAATTGCCAACGTTTTACTCTAATGGTTCGACATCGGTCGTCGTGCTGGTTTTCGAGAAAAGCGCGAATAACTTGTATCGCTGGAAATATTTCAGAGTCCCGACGAGTTTCTAAGTCGTGCGGCACCTTGGTCCGGAGGACGAAATCGACATATCCTCGAATCCAACTACTGATCCCTGTTCCTCGTTCAATTGCCAACGTTTTACTATAAGGGTTCGACATCGGTCGTCGTGCTGGTTTTCGAGAAAAGCGCGAATAACTTGGATCGCTGCGAAATATTTCAGAGTCCCGTCGAGTTTCAAAGTCGTGCGGCATCTTGGTTCGACCGCGGCAAAAATCGACATATCCTCGAATCCAACTACAGATCCCTGTTCCTCGTTCAATTGCCAACGTTTTACTCTAATGGTTCGACATCGGTCGTCGTGCTGGTTTTCGAGAAAAGCGCGAATAACTTGTATCGCTGGAAATATTTCAGAGTCCCGACGAGTTTCTAAGTCGTGCGGCACCTTGGTCCGGAGGACGAAATCGACATATCCTCGAATCCAACTACTGATCCCTGTTCCTCGTTCAATTGCCAACGTTTTACTATAAGGGTTCGACATCGGTCGTCGTGCTGGTTTTCGAGAAAAGCGCGAATAACTTGGATCGCTGCGAAATATTTCAGAGTCCCGTCGAGTTTCAAAGTCGTGCGGCATCTTGGTTCGACCGCGGCAAAAATCGACATATCCTCGAATCCAACTACAGATCCCTGTTCCTCGTTCAATTGCCAACGTTTTACTCTAATGGTTCGACATCGGTCGTCGTGCTGGTTTTCGAGAAAAGCGCGAATAACTTGTATCGCTGGAAATATTTCAGAGTCCCGACGAGTTTCTAAGTCGTGCGGCACCTTGGTCCGGAGGACGAAATCGACATATCCTCGAATCCAACTACTGATCCCTGTTCCTCGTTCAATTGCCAACGTTTTACTATAAGGGTTCGACATCGGTCGTCGTGCTGGTTTTCGAGAAAAGCGCGAATAACTTGGATCGCTGCGAAATATTTCAGAGTCCCGTCGAGTTTCAAAGTCGTGCGGCATCTTGGTTCGACCGCGGCAAAAATCGACATATCCTCGAATCCAACTACAGATCCCTGTTCCTCGTTCAATTGCCAACGTTTTACTCTAATGGTTCGACATCGGTAGTCGTGCTGGTTTTCGAGAAAAGCGCGAATAACTTGTATCGCTGGAAATATTTCAGAGTCCCGACGAGTTTCTAAGTCGTGCGGCACCTTGGTCCGGAGGACGAAATCGACATATCCTCGAATCCAACTACTGATCCCTGTTCCTCGTTCAATTGCCAACGTTTTACTATAAGGGTTCGACATCGGTCGTCGTGCTGGTTTTCGAGAAAAGCGCGAATAACTTGGATCGCTGCGAAATATTTCAGAGTCCCGTCGAGTTTCAAAGTCGTGCGGCATCTTGGTTCGACCGCGGCAAAAATCGACATATCCTCGAATCCAACTACAGATCCCTGTTCCTCGTTCAATTGCCAACGTTTTACTCTAATGGTTCGACATCGGTCGTCGTGCTGGTTTTCGAGAAAAGCGCGAATAACTTGTATCGCTGGAAATATTTCAGAGTCCCGACGAGTTTCTAAGTCGTGCGGCACCTTGGTCCGGAGGACGAAATCGACATATCCTCGAATCCAACTACAGATCCCTGTTCCTCGTTCAATTGCCAACGTTTTACTCTAATGGTTCGACATCGGTCGTCGTGCTGGTTTTCGAGAAAAGCGCGAATAACTTGTATCGCTGGAAATATTTCAGAGTCCCGACGAGTTTCAAAGTCGTGCGGCATCTTGGTTCGACCGCGGCAAAAATCGACATATCCTCGAATCCAACTACAGATCCCTGTTCCTCGTTCAATTGCCAACGTTTTACTCTAATGGTTCGACATCGGTCGTCGTGCTGGTTTTCGAGAAAAGCGCGAATAACTTGTATCGCTGGAAATATTTCAGAGTCCCGACGAGTTTCTAAGTCGTGCGGCACCTTGGTCCGGAGGACGAAATCGACATATCCTCGAATCCAACTACTGATCCCTGTTCCTCGTTCAATTGCCAACGTTTTACTATAAGGGTTCGACATCGGTCGTCGTGCTGGTTTTCGAGAAAAGCGCGAATAACTTGGATCGCTGCGAAATATTTCAGAGTCCCGTCGAGTTTCAAAGTCGTGCGGCATCTTGGTTCGACCGCGGCAAAAATCGACATATCCTCGAATCCAACTACAGATCCCTGTTCCTCGTTCAATTGCCAACGTTTTACTCTAATGGTTCGACATCGGTCGTCGTGCTGGTTTTCGAGAAAAGCGCGAATAACTTGTATCGCTGGAAATATTTCAGAGTCCCGACGAGTTTCTAAGTCGTGCGGCACCTTGGTCCGGAGGACGAAATCGACATATCCTCGAATCCAACTACTGATCCCTGTTCCTCGTTCAATTGCCAACGTTTTACTATAAGGGTTCGACATCGGTCGTCGTGCTGGTTTTCGAGAAAAGCGCGAATAACTTGGATCGCTGCGAAATATTTCAGAGTCCCGTCGAGTTTCAAAGTCGTGCGGCATCTTGGTTCGACCGCGGCAAAAATCGACATATCCTCGAATCCAACTACAGATCCCTGTTCCTCGTTCAATTGCCAACGTTTTACTCTAATGGTTCGACATCGGTCGTCGTGCTGGTTTTCGAGAAAAGCGCGAATAACTTGTATCGCTGGAAATATTTCAGAGTCCCGACGAGTTTCTAAGTCGTGCGGCACCTTGGTCCGGAGGACGAAATCGACATATCCTCGAATCCAACTACAGATCCCTGTTCCTCGTTCAATTGCCAACGTTTTACTCTAATGGTTCGACATCGGTCGTCGTGCTGGTTTTCGAGAAAAGCGCGAATAACTTGTATCGCTGGAAATATTTCAGAGTCCCGACGAGTTTCAAAGTCGTGCGGCATCTTGGTTCGACCGCGGCAAAAATCGACATATCCTCGAATCCAACTACAGATCCCTGTTCCTCGTTCAATTGCCAACGTTTTACTCTAATGGTTCGACATCGGTCGTCGTGCTGGTTTTCGAGAAAAGCGCGAATAACTTGTATCGCTGGAAATATTTCAGAGTCCCGACGAGTTTCTAAGTCGTGCGGCACCTTGGTCCGGAGGACGAAATCGACATATCCTCGAATCCAACTACTGATCCCTGTTCCTCGTTCAATTGCCAACGTTTTACTATAAGGGTTCGACATCGGTCGTCGTGCTGGTTTTCGAGAAAAGCGCGAATAACTTGGATCGCTGCGAAATATTTCAGAGTCCCGTCGAGTTTCAAATTCGTGCGGCATCTTGGTTCGACCGCGGCAAAAATCGACATATCCTCGAATCCAACTACAGATCCCTGTTCCTCGTTCAATTGCCAACGTTTTACTCTAATGGTTCGACATCGGTCGTCGTGCTGGTTTTCGAGAAAAGCGCGAATAACTTGTATCGCTGGAAATATTTCAGAGTCCCGACGAGTTTCTAAGTCGTGCGGCACCTTGGTCCGGAGGACGAAATCGACATATCCTCGAATCCAACTACTGATCCCTGTTCCTCGTTCAATTGCCAACGTTTTACTATAAGGGTTCGACATCGGTCGTCGTGCTGGTTTTCGAGAAAAGCGCGAATAACTTGGATCGCTGCGAAATATTTCAGAGTCCCGTCGAGTTTCAAAGTCGTGCGGCATCTTGGTTCGACCGCGGCAAAAATCGACATATCCTCGAATCCAACTACAGATCCCTGTTCCTCGTTCAATTGCCAACGTTTTACTCTAATGGTTCGACATCGGTCGTCGTGCTGGTTTTCGAGAAAAGCGCGAATAACTTGTATCGCTGGAAATATTTCAGAGTCCCGACGAGTTTCTAAGTCGTGCGGCACCTTGGTCCGGAGGACGAAATCGACATATCCTCGAATCCAACTACTGATCCCTGTTCCTCGTTCAATTGCCAACGTTTTACTATAAGGGTTCGACATCGGTCGTCGTGCTGGTTTTCGAGAAAAGCGCGAATACCTTGGATCGCTGCGAAATATTTCAGAGTCCCGTCGAGTTTCAAAGTCGTGCGGCATCTTGGTTCGACCGCGGCAAAAATCGACATATCCTCGAATCCAACTACAGATCCCTGTTCCTCGTTCAATTGCCAACGTTTTACTCTAATGGTTCGACATCGGTCGTCGTGCTGGTTTTCGAGAAAAGCGCGAATAACTTGTATCGCTGGAAATATTTCAGAGTCCCGACGAGTTTCTAAGTCGTGCGGCACCTTGGTCCGGAGGACGAAATCGACATATCCTCGAATCCAACTACTGATCCCTGTTCCTCGTTCAATTGCCAACGTTTTACTATAAGGGTTCGACATCGGTCGTCGTGCTGGTTTTCGAGAAAAGCGCGAATAACTTGGATCGCTGCGAAATATTTCAGAGTCCCGTCGAGTTTCAAAGTCGTGCGGCATCTTGGTTCGACCGCGGCAAAAATCGACATATCCTCGAATCCAACTACAGATCCCTGTTCCTCGTTCAATTGCCAACGTTTTACTCTAATGGTTCGACATCGGTCGTCGTGCTGGTTTTCGAGAAAAGCGCGAATAACTTGTATCGCTGGAAATATTTCAGAGTCCCGACGAGTTTCTAAGTCGTGCGGCACCTTGGTCCGGAGGACGAAATCGACATATCCTCGAATCCAACTACTGATCCCTGTTCCTCGTTCAATTGCCAACGTTTTACTATAAGGGTTCGACATCGGTCGTCGTGCTGGTTTTCGAGAAAAGCGCGAATAACTTGGATCGCTGCGAAATATTTCAGAGTCCCGTCGAGTTTCAAAGTCGTGCGGCATCTTGGTTCGACCGCGGCAAAAATCGACATATCCTCGAATCCAACTACAGATCCCTGTTCCTCGTTCAATTGCCAACGTTTTACTCTAATGGTTCGACATCGGTCGTCGTGCTGGTTTTCGAGAAAAGCGCGAATAACTTGTATCGCTGGAAATATTTCAGAGTCCCGACGAGTTTCTAAGTCGTGCGGCACCTTGGTCCGGAGGACGAAATCGACATATCCTCGAATCCAACTACTGATCCCTGTTCCTCGTTCAATTGCCAACGTTTTACTATAAGGGTTCGACATCGGTCGTCGTGCTGGTTTTCGAGAAAAGCGCGAATAACTTGGATCGCTGCGAAATATTTCAGAGTCCCGTCGAGTTTCAAAGTCGTGCGGCATCTTGGTTCGACCGCGGCAAAAATCGACATATCCTCGAATCCAACTACAGATCCCTGTTCCTCGTTCAATTGCCAACGTTTTACTCTAATGGTTCGACATCGGTCGTCGTGCTGGTTTTCGAGAAAAGCGCGAATAACTTGTATCGCTGGAAATATTTCAGAGTCCCGACGAGTTTCTAAGTCGTGCGGCACCTTGGTCCGGAGGACGAAATCGACATATCCTCGAATCCAACTACTGATCCCTGTTCCTCGTTCAATTGCCAACGTTTTACTATAAGGGTTCGACATCGGTCGTCGTGCTGGTTTTCGAGAAAAGCGCGAATAACTTGGATCGCTGCGAAATATTTCAGAGTCCCGTCGAGTTTCAAAGTCGTGCGGCATCTTGGTTCGACCGCGGCAAAAATCGACATATCCTCGAATCCAACTACAGATCCCTGTTCCTCGTTCAATTGCCAACGTTTTACTCTAATGGTTCGACATCGGTAGTCGTGCTGGTTTTCGAGAAAAGCGCGAATAACTTGTATCGCTGGAAATATTTCAGAGTCCCGACGAGTTTCTAAGTCGTGCGGCACCTTGGTCCGGAGGACGAAATCGACATATCCTCGAATCCAACTACTGATCCCTGTTCCTCGTTCAATTGCCAACGTTTTACTATAAGGGTTCGACATCGGTCGTCGTGCTGGTTTTCGAGAAAAGCGCGAATAACTTGGATCGCTGCGAAATATTTCAGAGTCCCGTCGAGTTTCAAAGTCGTGCGGCATCTTGGTTCGACCGCGGCAAAAATCGACATATCCTCGAATCCAACTACAGATCCCTGTTCCTCGTTCAATTGCCAACGTTTTACTCTAATGGTTCGACATCGGTCGTCGTGCTGGTTTTCGAGAAAAGCGCGAATAACTTGTATCGCTGGAAATATTTCAGAGTCCCGACGAGTTTCTAAGTCGTGCGGCACCTTGGTCCGGAGGACGAAATCGACATATCCTCGAATCCAACTACAGATCCCTGTTCCTCGTTCAATTGCCAACGTTTTACTCTAATGGTTCGACATCGGTCGTCGTGCTGGTTTTCGAGAAAAGCGCGAATAACTTGTATCGCTGGAAATATTTCAGAGTCCCGACGAGTTTCAAAGTCGTGCGGCATCTTGGTTCGACCGCGGCAAAAATCGACATATCCTCGAATCCAACTACAGATCCCTGTTCCTCGTTCAATTGCCAACGTTTTACTCTAATGGTTCGACATCGGTCGTCGTGCTGGTTTTCGAGAAAAGCGCGAATAACTTGTATCGCTGGAAATATTTCAGAGTCCCGACGAGTTTCTAAGTCGTGCGGCACCTTGGTCCGGAGGACGAAATCGACATATCCTCGAATCCAACTACTGATCCCTGTTCCTCGTTCAATTGCCAACGTTTTACTATAAGGGTTCGACATCGGTCGTCGTGCTGGTTTTCGAGAAAAGCGCGAATAACTTGGATCGCTGCGAAATATTTCAGAGTCCCGTCGAGTTTCAAAGTCGTGCGGCATCTTGGTTCGACCGCGGCAAAAATCGACATATCCTCGAATCCAACTACAGATCCCTGTTCCTCGTTCAATTGCCAACGTTTTACTCTAATGGTTCGACATCGGTCGTCGTGCTGGTTTTCGAGAAAAGCGCGAATAACTTGTATCGCTGGAAATATTTCAGAGTCCCGACGAGTTTCTAAGTCGTGCGGCACCTTGGTCCGGAGGACGAAATCGACATATCCTCGAATCCAACTACTGATCCCTGTTCCTCGTTCAATTGCCAACGTTTTACTATAAGGGTTCGACATCGGTCGTCGTGCTGGTTTTCGAGAAAAGCGCGAATAACTTGGATCGCTGCGAAATATTTCAGAGTCCCGTCGAGTTTCAAAGTCGTGCGGCATCTTGGTTCGACCGCGGCAAAAATCGACATATCCTCGAATCCAACTACAGATCCCTGTTCCTCGTTCAATTGCCAACGTTTTACTCTAATGGTTCGACATCGGTCGTCGTGCTGGTTTTCGAGAAAAGCGCGAATAACTTGTATCGCTGGAAATATTTCAGAGTCCCGACGAGTTTCTAAGTCGTGCGGCACCTTGGTCCGGAGGACGAAATCGACATATCCTCGAATCCAACTACAGATCCCTGTTCCTCGTTCAATTGCCAACGTTTTACTCTAATGGTTCGACATCGGTCGTCGTGCTGGTTTTCGAGAAAAGCGCGAATAACTTGTATCGCTGGAAATATTTCAGAGTCCCGACGAGTTTCAAAGTCGTGCGGCATCTTGGTTCGACCGCGGCAAAAATCGACATATCCTCGAATCCAACTACAGATCCCTGTTCCTCGTTCAATTGCCAACGTTTTACTCTAATGGTTCGACATCGGTCGTCGTGCTGGTTTTCGAGAAAAGCGCGAATAACTTGTATCGCTGGAAATATTTCAGAGTCCCGACGAGTTTCTAAGTCGTGCGGCACCTTGGTCCGGAGGACGAAATCGACATATCCTCGAATCCAACTACTGATCCCTGTTCCTCGTTCAATTGCCAACGTTTTACTATAAGGGTTCGACATCGGTCGTCGTGCTGGTTTTCGAGAAAAGCGCGAATAACTTGGATCGCTGCGAAATATTTCAGAGTCCCGTCGAGTTTCAAAGTCGTGCGGCATCTTGGTTCGACCGCGGCAAAAATCGACATATCCTCGAATCCAACTACAGATCCCTGTTCCTCGTTCAATTGCCAACGTTTTACTCTAATGGTTCGACATCGGTCGTCGTGCTGGTTTTCGAGAAAAGCGCGAATAACTTGTATCGCTGGAAATATTTCAGAGTCCCGACGAGTTTCTAAGTCGTGCGGCACCTTGGTCCGGAGGACGAAATCGACATATCCTCGAATCCAACTACTGATCCCTGTTCCTCGTTCAATTGCCAACGTTTTACTATAAGGGTTCGACATCGGTCGTCGTGCTGGTTTTCGAGAAAAGCGCGAATAACTTGGATCGCAGCGAAATATTTCAGAGTCCCGTCGAGTTTCAAAGTCGTGCGGCATCTTGGTTCGACCGCGGCAAAAATCGACATATCCTCGAATCCAACTACAGATCCCTGTTCCTCGTTCAATTGCCAACGTTTTACTCTAATGGTTCGACATCGGTCGTCGTTCTGGTTTTCGAGAAAAGCGCGAATAACTTGTATCGCTGGAAATATTTCAGAGTCCCGACGAGTTTCTAAGTCGTGCGGCACCTTGGTCCGGAGGACGAAATCGACATATCCTCGAATCCAACTACTGATCCCTGTTCCTCGTTCAATTGCCAACGTTTTACTATAAGGGTTCGACATCGGTCGTCGTGCTGGTTTTCGAGATAAGCGCGAATAACTTGGATCGCTGCGAAATATTTCAGAGTCCCGTCGAGTTTCAAAGTCGTGCGGCATCTTGGTTCGACCGCGGCAAAAATCGACATATCCTCGAATCCAACTACAGATCCCTGTTCCTCGTTCAATTGCCAACGTTTTACTCTAATGGTTCGACATCGGTCGTCGTGCTGGTTTTCGAGAAAAGCGCGAATAACTTGTATCGCTGGAAATATTTCAGAGTCCCGACGAGTTTCTAAGTCGTGCGGCACCTTGGTCCGGAGGACGAAATCGACATATCCTCGAATCCAACTACTGATCCCTGTTCCTCGTTCAATTGCCAACGTTTTACTATAAGGGTTCGACATCGGTCGTCGTGCTGGTTTTCGAGAAAAGCGCGAATAACTTGGATCGCTGCGAAATATTTCAGAGTCCCGTCGAGTTTCAAAGTCGTGCGGCATCTTGGTTCGACCGCGGCAAAAATCGACATATCCTCGAATCCAACTACAGATCCCTGTTCCTCGTTCAATTGCCAACGTTTTACTCTAATGGTTCGACATCGGTCGTCGTGCTGGTTTTCGAGAAAAGCGCGAATAACTTGTATCGCTGGAAATATTTCAGAGTCCCGACGAGTTTCTAAGTCGTGCGGCACCTTGGTCCGGAGGACGAAATCGACATATCCTCGAATCCAACTACTGATCCCTGTTCCTCGTTCAATTGCCAACGTTTTACTATAAGGGTTCGACATCGGTCGTCGTGCTGGTTTTCGAGAAAAGCGCGAATAACTTGGATCGCTGCGAAATATTTCAGAGTCCCGTCGAGTTTCAAAGTCGTGCGGCATCTTGGTTCGACCGCGGCAAAAATCGACATATCCTCGAATCCAACTACAGATCCCTGTTCCTCGTTCAATTGCCAACGTTTTACTCTAATGGTTCGACATCGGTCGTCGTGCTGGTTTTCGAGAAAAGCGCGAATAACTTGTATCGCTGGAAATATTTCAGAGTCCCGACGAGTTTCTAAGTCGTGCGGCACCTTGGTCCGGAGGACGAAATCGACATATCCTCGAATCCAACTACTGATCCCTGTTCCTCGTTCAATTGCCAACGTTTTACTATAAGGGTTCGACATCGGTCGTCGTGCTGGTTTTCGAGAAAAGCGCGAATAACTTGGATCGCTGCGAAATATTTCAGAGTCCCGTCGAGTTTCAAAGTCGTGCGGCATCTTGGTTCGACCGCGGCAAAAATCGACATATCCTCGAATCCAACTACAGATCCCTGTTCCTCGTTCAATTGCCAACGTTTTACTCTAATGGTTCGACATCGGTCGTCGTGCTGGTTTTCGAGAAAAGCGCGAATAACTTGTATCGCTGGAAATATTTCAGAGTCCCGACGAGTTTCAAAGTCGTGCGGCATCTTGGTTCGACCGCGGCAAAAATCGACATATCCTCGAATCCAACTACAGATCCCTGTTCCTCGTTCAATTGCCAACGTTTTACTCTAATGGTTCGACATCGGTCGTCGTGCTGGTTTTCGAGAAAAGCGCGAATAACTTGTATCGCTGGAAATATTTCAGAGTCCCGACGAGTTTCTAAGTCGTGCGGCACCTTGGTCCGGAGGACGAAATCGACATATCCTCGAATCCAACTACTGATCCCTGTTCCTCGTTCAATTGCCAACGTTTTACTATAAGGGTTCGACATCGGTCGTCGTGCTGGTTTTCGAGAAAAGCGCGAATAACTTGGATCGCTGCGAAATATTTCAGAGTCCCGTCGAGTTTCAAAGTCGTGCGGCATCTTGGTTCGACCGCGGCAAAAATCGACATATCCTCGAATCCAACTACAGATCCCTGTTCCTCGTTCAATTGCCAACGTTTTACTCTAATGGTTCGACATCGGTCGTCGTGCTGGTTTTCGAGAAAAGCGCGAATAACTTGTATCGCTGGAAATATTTCAGAGTCCCGACGAGTTTCTAAGTCGTGCGGCACCTTGGTCCGGAGGACGAAATCGACATATCCTCGAATCCAACTACTGATCCCTGTTCCTCGTTCAATTGCCAACGTTTTACTATAAGGGTTCGACATCGGTCGTCGTGCTGGTTTTCGAGAAAAGCGCGAATAACTTGGATCGCTGCGAAATATTTCAGAGTCCCGTCGAGTTTCAAAGTCGTGCGGCATCTTGGTTCGACCGCGGCAAAAATCGACATATCCTCGAATCCAACTACAGATCCCTGTTCCTCGTTCAATTGCCAACGTTTTACTCTAATGGTTCGACATCGGTCGTCGTGCTGGTTTTCGAGAAAAGCGCGAATAACTTGTATCGCTGGAAATATTTCAGAGTCCCGACGAGTTTCTAAGTCGTGCGGCACCTTGGTCCGGAGGACGAAATCGACATATCCTCGAATCCAACTACAGATCCCTGTTCCTCGTTCAATTGCCAACGTTTTACTCTAATGGTTCGACATCGGTCGTCGTGCTGGTTTTCGAGAAAAGCGCGAATAACTTGTATCGCTGGAAATATTTCAGAGTCCCGACGAGTTTCAAAGTCGTGCGGCATCTTGGTTCGACCGCGGCAAAAATCGACATATCCTCGAATCCAACTACAGATCCCTGTTCCTCGTTCAATTGCCAACGTTTTACTCTAATGGTTCGACATCGGTCGTCGTGCTGGTTTTCGAGAAAAGCGCGAATAACTTGTATCGCTGGAAATATTTCAGAGTCCCGACGAGTTTCTAAGTCGTGCGGCACCTTGGTCCGGAGGACGAAATCGACATATCCTCGAATCCAACTACTGATCCCTGTTCCTCGTTCA
The DNA here is from genome assembly GCA_910592295.1 of Andrena haemorrhoa. Taxonomy (NCBI): domain Eukaryota; kingdom Metazoa; phylum Arthropoda; class Insecta; order Hymenoptera; family Andrenidae; genus Andrena; species Andrena haemorrhoa. Next base: position 137,525 of record CAJUZA010000371.1, on the reverse strand, counting down.
ATTGCCAACGTTTTACTATAAGGGTTCGACATCGGTCGTCGTGCTGGTTTTCGAGAAAAGCGCGAATAACTTGGATCGCTGCGAAATATTTCAGAGTCCCGTCGAGTTTCAAAGTCGTGCGGCATCTTGGTTCGACCGCGGCAAAAATCGACATATCCTCGAATCCAACTACAGATCCCTGTTCCTCGTTCAATTGCCAACGTTTTACTCTAATGGTTCGACATCGGTCGTCGTGCTGGTTTTCGAGAAAAGCGCGAATAACTTGTATCGCTGGAAATATTTCAGAGTCCCGACGAGTTTCTAAGTCGTGCGGCACCTTGGTCCGGAGGACGAAATCGACATATCCTCGAATCCAACTACTGATCCCTGTTCCTCGTTCAATTGCCAACGTTTTACTATAAGGGTTCGACATCGGTCGTCGTGCTGGTTTTCGAGAAAAGCGCGAATAACTTGGATCGCTGCGAAATATTTCAGAGTCCCGTCGAGTTTCAAAGTCGTGCGGCATCTTGGTTCGACCGCGGCAAAAATCGACATATCCTCGAATCCAACTACAGATCCCTGTTCCTCGTTCAATTGCCAACGTTTTACTCTAATGGTTCGACATCGGTCGTCGTTCTGGTTTTCGAGAAATCGCGAATAACTTGTATCGCTGGAAATATTTCAGAGTCCCGACGAGTTTCTAAGTCGTGCGGCACCTTGGTCCGGAGGACGAAATCGACATATCCTCGAATCCAACTACTGATCCCTGTTCCTCGTTCAATTGCCAACGTTTTACTATAAGGGTTCGACATCGGTCGTCGTGCTGGTTTTCGAGAAAAGCGCGAATAACTTGGATCGCTGCGAAATATTTCAGAGTCCCGTCGAGTTTCAAAGTCGTGCGGCATCTTGGTTCGACCGCGGCAAAAATCGACATATCCTCGAATCCAACTACAGATCCCTGTTCCTCGTTCAATTGCCAACGTTTTACTCTAATGGTTCGACATCGGTCGTCGTGCTGGTTTTCGAGAAAAGCGCGAATAACTTGTATCGCTGGAAATATTTCAGAGTCCCGACGAGTTTCTAAGTCGTGCGGCACCTTGGTCCGGAGGACGAAATCGACATATCCTCGAATCCAACTACTGATCCCTGTTCCTCGTTCAATTGCCAACGTTTTACTATAAGGGTTCGACATCGGTCGTCGTGCTGGTTTTCGAGAAAAGCGCGAATAACTTGGATCGCTGCGAAATATTTCAGAGTCCCGTCGAGTTTCAAAGTCGTGCGGCATCTTGGTTCGACCGCGGCAAAAATCGACATATCCTCGAATCCAACTACAGATCCCTGTTCCTCGTTCAATTGCCAACGTTTTACTCTAATGGTTCGACATCGGTCGTCGTGCTGGTTTTCGAGAAAAGCGCGAATAACTTGTATCGCTGGAAATATTTCAGAGTCCCGACGAGTTTCTAAGTCGTGCGGCACCTTGGTCCGGAGGACGAAATCGACATATCCTCGAATCCAACTACTGATCCCTGTTCCTCGTTCAATTGCCAACGTTTTACTATAAGGGTTCGACATCGGTCGTCGTGCTGGTTTTCGAGAAAAGCGCGAATAACTTGGATCGCTGCGAAATATTTCAGAGTCCCGTCGAGTTTCAAAGTCGTGCGGCATCTTGGTTCGACCGCGGCAAAAATCGACATATCCTCGAATCCAACTACAGATCCCTGTTCCTCGTTCAATTGCCAACGTTTTACTCTAATGGTTCGACATCGGTCGTCGTGCTGGTTTTCGAGAAAAGCGCGAATAACTTGTATCGCTGGAAATATTTCAGAGTCCCGACGAGTTTCTAAGTCGTGCGGCACCTTGGTCCGGAGGACGAAATCGACATATCCTCGAATCCAACTACAGATCCCTGTTCCTCGTTCAATTGCCAACGTTTTACTCTAATGGTTCGACATCGGTCGTCGTGCTGGTTTTCGAGAAAAGCGCGAATAACTTGTATCGCTGGAAATATTTCAGAGTCCCGACGAGTTTCAAAGTCGTGCGGCATCTTGGTTCGACCGCGGCAAAAATCGACATATCCTCGAATCCAACTACAGATCCCTGTTCCTCGTTCAATTGCCAACGTTTTACTCTAATGGTTCGACATCGGTCGTCGTGCTGGTTTTCGAGAAAAGCGCGAATAACTTGTATCGCTGGAAATATTTCAGAGTCCCGACGAGTTTCTAAGTCGTGCGGCACCTTGGTCCGGAGGACGAAATCGACATATCCTCGAATCCAACTACTGATCCCTGTTCCTCGTTCAATTGCCAACGTTTTACTATAAGGGTTCGACATCGGTCGTCGTGCTGGTTTTCGAGAAAAGCGCGAATAACTTGGATCGCTGCGAAATATTTCAGAGTCCCGTCGAGTTTCAAAGTCGTGCGGCATCTTGGTTCGACCGCGGCAAAAATCGACATATCCTCGAATCCAACTACAGATCCCTGTTCCTCGTTCAATTGCCAACGTTTTACTCTAATGGTTCGACATCGGTCGTCGTGCTGGTTTTCGAGAAAAGCGCGAATAACTTGTATCGCTGGAAATATTTCAGAGTCCCGACGAGTTTCTAAGTCGTGCGGCACCTTGGTCCGGAGGACGAAATCGACATATCCTCGAATCCAACTACTGATCCCTGTTCCTCGTTCAATTGCCAACGTTTTACTATAAGGGTTCGACATCGGTCGTCGTGCTGGTTTTCGAGAAAAGCGCGAATAACTTGGATCGCTGCGAAATATTTCAGAGTCCCGTCGAGTTTCAAAGTCGTGCGGCATCTTGGTTCGACCGCGGCAAAAATCGACATATCCTCGAATCCAACTACAGATCCCTGTTCCTCGTTCAATTGCCAACGTTTTACTCTAATGGTTCGACATCGGTCGTCGTGCTGGTTTTCGAGAAAAGCGCGAATAACTTGTATCGCTGGAAATATTTCAGAGTCCCGACGAGTTTCTAAGTCGTGCGGCACCTTGGTCCGGAGGACGAAATCGACATATCCTCGAATCCAACTACTGATCCCTGTTCCTCGTTCAATTGCCAACGTTTTACTATAAGGGTTCGACATCGGTCGTCGTGCTGGTTTTCGAGAAAAGCGCGAATAACTTGGATCGCTGCGAAATTTTTCAGAGTCCCGTCGAGTTTCAAAGTCGTGCGGCATCTTGGTTCGACCGCGGCAAAAATCGACATATCCTCGATCCAACTACAGATCCCTGTTCCTCGTTCAATTGCCAACGTTTTACTCTAATGGTTCGACATCGGTCGTCGTGCTGGTTTTCGAGAAAAGCGCGAATAACTTGTATCGCTGGAATATTTCAGAGTCCCGACGAGTTTCTAAGTCGTGCGGCACCTTGGTCCGGAGGACGAAATCGACATATCCTCGAATCCAACTACAGATCCCTGTTCCTCGTTCAATTGCCAACGTTTTACTCTAATGGTTCGACATCGGTCGTCGTGCTGGTTTTCGAGAAAAGCGCGAATAACTTGTATCGCTGGAAATATTTCAGAGTCCCGACGAGTTTCAAAGTCGTGCGGCATCTTGGTTCGACCGCGGCAAAAATCGACATATCCTCGAATCCAACTACAGATCCCTGTTCCTCGTTCAATTGCCAACGTTTTACTCTAATGGTTCGACATCGGTCGTCGTGCTGGTTTTCGAGAAAAGCGCGAATAACTTGTATCGCTGGAAATATTTCAGAGTCCCGACGAGTTTCTAAGTCGTGCGGCACCTTGGTCCGGAGGACGAAATCGACATATCCTCGAATCCAACTACTGATCCCTGTTCCTCGTTCAATTGCCAACGTTTTACTATAAGGGTTCGACATCGGTCGTCGTGCTGGTTTTCGAGAAAAGCGCGAATAACTTGGATCGCTGCGAAATATTTCAGAGTCCCGTCGAGTTTCAAAGTCGTGCGGCATCTTGGTTCGACCGCGGCAAAAATCGACATATCCTCGAATCCAACTACAGATCCCTGTTCCTCGTTCAATTGCCAACGTTTTACTCTAATGGTTCGACATCGGTCGTCGTGCTGGTTTTCGAGAAAAGCGCGAATAACTTGTATCGCTGGAAATATTTCAGAGTCCCGACGAGTTTCTAAGTCGTGCGGCACCTTGGTCCGGAGGACGAAATCGACATATCCTCGAATCCAACTACTGATCCCTGTTCCTCGTTCAATTGCCAACGTTTTACTATAAGGGTTCGACATCGGTCGTCGTGCTGGTTTTCGAGAAAAGCGCGAATAACTTGGATCGCTGCGAAATATTTCAGAGTCCCGTCGAGTTTCAAAGTCGTGCGGCATCTTGGTTCGACCGCGGCAAAAATCGACATATCCTCGAATCCAACTACAGATCCCTGTTCCTCGTTCAATTGCCAACGTTTTACTCTAATGGTTCGACATCGGTCGTCGTGCTGGTTTTCGAGAAAAGCGCGAATAACTTGTATCGCTGGAAATATTTCAGAGTCCCGACGAGTTTCTAAGTCGTGCGGCACCTTGGTCCGGAGGACGAAATCGACATATCCTCGAATCCAACTACTGATCCCTGTTCCTCGTTCAATTGCCAACGTTTTACTATAAGGGTTCGACATCGGTCGTCGTGCTGGTTTTCGAGAAAAGCGCGAATAACTTGGATCGCTGCGAAATATTTCAGAGTCCCGTCGAGTTTCAAAGTCGTGCGGCATCTTGGTTCGACCGCGGCAAAAATCGACATATCCTCGAATCCAACTACAGATCCCTGTTCCTCGTTCAATTGCCAACGTTTTACTCTAATGGTTCGACATCGGTCGTCGTGCTGGTTTTCGAGAAAAGCGCGAATAACTTGTATCGCTGGAAATATTTCAGAGTCCCGACGAGTTTCTAAGTCGTGCGGCACCTTGGTCCGGAGGACGAAATCGACATATCCTCGAATCCAACTACTGATCCCTGTTCCTCGTTCAATTGCCAACGTTTTACTATAAGGGTTCGACATCGGTCGTCGTGCTGGTTTTCGAGAAAAGCGCGAATAACTTGGATCGCTGCGAAATATTTCAGAGTCCCGTCGAGTTTCAAAGTCGTGCGGCATCTTGGTTCGACCGCGGCAAAAATCGACATATCCTCGAATCCAACTACAGATCCCTGTTCCTCGTTCAATTGCCAACGTTTTACTCTAATGGTTCGACATCGGTCGTCGTGCTGGTTTTCGAGAAAAGCGCGAATAACTTGTATCGCTGGAAATATTTCAGAGTCCCGACGAGTTTCTAAGTCGTGCGGCACCTTGGTCCGGAGGACGAAATCGACATATCCTCGAATCCAACTACTGATCCCTGTTCCTCGTTCAATTGCCAACGTTTTACTATAAGGGTTCGACATCGGTCGTCGTGCTGGTTTTCGAGAAAAGCGCGAATAACTTGGATCGCTGCGAAATATTTCAGAGTCCCGTCGAGTTTCAAAGTCGTGCGGCATCTTGGTTCGACCGCGGCAAAAATCGACATATCCTCGAATCCAACTACAGATCCCTGTTCCTCGTTCAATTGCCAACGTTTTACTCTAATGGTTCGACATCGGTCGTCGTGCTGGTTTTCGAGAAAAGCGCGAATAACTTGTATCGCTGGAAATATTTCAGAGTCCCGACGAGTTTCTAAGTCGTGCGGCACCTTGGTCCGGAGGACGAAATCGACATATCCTCGAATCCAACTACAGATCCCTGTTCCTCGTTCAATTGCCAACGTTTTACTCTAATGGTTCGACATCGGTCGTCGTGCTGGTTTTCGAGAAAAGCGCGAATAACTTGTATCGCTGGAAATATTTCAGAGTCCCGACGAGTTTCAAAGTCGTGCGGCATCTTGGTTCGACCGCGGCAAAAATCGACATATCCTCGAATCCAACTACAGATCCCTGTTCCTCGTTCAATTGCCAACGTTTTACTCTAATGGTTCGACATCGGTCGTCGTGCTGGTTTTCGAGAAAAGCGCGAATAACTTGTATCGCTGGAAATATTTCAGAGTCCCGACGAGTTTCTAAGTCGTGCGGCACCTTGGTCCGGAGGACGAAATCGACATATCCTCGAATCCAACTACTGATCCCTGTTCCTCGTTCAATTGCCAACGTTTTACTATAAGGGTTCGACATCGGTCGTCGTGCTGGTTTTCGAGAAAAGCGCGAATAACTTGGATCGCTGCGAAATATTTCAGAGTCCCGTCGAGTTTCAAAGTCGTGCGGCATCTTGGTTCGACCGCGGCAAAAATCGACATATCCTCGAATCCAACTACAGATCCCTGTTCCTCGTTCAATTGCCAACGTTTTACTCTAATGGTTCGACATCGGTCGTCGTGCTGGTTTTCGAGAAAAGCGCGAATAACTTGTATCGCTGGAAATATTTCAGAGTCCCGACGAGTTTCTAAGTCGTGCGGCACCTTGGTCCGGAGGACGAAATCGACATATCCTCGAATCCAACTACTGATCCCTGTTCCTCGTTCAATTGCCAACGTTTTACTATAAGGGTTCGACATCGGTCGTCGTGCTGGTTTTCGAGAAAAGCGCGAATAACTTGGATCGCTGCGAAATATTTCAGAGTCCCGTCGAGTTTCAAAGTCGTGCGGCATCTTGGTTCGACCGCGGCAAAAATCGACATATCCTCGAATCCAACTACAGATCCCTGTTCCTCGTTCAATTGCCAACGTTTTACTCTAATGGTTCGACATCGGTCGTCGTGCTGGTTTTCGAGAAAAGCGCGAATAACTTGTATCGCTGGAAATATTTCAGAGTCCCGACGAGTTTCTAAGTCGTGCGGCACCTTGGTCCGGAGGACGAAATCGACATATCCTCGAATCCAACTACTGATCCCTGTTCCTCGTTCAATTGCCAACGTTTTACTATAAGGGTTCGACATCGGTCGTCGTGCTGGTTTTCGAGAAAAGCGCGAATAACTTGGATCGCTGCGAAATATTTCAGAGTCCCGTCGAGTTTCAAAGTCGTGCGGCATCTTGGTTCGACCGCGGCAAAAATCGACATATCCTCGAATCCAACTACAGATCCCTGTTCCTCGTTCAATTGCCAACGTTTTACTCTAATGGTTCGACATCGGTCGTCGTGCTGGTTTTCGAGAAAAGCGCGAATAACTTGTATCGCTGGAAATATTTCAGAGTCCCGACGAGTTTCTAAGTCGTGCGGCACCTTGGTCCGGAGGACGAAATCGACATATCCTCGAATCCAACTACAGATCCCTGTTCCTCGTTCAATTGCCAACGTTTTACTCTAATGGTTCGACATCGGTCGTCGTGCTGGTTTTCGAGAAAAGCGCGAATAACTTGTATCGCTGGAAATATTTCAGAGTCCCGACGAGTTTCAAAGTCGTGCGGCATCTTGGTTCGACCGCGGCAAAAATCGACATATCCTCGAATCCAACTACAGATCCCTGTTCCTCGTTCAATTGCCAACGTTTTACTCTAATGGTTCGACATCGGTCGTCGTGCTGGTTTTCGAGAAAAGCGCGAATAACTTGTATCGCTGGAAATATTTCAGAGTCCCGACGAGTTTCTAAGTCGTGCGGCACCTTGGTCCGGAGGACGAAATCGACATATCCTCGAATCCAACTACTGATCCCTGTTCCTCGTTCAATTGCCAACGTTTTACTATAAGGGTTCGACATCGGTCGTCGTGCTGGTTTTCGAGAAAAGCGCGAATAACTTGGATCGCTGCGAAATATTTCAGAGTCCCGTCGAGTTTCAAAGTCGTGCGGCATCTTGGTTCGACCGCGGCAAAAATCGACATATCCTCGAATCCAACTACAGATCCCTGTTCCTCGTTCAATTGCCAACGTTTTACTCTAATGGTTCGACATCGGTCGTCGTGCTGGTTTTCGAGAAAAGCGCGAATAACTTGTATCGCTGGAAATATTTCAGAGTCCCGACGAGTTTCTAAGTCGTGCGGCACCTTGGTCCGGAGGACGAAATCGACATATCCTCGAATCCAACTACTGATCCCTGTTCCTCGTTCAATTGCCAACGTTTTACTATAAGGGTTCGACATCGGTCGTCGTGCTGGTTTTCGAGAAAAGCGCGAATAACTTGGATCGCTGCGAAATATTTCAGAGTCCCGTCGAGTTTCAAAGTCGTGCGGCATCTTGGTTCGACCGCGGCAAAAATCGACATATCCTCGAATCCAACTACAGATCCCTGTTCCTCGTTCAATTGCCAACGTTTTACTCTAATGGTTCGACATCGGTCGTCGTGCTGGTTTTCGAGAAAAGCGCGAATAACTTGTATCGCTGGAAATATTTCAGAGTCCCGACGAGTTTCTAAGTCGTGCGGCACCTTGGTCCGGAGGACGAAATCGACATATCCTCGAATCCAACTACTGATCCCTGTTCCTCGTTCAATTGCCAACGTTTTACTATAAGGGTTCGACATCGGTCGTCGTGCTGGTTTTCGAGAAAAGCGCGAATAACTTGGATCGCTGCGAAATATTTCAGAGTCCCGTCGAGTTTCAAAGTCGTGCGGCATCTTGGTTCGACCGCGGCAAAAATCGACATATCCTCGAATCCAACTACAGATCCCTGTTCCTCGTTCAATTGCCAACGTTTTACTCTAATGGTTCGACATCGGTCGTCGTGCTGGTTTTCGAGAAAAGCGCGAATAACTTGTATCGCTGGAAATATTTCAGAGTCCCGACGAGTTTCTAAGTCGTGCGGCACCTTGGTCCGGAGGACGAAATCGACATATCCTCGAATCCAACTACTGATCCCTGTTCCTCGTTCAATTGCCAACGTTTTACTATAAGGGTTCGACATCGGTCGTCGTGCTGGTTTTCGAGAAAAGCGCGAATAACTTGGATCGCTGCGAAATATTTCAGAGTCCCGTCGAGTTTCAAAGTCGTGCGGCATCTTGGTTCGACCGCGGCAAAAATCGACATATCCTCGAATCCAACTACAGATCCCTGTTCCTCGTTCAATTGCCAACGTTTTACTCTAATGGTTCGACATCGGTCGTCGTGCTGGTTTTCGAGAAAAGCGCGAATAACTTGTATCGCTGGAAATATTTCAGAGTCCCGACGAGTTTCTAAGTCGTGCGGCACCTTGGTCCGGAGGACGAAATCGACATATCCTCGAATCCAACTACAGATCCCTGTTCCTCGTTCAATTGCCAACGTTTTACTCTAATGGTTCGACATCGGTCGTCGTGCTGGTTTTCGAGAAAAGCGCGAATAACTTGTATCGCTGGAAATATTTCAGAGTCCCGACGAGTTTCAAAGTCGTGCGGCATCTTGGTTCGACCGCGGCAAAAATCGACATATCCTCGAATCCAACTACAGATCCCTGTTCCTCGTTCAATTGCCAACGTTTTACTCTAATGGTTCGACATCGGTCGTCGTGCTGGTTTTCGAGAAAAGCGCGAATAACTTGTATCGCTGGAAATATTTCAGAGTCCCGACGAGTTTCTAAGTCGTGCGGCACCTTGGTCCGGAGGACGAAATCGACATATCCTCGAATCCAACTACTGATCCCTGTTCCTCGTTCAATTGCCAACGTTTTACTATAAGGGTTCGACATCGGTCGTCGTGCTGGTTTTCGAGAAAAGCGCGAATAACTTGGATCGCTGCGAAATATTTCAGAGTCCCGTCGAGTTTCAAAGTCGTGCGGCATCTTGGTTCGACCGCGGCAAAAATCGACATATCCTCGAATCCAACTACAGATCCCTGTTCCTCGTTCAATTGCCAACGTTTTACTCTAATGGTTCGACATCGGTCGTCGTGCTGGTTTTCGAGAAAAGCGCGAATAACTTGTATCGCTGGAAATATTTCAGAGTCCCGACGAGTTTCTAAGTCGTGCGGCACCTTGGTCCGGAGGACGAAATCGACATATCCTCGAATCCAACTACTGATCCCTGTTCCTCGTTCAATTGCCAACGTTTTACTATAAGGGTTCGACATCGGTCGTCGTGCTGGTTTTCGAGAAAAGCGCGAATAACTTGGATCGCTGCGAAATATTTCAGAGTCCCGTCGAGTTTCAAAGTCGTGCGGCATCTTGGTTCGACCGCGGCAAAAATCGACATATCCTCGAATCCAACTACAGATCCCTGTTCCTCGTTCAATTGCCAACGTTTTACTCTAATGGTTCGACATCGGTCGTCGTGCTGGTTTTCGAGAAAAGCGCGAATAACTTGTATCGCTGGAAATATTTCAGAGTCCCGACGAGTTTCTAAGTCGTGCGGCACCTTGGTCCGGAGGACGAAATCGACATATCCTCGAATCCAACTACTGATCCCTGTTCCTCGTTCAATTGCCAACGTTTTACTATAAGGGTTCGACATCGGTCGTCGTGCTGGTTTTCGAGAAAAGCGCGAATAACTTGGATCGCTGCGAAATATTTCAGAGTCCCGTCGAGTTTCAAAGTCGTGCGGCATCTTGGTTCGACCGCGGCAAAAATCGACATATCCTCGAATCCAACTACAGATCCCTGTTCCTCGTTCAATTGCCAACGTTTTACTCTAATGGTTCGACATCGGTCGTCGTGCTGGTTTTCGAGAAAAGCGCGAATAACTTGTATCGCTGGAAATATTTCAGAGTCCCGACGAGTTTCTAAGTCGTGCGGCACCTTGGTCCGGAGGACGAAATCGACATATCCTCGAATCCAACTACTGATCCCTGTTCCTCGTTCAATTGCCAACGTTTTACTATAAGGGTTCGACATCGGTCGTCGTGCTGGTTTTCGAGAAAAGCGCGAATAACTTGGATCGCTGCGAAATATTTCAGAGTCCCGTCGAGTTTCAAAGTCGTGCGGCATCTTGGTTCGACCGCGGCAAAAATCGACATATCCTCGAATCCAACTACAGATCCCTGTTCCTCGTTCAATTGCCAACGTTTTACTCTAATGGTTCGACATCGGTCGTCGTGCTGGTTTTCGAGAAAAGCGCGAATAACTTGTATCGCTGGAAATATTTCAGAGTCCCGACGAGTTTCTAAGTCGTGCGGCACCTTGGTCCGGAGGACGAAATCGACATATCCTCGAATCCAAATACAGATCCCTGTTCCTCGTTCAATTGCCAACGTTTTACTCTAATGGTTCGACATCGGTCGTCGTGCTGGTTTTCGAGAAAAGCGCGAATAACTTGTATCGCTGGAAATATTTCAGAGTCCCGACGAGTTTCAAAGTCGTGCGGCATCTTGGTTCGACCGCGGCAAAAATCGACATATCCTCGAATCCAACTACAGATCCCTGTTCCTCGTTCAATTGCCAACGTTTTACTCTAATGGTTCGACATCGGTCGTCGTGCTGGTTTTCGAGAAAAGCGCGAATAACTTGTATCGCTGGAAATATTTCAGAGTCCCGACGAGTTTCTAAGTCGTGCGGCACCTTGGTCCGGAGGACGAAATCGACATATCCTCGAATCCAACTACTGATCCCTGTTCCTCGTTCAATTGCCAACGTTTTACTATAAGGGTTCGACATCGGTCGTCGTGCTGGTTTTCGAGAAAAGCGCGAATAACTTGGATCGCTGCGAAATATTTCAGAGTCCCGTCGAGTTTCAAAGTCGTGCGGCATCTTGGTTCGACCGCGGCAAAAATCGACATATCCTCGAATCCAACTACAGATCCCTGTTCCTCGTTCAATTGCCAACGTTTTACTCTAATGGTTCGACATCGGTCGTCGTGCTGGTTTTCGAGAAAAGCGCGAATAACTTGTATCGCTGGAAATATTTCAGAGTCCCGACGAGTTTCTAAGTCGTGCGGCACCTTGGTCCGGAGGACGAAATCGACATATCCTCGAATCCAACTACTGATCCCTGTTCCTCGTTCAATTGCCAACGTTTTACTATAAGGGTTCGACATCGGTCGTCGTGCTGGTTTTCGAGAAAAGCGCGAATAACTTGGATCGCTGCGAAATATTTCAGAGTCCCGTCGAGTTTCAAAGTCGTGCGGCATCTTGGTTCGACCGCGGCAAAAATCGACATATCCTCGAATCCAACTACAGATCCCTGTTCCTCGTTCAATTGCCAACGTTTTACTCTAATGGTTCGACATCGGTCGTCGTGCTGGTTTTCGAGAAAAGCGCGAATAACTTGTATCGCTGGAAATATTTCAGAGTCCCGACGAGTTTCTAAGTCGTGCGGCACCTTGGTCCGGAGGACGAAATCGACATATCCTCGAATCCAACTACTGATCCCTGTTCCTCGTTCAATTGCCAACGTTTTACTATAAGGGTTCGACATCGGTCGTCGTGCTGGTTTTCGAGAAAAGCGCGAATAACTTGGATCGCTGCGAAATATTTCAGAGTCCCGTCGAGTTTCAAAGTCGTGCGGCATCTTGGTTCGACCGCGGCAAAAATCGACATATCCTCGAATCCAACTACAGATCCCTGTTCCTCGTTCAATTGCCAACGTTTTACTCTAATGGTTCGACATCGGTCGTCGTGCTGGTTTTCGAGAAAAGCGCGAATAACTTGTATCGCTGGAAATATTTCAGAGTCCCGACGAGTTTCTAAGTCGTGCGGCACCTTGGTCCGGAGGACGAAATCGACATATCCTCGAATCCAACTACAGATCCCTGTTCCTCGTTCAATTGCCAACGTTTTACTCTAATGGTTCGACATCGGTCGTCGTGCTGGTTTTCGAGAAAAGCGCGAATAACTTGTATCGCTGGAAATATTTCAGAGTCCCGACGAGTTTCAAAGTCGTGCGGCATCTTGGTTCGACCGCGGCAAAAATCGACATATCCTCGAATCCAACTACAGATCCCTGTTCCTCGTTCAATTGCCAACGTTTTACTCTAATGGTTCGACATCGGTCGTCGTGCTGGTTTTCGAGAAAAGCGCGAATAACTTGTATCGCTGGAAATATTTCAGAGTCCCGACGAGTTTCTAAGTCGTGCGGCACCTTGGTCCGGAGGACGAAATCGACATATCCTCGAATCCAACTACTGATCCCTGTTCCTCGTTCAATTGCCAACGTTTTACTATAAGGGTTCGACATCGGTCGTCGTGCTGGTTTTCGAGAAAAGCGCGAATAACTTGGATCGCTGCGAAATATTTCAGAGTCCCGTCGAGTTTCAAAGTCGTGCGGCATCTTGGTTCGACCGCGGCAAAAATCGACATATCCTCGAATCCAACTACAGATCCCTGTTCCTCGTTCAATTGCCAACGTTTTACTCTAATGGTTCGACATCGGTCGTCGTGCTGGTTTTCGAGAAAAGCGCGAATAACTTGTATCGCTGGAAATATTTCAGAGTCCCGACGAGTTTCTAAGTCGTGCGGCACCTTGGTCCGGAGGACGAAATCGACATATCCTCGAATCCAACTACTGATCCCTGTTCCTCGTTCAATTGCCAACGTTTTACTATAAGGGTGTACGGGTTACCAAGCGAATGGACGTGTTACTGTGTCGCTCCTGTCCCTGTGACTTTTAACGGTGTTAGTAGTGGGCTTTTTAGTTTAATTTTTATATGTGAATCTGTACGTTTTCGTGCTGATTATATGTGCATCGATTGATAGTGGCTGTCGAGCCAGCTGCTGGTCGTTTTTCTTGTGTTTCCGTATAATCTGTGGCTGGTGTTGCAGATAGGCTTATTGACTCTTCCGTTAATTTTGTGTTTACACTGCTGGAACCTTAGTGTACGTGTATACACGTACCGCCTGATCGCAATACAATATCAGTATTGTCAACCTCACCGGCTGTCAACTTTACTCTACTTCCTCAAGTGGGATCTAATCTGCATAATGAATGCCAACAAAAAGGTTATTTGTAAGGGGTGCTCTACTGTGGTTGCTAATCCTGTGGTGTGCAACTCTTGCGGTATAGCGTCGCATCCAGGTAACAATTGTCTGCAGCGCTGTGCTCATCCATGGACTACCCGTAGATTATTGGACTGTAAAGATCTGGCAACCACTGCTGCCCCACCATCGCCGACCAACGCTATGAGTAATGAAGACCTTCTCGACAAGATCAAGAACTTGCTTGATGTTAAATTTTCTAAGCTGGAAAACGAATTACTGGTCTTCCAGTCAAATCTGGAGGTTGTAAACAATACATTAACGGACATCACGAATAGAATTTCTAAACTAGAAAACGCTGCAATCAATGGAGATGAGAGTATATTTGAGGAAATAAACGATAGGAACAGGCGCGCCAACAATATTATCCTTTTTAACTTGGATGAAGCCGATTTTGCTACAGACAACAACGCCGTAGGGAGTATTCTTCGGAAAGTCCTGGCTGATGAAGCCTCGGATGGTGAATTGCATTACTCGCTCAAGAGGCTGGGAAATAGGAATCCAAATAAACCCCGACCATTGTGTGTTACTTTAGGCTCGCCCAATATACCTAGAAAGATATTGATGAACAAAAATAAATATGATGGCCCAGTCAGAATTTCTCAAGATTATACCGTTAGGCAGCGTAGTCATTTAAATAACTTACGGGATGAGCTACGCAGTATGAACGATAATAGTAAGACCATTAGATATGTCAAGGGGACGCCTAAGATAGTCAACAAGAATATCGGTCCAAAAAACGCATAAGGGACCTGACATTCTATTACCAGAATGTCCGCGGTCTTCGCACCAAACTTTACGATTTGCGCCTAACCATTGCACAGTCCAGTATATCATACGACGTTATATTTTTAGTTGAGACTTGGCTTGATGAGCGTATTGTGAGCAGTGAACTGGGTCTTGATGAGTACACAATTTTTCGCTGTGACCGGTCTAGGCTTACTAGTACATATAATAGAGGCGGAGGAGTTCTCGTTGCAGTTAAGAGCTCACTGCGGAGCTCTGAAATCTCTATTACCTGTAGTAATGTCGAACAGATATTTGTTGCGGTTTACAACGGCAAGAACATCGCTATATTTGGAGCGGTTTACTTACCACCCCTGTCTCCGAGCGCATTATATGATGAACACTGCAATTCTATCACGGAAGTTTTAAATCTACATCCGAGCTGTGACGTCTATATCTGCGGAGACTACAATCTTCCTCACATCGACTGGATCAACCATTACTCTGCGCTCTCCTTTTCTTCGCGGCCTGACGCCTCACCTAACGAAATATCATCTGCAGATTACATATTACAGACTTTTAATTATTATAATTGCAATCAGTTGAACACCATCTGTAACACCGGTGGCAACACCCTCGATCTGATTTTCTCAAACAATAATGTCAACTGCGCTAGATCTGTTGAGGCACTGGTCCCGTGTGATAAATATCATCCCCCGTTACATTTAACCTTTCGGTCCACTGGTATGTGTCACATCGCTAGTGATAGCTACCTATATTATAATTTTAGACACGGTGACTATTGTGGAATTCGTAATTATCTTAATGAGATACGATGGGATGATATTCTTACGGCCCCTGATCTTGACGAAGCTGTGGACATCTTGTATAGTCACCTATACTTTGCGATTGATCATTTCATTCCAAAGGCTACAGCCAAACGATCATCGTATCCCATATGGTTCTCACCGCACCTAATCAAACTTATTCTTGAGAAAAAACGCGCGCATCGTATATTCAAAAGAACATGCTCTTTCTCAGATTATTTACTTTTCTCAAAGCTACGAACGGATTGCAAGAATGTGTCACAGCAATGTTACAGAAGCTACACTCATAATATAGAATCGACTATGCAACAAAACATTAAATCTTTCTGGAGTTTTGTAAATAGAAAGCGCAAATCAACTGGGTTACCGCTCGTAACTTTTAATAATGTTCAGAGATCCACGGATGACCTCTCTTCGGCTAATTTATTCGCATCTTATTTCGGATCGGTTTACGTTCCCGGTTCCGCAGCGCTCTCCATACCCGATAATGGATATAGTGTCTGTATCGCTGACCTTCACATTAATATTATTGACATTTTCAATAGGCTTAAATCTTTGGATGTGAACAAGGGCCCTGGTACAGACGGTATTCCTCCAATTTTCTTCAAATCATGCTGTTATATACTGTCACGTCCTTTATGGATTATTTTTAATCGTTCTTTAAAGGCCGGCTATTTTCCTGCTCAATGGAAAGTCAATCTGATTACTCCGATTCTCAAATCCGGGAGCGCGACCGAAGTCAGTAACTATAGGCCCATCTGTATTAGCAATGTGATTCCTAAAATGTTTGAAGACATTATGACCGAAAGATTGGGGCATTATTTCTCTCACATCATCTGCGAACAGCAACATGGTTTCATGCCTGGTCGATCCACTGTCACCAACTTGGTTGCTTACTTCAACTATACCTCGACCTGCCTGGACTCCTTATCGCAAGTGGATACCATCTTTACTGATTTCAGCAAGGCCTTTGACTCGGTATGCCACTCTATTTTACTTGCGAAACTATCAGCCTTTGGCTGTAAAGCTAAAGTACTATCGTGGCTCGAAAGTTACCTATCGGACCGTTATCAAATTGTGAGAATTCGTAGAGCATGGTCTTCGCCAATCAAAGCTACCTCTGGCGTACCGCAGGGTTCTCACCTTGGACCCCTGCTCTTTAACATTTTTGTAAACGATCTTGTCGATGTCTTCAAGCATAGTAGGTTCCTCTTATATGCGGATGACCTTAAAATTTTCAGCAAGATATCCTGTTACGAGGATGCTCTTAAGTTGCAATCTGACATCAATAATTTTGAGGACTGGTGTCTAAAGAATAAGATGAGCTTAAACCTTGCCAAATGTTTTGTTATGAGGTCATCGCGTCGCACTAACCCAATTGTTTACCCATACAGGCTTTGCAAATCTGAGTTAGCGGTGACCAATGAAATCAAGGATCTGGGAGTTCACTTATCTCCAACACTAGACTTCTCTAAACACTATAGGGTCACTGCTAACTCTGCTATGAGGACACTTGGGTTTATCTTACGCTTCTCGTCGGATTTCCAAAATATTCATACTTTTAGATTGCTATACACCACTATAGTGAGACCTATATTAGAATACGCGTCCATAATATGGTCCCCCTCGCAATCGAAATATGACTTGCTTCTAGAAAGAGTACAGCATAAGTTCTTAAGGTTCTCAGCATACAAACTGCGTAATCCCATGCGATATGACAATCACGATTATGTATCTATACTTAATTCAATGAATCTGTCGACCCTACGCGAGAGAAGATCGGTGGCTGACCTAATGTTTTTATTTAAGCTGATTAATGGTGAGATTGATTGCCCATCCCTTCTGAGTAATGTTAACTTTTATGCGCCGCACAGGCATATGCGAACCAGGTCGACGTTTCATTGCTCTATATATAAATCCAGGTATGCTCTCCGAGATCCAATGAATCGCATATCTGCTTCTGCTAACTCGTATACGGATCGCATTGATTTTTTTTCTGGGTCTGTATCCTCTTTCAGAAGCACTCTATACCGATCTATGTCTTCGCTCAGGGGAACCACTCTTTGACTTTACTGTAACCTGTAGAATTCTCTTTGTATTACATACTTTGTATATAGGGTTACGACCCGTCAATAATAATAATAATAATAATAATAATAATAATAAGGGTTCGACATCGGTCGTCGTGCTGGTTTTCGAGAAAAGCGCGAATAACTTGTATCGCTGGAAATATTTCAGAGTCCCGACGAGTTTCAAAGTCGTGCGGCATCTTGGTTCGACCGCGGCAAAAATCGACATATCCTCGAATCCAACTACAGATCCCTGTTCCTCGTTCAATTGCCAACGTTTTACTCTAATGGTTCGACATCGGTCGTCGTGCTGGTTTTCGAGAAAAGCGCGAATAACTTGTATCGCTGGAAATATTTCAGAGTCCCGACGAGTTTCTAAGTCGTGCGGCACCTTGGTCCGGAGGACGAAATCGACATATCCTCGAATCCAACTACTGATCCCTGTTCCTCGTTCAATTGCCAACGTTTTACTATAAGGGTTCGACATCGGTCGTCGTGCTGGTTTTCGAGAAAAGCGCGAATAACTTGGATCGCTGCGAAATATTTCAGAGTCCCGTCGAGTTTCAAAGTCGTGCGGCATCTTGGTTCGACCGCGGCAAAAATCGACATATCCTCGAATCCAACTACAGATCCCTGTTCCTCGTTCAATTGCCAACGTTTTACTCTAATGGTTCGACATCGGTCGTCGTGCTGGTTTTCGAGAAAAGCGCGAATAACTTGTATCGCTGGAAATATTTCAGAGTCCCGACGAGTTTCTAAGTCGTGCGGCACCTTGGTCCGGAGGACGAAATCGACATATCCTCGAATCCAACTACTGATCCCTGTTCCTCGTTCAATTGCCAACGTTTTACTATAAGGGTTCGACATCGGTCGTCGTGCTGGTTTTCGAGAAAAGCGCGAATAACTTGGATCGCTGCGAAATATTTCAGAGTCCCGTCGAGTTTCAAAGTCGTGCGGCATCTTGGTTCGACCGCGGCAAAAATCGACATATCCTCGAATCCAACTACAGATCCCTGTTCCTCGTTCAATTGCCAACGTTTTACTCTAATGGTTCGACATCGGTCGTCGTGCTGGTTTTCGAGAAAAGCGCGAATAACTTGTATCGCTGGAAATATTTCAGAGTCCCGACGAGTTTCTAAGTCGTGCGGCACCTTGGTCCGGAGGACGAAATCGACATATCCTCGAATCCAACTACTGATCCCTGTTCCTCGTTCAATTGCCAACGTTTTACTATAAGGGTTCGACATCGGTCGTCGTGCTGGTTTTCGAGAAAAGCGCGAATAACTTGGATCGCTGCGAAATATTTCAGAGTCCCGTCGAGTTTCAAAGTCGTGCGGCATCTTGGTTCGACCGCGGCAAAAATCGACATATCCTCGAATCCAACTACAGATCCCTGTTCCTCGTTCAATTGCCAACGTTTTACTCTAATGGTTCGACATCGGTCGTCGTGCTGGTTTTCGAGAAAAGCGCGAATAACTTGTATCGCTGGAAATATTTCAGAGTCCCGACGAGTTTCTAAGTCGTGCGGCACCTTGGTCCGGAGGACGAAATCGACATATCCTCGAATCCAACTACAGATCCCTGTTCCTCGTTCAATTGCCAACGTTTTACTCTAATGGTTCGACATCGGTCGTCGTGCTGGTTTTCGAGAAAAGCGCGAATAACTTGTATCGCTGGAAATATTTCAGAGTCCCGACGAGTTTCAAAGTCGTGCGGCATCTTGGTTCGACCGCGGCAAAAATCGACATATCCTCGAATCCAACTACAGATCCCTGTTCCTCGTTCAATTGCCAACGTTTTACTCTAATGGTTCGACATCGGTCGTCGTGCTGGTTTTCGAGAAAAGCGCGAATAACTTGTATCGCTGGAAATATTTCAGAGTCCCGACGAGTTTCTAAGTCGTGCGGCACCTTGGTCCGGAGGACGAAATCGACATATCCTCGAATCCAACTACTGATCCCTGTTCCTCGTTCAATTGCCAACGTTTTACTATAAGGGTTCGACATCGGTCGTCGTGCTGGTTTTCGAGAAAAGCGCGAATAACTTGGATCGCTGCGAAATATTTCAGAGTCCCGTCGAGTTTCAAAGTCGTGCGGCATCTTGGTTCGACCGCGGCAAAAATCGACATATCCTCGAATCCAACTACAGATCCCTGTTCCTCGTTCAATTGCCAACGTTTTACTCTAATGGTTCGACATCGGTCGTCGTGCTGGTTTTCGAGAAAAGCGCGAATAACTTGTATCGCTGGAAATATTTCAGAGTCCCGTCGAGTTTCAAAGTCGTGCGGCATCTTGGTTCGACCGCGGCAAAAATCGACATATCCTCGAATCCAACTACAGATCCCTGTTCCTCGTTCAATTGCCAACGTTTTACTCTAATGGTTCGACATCGGTCGTCGTTCTGGTTTTCGAGAAAAGCGCGAATAACTTGTATCGCTGGAAATATTTCAGAGTCCCGACGAGTTTCTAAGTCGTGCGGCACCTTGGTCCGGAGGACGAAATCGACATATCCTCGAATCCAACTACTGATCCCTGTTCCTCGTTCAATTGCCAACGTTTTACTATAAGGGTTCGACATCGGTCGTCGTGCTGGTTTTCGAGAAAAGCGCGAATAACTTGGATCGCTGCGAAATATTTCAGAGTCCCGTCGAGTTTCAAAGTCGTGCGGCATCTTGGTTCGACCGCGGCAAAAATCGACATATCCTCGAATCCAACTACAGATCCCTGTTCCTCGTTCAATTGCCAACGTTTTACTCTAATGGTTCGACATCGGTCGTCGTGCTGGTTTTCGAGAAAAGCGCGAATAACTTGTATCGCTGGAAATATTTCAGAGTCCCGACGAGTTTCTAAGTCGTGCGGCACCTTGGTCCGGAGGACGAAATCGACATATCCTCGAATCCAACTACTGATCCCTGTTCTTCGTTCAATTGCCAACGTTTTACTATAAGGGTTCGACATCGGTCGTCGTGCTGGTTTTCGAGAAAAGCGCGAATAACTTGGATCGCTGCGAAATATTTCAGAGTCCCGTCGAGTTTCAAAGTCGTGCGGCATCTTGGTTCGACCGCGGCAAAAATCGACATATCCTCGAATCCAACTACAGATCCCTGTTCCTCGTTCAATTGCCAACGTTTTACTCTAATGGTTCGACATCGGTCGTCGTGCTGGTTTTCGAGAAAAGCGCGAATAACTTGTATCGCTGGAAATATTTCAGAGTCCCGACGAGTTTCTAAGTCGTGCGGCACCTTGGTCCGGAGGACGAAATCGACATATCCTCGAATCCAACTACTGATCCCTGTTCCTCGTTCAATTGCCAACGTTTTACTATAAGGGTTCGACATCGGTCGTCGTGCTGGTTTTCGAGAAAAGCGCGAATAACTTGGATCGCTGCGAAATATTTCAGAGTCCCGTCGAGTTTCAAAGTCGTGCGGCATCTTGGTTCGACCGCGGCAAAAATCGACATATCCTCGAATCCAACTACAGATCCCTGTTCCTCGTTCAATTGCCAACGTTTTACTCTAATGGTTCGACATCGGTCGTCGTGCTGGTTTTCGAGAAAAGCGCGAATAACTTGTATCGCTGGAAATATTTCAGAGTCCCGACGAGTTTCTAAGTCGTGCGGCACCTTGGTCCGGAGGACGAAATCGACATATCCTCGAATCCAACTACAGATCCCTGTTCCTCGTTCAATTGCCAACGTTTTACTCTAATGGTTCGACATCGGTCGTCGTGCTGGTTTTCGAGAAAAGCGCGAATAACTTGTATCGCTGGAAATATTTCAGAGTCCCGACGAGTTTCAAAGTCGTGCGGCATCTTGGTTCGACCGCGGCAAAAATCGACATATCCTCGAATCCAACTACAGATCCCTGTTCCTCGTTCAATTGCCAACGTTTTACTCTAATGGTTCGACATCGGTCGTCGTGCTGGTTTTCGAGAAAAGCGCGAATAACTTGTATCGCTGGAAATATTTCAGAGTCCCGACGAGTTTCTAAGTCGTGCGGCACCTTGGTCCGGAGGACGAAATCGACATATCCTCGAATCCAACTACTGATCCCTGTTCCTCGTTCAATTGCCAACGTTTTACTATAAGGGTTCGACATCGGTCGTCGTGCTGGTTTTCGAGAAAAGCGCGAATAACTTGGATCGCTGCGAAATATTTCAGAGTCCCGTCGAGTTTCAAAGTCGTGCGGCATCTTGGTTCGACCGCGGCAAAAATCGACATATCCTCGAATCCAACTACAGATCCCTGTTCCTCGTTCAATTGCCAACGTTTTACTCTAATGGTTCGACATCGGTCGTCGTGCTGGTTTTCGAGAAAAGCGCGAATAACTTGTATCGCTGGAAATATTTCAGAGTCCCGACGAGTTTCTAAGTCGTGCGGCACCTTGGTCCGGAGGACGAAATCGACATATCCTCGAATCCAACTACTGATCCCTGTTCCTCGTTCAATTGCCAACGTTTTACTATAAGGGTTCGACATCGGTCGTCGTGCTGGTTTTCGAGAAAAGCGCGAATAACTTGGATCGCTGCGAAATATTTCAGAGTCCCGTCGAGTTTCAAAGTCGTGCGGCATCTTGGTTCGACCGCGGCAAAAATCGACATATCCTCGAATCCAACTACAGATCCCTGTTCCTCGTTCAATTGCCAACGTTTTACTCTAATGGTTCGACATCGGTCGTCGTGCTGGTTTTCGAGAAAAGCGCGAATAACTTGTATCGCTGGAAATATTTCAGAGTCCCGACGAGTTTCTAAGTCGTGCGGCACCTTGGTCCGGAGGACGAAATCGACATATCCTCGAATCCAACTACTGATCCCTGTTCCTCGTTCAATTGCCAACGTTTTACTATAAGGGTTCGACATCGGTCGTCGTGCTGGTTTTCGAGAAAAGCGCGAATAACTTGGATCGCTGCGAAATATTTCAGAGTCCCGTCGAGTTTCAAAGTCGTGCGGCATCTTGGTTCGACCGCGGCAAAAATCGACATATCCTCGAATCCAACTACAGATCCCTGTTCCTCGTTCAATTGCCAACGTTTTACTCTAATGGTTCGACATCGGTCGTCGTGCTGGTTTTCGAGAAAAGCGCGAATAACTTGTATCGCTGGAAATATTTCAGAGTCCCGACGAGTTTCTAAGTCGTGCGGCACCTTGGTCCGGAGGACGAAATCGACATATCCTCGAATCCAACTACTGATCCCTGTTCCTCGTTCAATTGCCAACGTTTTACTATAAGGGTTCGACATCGGTCGTCGTGCTGGTTTTCGAGAAAAGCGCGAATAACTTGGATCGCTGCGAAATATTTCAGAGTCCCGTCGAGTTTCAAAGTCGTGCGGCATCTTGGTTCGACCGCGGCAAAAATCGACATATCCTCGAATCCAACTACAGATCCCTGTTCCTCGTTCAATTGCCAACGTTTTACTCTAATGGTTCGACATCGGTCGTCGTGCTGGTTTTCGAGAAAAGCGCGAATAACTTGTATCGCTGGAAATATTTCAGAGTCCCGACGAGTTTCTAAGTCGTGCGGCACCTTGGTCCGGAGGACGAAATCGACATATCCTCGAATCCAACTACAGATCCCTGTTCCTCGTTCAATTGCCAACGTTTTACTCTAATGGTTCGACATCGGTCGTCGTGCTGGTTTTCGAGAAAAGCGCGAATAACTTGTATCGCTGGAAATATTTCAGAGTCCCGACGAGTTTCAAAGTCGTGCGGCATCTTGGTTCGACCGCGGCAAAAATCGACATATCCTCGAATCCAACTACAGATCCCTGTTCCTCGTTCAATTGCCAACGTTTTACTCTAATGGTTCGACATCGGTCGTCGTGCTGGTTTTCGAGAAAAGCGCGAATAACTTGTATCGCTGGAAATATTTCAGAGTCCCGACGAGTTTCTAAGTCGTGCGGCACCTTGGTCCGGAGGACGAAATCGACATATCCTCGAATCCAACTACTGATCCCTGTTCCTCGTTCAATTGCCAACGTTTTACTATAAGGGTTCGACATCGGTCGTCGTGCTGGTTTTCGAGAAAAGCGCGAATAACTTGGATCGCTGCGAAATATTTCAGAGTCCCGTCGAGTTTCAAAGTCGTGCGGCATCTTGGTTCGACCGCGGCAAAAATCGACATATCCTCGAATCCAACTACAGATCCCTGTTCCTCGTTCAATTGCCAACGTTTTACTCTAATGGTTCGACATCGGTCGTCGTGCTGGTTTTCGAGAAAAGCGCGAATAACTTGTATCGCTGGAAATATTTCAGAGTCCCGACGAGTTTCTAAGTCGTGCGGCACCTTGGTCCGGAGGACGAAATCGACATATCCTCGAATCCAACTACTGATCCCTGTTCCTCGTTCAATTGCCAACGTTTTACTATAAGGGTTCGACATCGGTCGTCGTGCTGGTTTTCGAGAAAAGCGCGAATACCTTGGATCGCTGCGAAATATTTCAGAGTCCCGTCGAGTTTCAAAGTCGTGCGGCATCTTGGTTCGACCGCGGCAAAAATCGACATATCCTCGAATCCAACTACAGATCCCTGTTCCTCGTTCAATTGCCAACGTTTTACTCTAATGGTTCGACATCGGTCGTCGTGCTGGTTTTCGAGAAAAGCGCGAATAACTTGTATCGCTGGAAATATTTCAGAGTCCCGACGAGTTTCTAAGTCGTGCGGCACCTTGGTCCGGAGGACGAAATCGACATATCCTCGAATCCAACTACTGATCCCTGTTCCTCGTTCAATTGCCAACGTTTTACTATAAGGGTTCGACATCGGTCGTCGTGCTGGTTTTCGAGAAAAGCGCGAATAACTTGGATCGCTGCGAAATATTTCAGAGTCCCGTCGAGTTTCAAAGTCGTGCGGCATCTTGGTTCGACCGCGGCAAAAATCGACATATCCTCGAATCCAACTACAGATCCCTGTTCCTCGTTCAATTGCCAACGTTTTACTCTAATGGTTCGACATCGGTCGTCGTGCTGGTTTTCGAGAAAAGCGCGAATAACTTGTATCGCTGGAAATATTTCAGAGTCCCGACGAGTTTCTAAGTCGTGCGGCACCTTGGTCCGGAGGACGAAATCGACATATCCTCGAATCCAACTACTGATCCCTGTTCCTCGTTCAATTGCCAACGTTTTACTATAAGGGTTCGACATCGGTCGTCGTGCTGGTTTTCGAGAAAAGCGCGAATAACTTGGATCGCTGCGAAATATTTCAGAGTCCCGTCGAGTTTCAAAGTCGTGCGGCATCTTGGTTCGACCGCGGCAAAAATCGACATATCCTCGAATCCAACTACAGATCCCTGTTCCTCGTTCAATTGCCAACGTTTTACTCTAATGGTTCGACATCGGTCGTCGTGCTGGTTTTCGAGAAAAGCGCGAATAACTTGTATCGCTGGAAATATTTCAGAGTCCCGACGAGTTTCTAAGTCGTGCGGCACCTTGGTCCGGAGGACGAAATCGACATATCCTCGAATCCAACTACTGATCCCTGTTCCTCGTTCAATTGCCAACGTTTTACTATAAGGGTTCGACATCGGTCGTCGTGCTGGTTTTCGAGAAAAGCGCGAATAACTTGGATCGCTGCGAAATATTTCAGAGTCCCGTCGAGTTTCAAAGTCGTGCGGCATCTTGGTTCGACCGCGGCAAAAATCGACATATCCTCGAATCCAACTACAGATCCCTGTTCCTCGTTCAATTGCCAACGTTTTACTCTAATGGTTCGACATCGGTCGTCGTGCTGGTTTTCGAGAAAAGCGCGAATAACTTGTATCGCTGGAAATATTTCAGAGTCCCGACGAGTTTCTAAGTCGTGCGGCACCTTGGTCCGGAGGACGAAATCGACATATCCTCGAATCCAACTACTGATCCCTGTTCCTCGTTCAATTGCCAACGTTTTACTATAAGGGTTCGACATCGGTCGTCGTGCTGGTTTTCGAGAAAAGCGCGAATAACTTGGATCGCTGCGAAATATTTCAGAGTCCCGTCGAGTTTCAAAGTCGTGCGGCATCTTGGTTCGACCGCGGCAAAAATCGACATATCCTCGAATCCAACTACAGATCCCTGTTCCTCGTTCAATTGCCAACGTTTTACTCTAATGGTTCGACATCGGTCGTCGTGCTGGTTTTCAAGAAAAGCGCGAATAACTTGTATCGCTGGAAATATTTCAGAGTCCCGACGAGTTTCTAAGTCGTGCGGCACCTTGGTCCGGAGGACGAAATCGACATATCCTCGAATCCAACTACTGATCCCTGTTCCTCGTTCAATTGCCAACGTTTTACTATAAGGGTTCGACATCGGTCGTCGTGCTGGTTTTCGAGAAAAGCGCGAATAACTTGGATCGCTGCGAAATATTTCAGAGTCCCGTCGAGTTTCAAAGTCGTGCGGCATCTTGGTTCGACCGCGGCAAAAATCGACATATCCTCGAATCCAACTACAGATCCCTGTTCCTCGTTCAATTGCCAACGTTTTACTCTAATGGTTCGACATCGGTCGTCGTGCTGGTTTTCGAGAAAAGCGCGAATAACTTGTATCGCTGGAAATATTTCAGAGTCCCGACGAGTTTCTAAGTCGTGCGGCACCTTGGTCCGGAGGACGAAATCGACATATCCTCGAATCCAACTACAGATCCCTGTTCCTCGTTCAATTGCCAACGTTTTACTCTAATGGTTCGACATCGGTCGTCGTGCTGGTTTTCGAGAAAAGCGCGAATAACTTGTATCGCTGGAAATATTTCAGAGTCCCGACGAGTTTCAAAGTCGTGCGGCATCTTGGTTCGACCGCGGCAAAAATCGACATATCCTCGAATCCAACTACAGATCCCTGTTCCTCGTTCAATTGCCAACGTTTTACTCTAATGGTTCGACATCGGTCGTCGTGCTGGTTTTCGAGAAAAGCGCGAATAACTTGTATCGCTGGAAATATTTCAGAGTCCCGACGAGTTTCTAAGTCGTGCGGCACCTTGGTCCGGAGGACGAAATCGACATATCCTCGAATCCAACTACTGATCCCTGTTCCTCGTTCAATTGCCAACGTTTTACTATAAGGGTTCGACATCGGTCGTCGTGATGGTTTTCGAGAAAAGCGCGAATAACTTGGATCGCTGCGAAATATTTCAGAGTCCCGTCGAGTTTCAAAGTCGTGCGGCATCTTGGTTCGACCGCGGCAAAAATCGACATATCCTCGAATCCAACTACAGATCCCTGTTCCTCGTTCAATTGCCAACGTTTTACTCTAATGGTTCGACATCGGTCGTCGTGCTGGTTTTCGAGAAAAGCGCGAATAACTTGTATCGCTGGAAATATTTCAGAGTCCCGACGAGTTTCTAAGTCGTGCGGCACCTTGGTCCGGAGGACGAAATCGACATATCCTCGAATCCAACTACTGATCCCTGTTCCTCGTTCAATTGCCAACGTTTTACTATAAGGGTTCGACATCGGTCGTCGTGCTGGTTTTCGAGAAAAGCGCGAATAACTTGGATCGCTGCGAAATATTTCAGAGTCCCGTCGAGTTTCAAAGTCGTGCGGCATCTTGGTTCGACCGCGGCAAAAATCGACATATCCTCGAATCCAACTACAGATCCCTGTTCCTCGTTCAATTGCCAACGTTTTACTCTAATGGTTCGACATCGGTCGTCGTGCTGGTTTTCGAGAAAAGCGCGAATAACTTGTATCGCTGGAAATATTTCAGAGTCCCGACGAGTTTCTAAGTCGTGCGGCACCTTGGTCCGGAGGACGAAATCGACATATCCTCGAATCCAACTACTGATCCCTGTTCCTCGTTCAATTGCCAACGTTTTACTATAAGGGTTCGACATCGGTCGTCGTGCTGGTTTTCGAGAAAAGCGCGAATAACTTGGATCGCTGCGAAATATTTCAGAGTCCCGTCGAGTTTCAAAGTCGTGCGGCATCTTGGTTCGACCGCGGCAAAAATCGACATATCCTCGAATCCAACTACAGATCCCTGTTCCTCGTTCAATTGCCAACGTTTTACTCTAATGGTTCGACATCGGTCGTCGTGCTGGTTTTCGAGAAAAGCGCGAATAACTTGTATCGCTGGAAATATTTCAGAGTCCCGACGAGTTTCTAAGTCGTGCGGCACCTTGGTCCGGAGGACGAAATCGACATATCCTCGAATCCAACTACTGATCCCTGTTCCTCGTTCAATTGCCAACGTTTTACTATAAGGGTTCGACATCGGTCGTCGTGCTGGTTTTCGAGAAAAGCGCGAATAACTTGGATCGCTGCGAAATATTTCAGAGTCCCGTCGAGTTTCAAAGTCGTGCGGCATCTTGGTTCGACCGCGGCAAAAATCGACATATCCTCGAATCCAACTACAGATCCCTGTTCCTCGTTCAATTGCCAACGTTTTACTCTAATGGTTCGACATCGGTCGTCGTGCTGGTTTTCGAGAAAAGCGCGAATAACTTGTATCGCTGGAAATATTTCAGAGTCCCGACGAGTTTCTAAGTCGTGCGGCACCTTGGTCCGGAGGACGAAATCGACATATCCTCGAATCCAACTACTGATCCCTGTTCCTCGTTCAATTGCCAACGTTTTACTATAAGGGTTCGACATCGGTCGTCGTGCTGGTTTTCGAGAAAAGCGCGAATAACTTGGATCGCTGCGAAATATTTCAGAGTCCCGTCGAGTTTCAAAGTCGTGCGGCATCTTGGTTCGACCGCGGCAAAAATCGACATATCCTCGAATCCAACTACAGATCCCTGTTCCTCGTTCAATTGCCAACGTTTTACTCTAATGGTTCGACATCGGTCGTCGTGCTGGTTTTCGAGAAAAGCGCGAATAACTTGTATCGCTGGAAATATTTCAGAGTCCCGACGAGTTTCTAAGTCGTGCGGCACCTTGGTCCGGAGGACGAAATCGACATATCCTCGAATCCAACTACTGATCCCTGTTCCTCGTTCAATTGCCAACGTTTTACTATAAGGGTTCGACATCGGTCGTCGTGCTGGTTTTCGAGAAAAGCGCGAATAACTTGGATCGCTGCGAAATATTTCAGAGTCCCGTCGAGTTTCAAAGTCGTGCGGCATCTTGGTTCGACCGCGGCAAAAATCGACATATCCTCGAATCCAACTACAGATCCCTGTTCCTCGTTCAATTGCCAACGTTTTACTCTAATGGTTCGACATCGGTCGTCGTGCTGGTTTTCGAGAAAAGCGCGAATAACTTGTATCGCTGGAAATATTTCAGAGTCCCGACGAGTTTCTAAGTCGTGCGGCACCTTGGTCCGGAGGACGAAATCGACATATCCTCGAATCCAACTACTGATCCCTGTTCCTCGTTCAATTGCCAACGTTTTACTATAAGGGTTCGACATCGGTCGTCGTGCTGGTTTTCGAGAAAAGCGCGAATAACTTGGATCGCTGCGAAATATTTCAGAGTCCCGTCGAGTTTCAAAGTCGTGCGGCATCTTGGTTCGACCGCGGCAAAAATCGACATATCCTCGAATCCAACTACAGATCCCTGTTCCTCGTTCAATTGCCAACGTTTTACTCTAATGGTTCGACATCGGTCGTCGTGCTGGTTTTCGAGAAAAGCGCGAATAACTTGTATCGCTGGAAATATTTCAGAGTCCCGACGAGTTTCTAAGTCGTGCGGCACCTTGGTCCGGAGGACGAAATCGACATATCCTCGAATCCAACTACTGATCCCTGTTCCTCGTTCAATTGCCAACGTTTTACTATAAGGGTTCGACATCGGTCGTCGTGCTGGTTTTCGAGAAAAGCGCGAATAACTTGGATCGCTGC
This sequence comes from Andrena haemorrhoa, assembly GCA_910592295.1. NCBI lineage: Eukaryota > Metazoa > Arthropoda > Insecta > Hymenoptera > Andrenidae > Andrena > Andrena haemorrhoa. The sequence continues at coordinate 108,420 of CAJUZA010000371.1, read as the reverse complement.
GAAATATTTCAGAGTCCCGTCGAGTTTCAAAGTCGTGCGGCATCTTGGTTCGACCGCGGCAAAAATCGACATATCCTCGAATCCAACTACAGATCCCTGTTCCTCGTTCAATTGCCAACGTTTTACTCTAATGGTTCGACATCGGTCGTCGTGCTGGTTTTCGAGAAAAGCGCGAATAACTTGTATCGCTGGAAATATTTCAGAGTCCCGACGAGTTTCTAAGTCGTGCGGCACCTTGGTCCGGAGGACGAAATCGACATATCCTCGAATCCAACTACTGATCCCTGTTCCTCGTTCAATTGCCAACGTTTTACTATAAGGGTTCGACATCGGTCGTCGTGCTGGTTTTCGAGAAAAGCGCGAATAACTTGGATCGCTGCGAAATATTTCAGAGTCCCGTCGAGTTTCAAAGTCGTGCGGCATCTTGGTTCGACCGCGGCAAAAATCGACATATCCTCGAATCCAACTACAGATCCCTGTTCCTCGTTCAATTGCCAACGTTTTACTCTAATGGTTCGACATCGGTCGTCGTGCTGGTTTTCGAGAAAAGCGCGAATAACTTGTATCGCTGGAAATATTTCAGAGTCCCGACGAGTTTCTAAGTCGTGCGGCACCTTGGTCCGGAGGACGAAATCGACATATCCTCGAATCCAACTACAGATCCCTGTTCCTCGTTCAATTGCCAACGTTTTACTCTAATGGTTCGACATCGGTCGTCGTGCTGGTTTTCGAGAAAAGCGCGAATAACTTGGATCGCTGCGAAATATTTCAGAGTCCCGTCGAGTTTCAAAGTCGTGCGGCATCTTGGTTCGACCGCGGCAAAAATCGACATATCCTCGAATCCAACTACAGATCCCTGTTCCTCGTTCAATTGCCAACGTTTTACTCTAATGGTTCGACATCGGTCGTCGTGCTGGTTTTCGAGAAAAGCGCGAATAACTTGTATCGCTGGAAATATTTCAGAGTCCCGACGAGTTTCTAAGTCGTGCGGCACCTTGGTCCGGAGGACGAAATCGACATATCCTCGAATCCAACTACTGATCCCTGTTCCTCGTTCAATTGCCAACGTTTTACTATAAGGGTTCGACATCGGTCGTCGTGCTGGTTTTCGAGAAAAGCGCGAATAACTTGGATCGCTGCGAAATATTTCAGAGTCCCGTCGAGTTTCAAAGTCGTGCGGCATCTTGGTTCGACCGCGGCAAAAATCGACATATCCTCGAATCCAACTACAGATCCCTGTTCCTCGTTCAATTGCCAACGTTTTACTCTAATGGTTCGACATCGGTCGTCGTGCTGGTTTTCGAGAAAAGCGCGAATAACTTGTATCGCTGGAAATATTTCAGAGTCCCGACGAGTTTCTAAGTCGTGCGGCACCTTGGTCCGGAGGACGAAATCGACATATCCTCGAATCCAACTACTGATCCCTGTTCCTCGTTCAATTGCCAACGTTTTACTCTAATGGTTCGACATCGGTCGTCGTGCTGGTTTTCGAGAAAAGCGCGAATAACTTGTATCGCTGGAAATATTTCAGAGTCCCGACGAGTTTCAAAGTCGTGCGGCATCTTGGTTCGACCGCGGCAAAAATCGACATATCCTCGAATCCAACTACAGATCCCTGTTCCTCGTTCAATTGCCAACGTTTTACTCTAATGGTTCGACATCGGTCGTCGTGCTGGTTTTCGAGAAAAGCGCGAATAACTTGTATCGCTGGAAATATTTCAGAGTCCCGACGAGTTTCTAAGTCGTGCGGCACCTTGGTCCGGAAGACGAAATCGACATATCCTCGAATCCAACTACTGATCCCTGTTCCTCGTTCAATTGCCAACGTTTTACTATAAGGGTTCGACATCGGTCGTCGTGCTGGTTTTCGAGAAAAGCGCGAATAACTTGGATCGCTGCGAAATATTTCAGAGTCCCGTCGAGTTTCAAAGTCGTGCGGCATCTTGGTTCGACCGCGGCAAAAATCGACATATCCTCGAATCCAACTACAGATCCCTGTTCCTCGTTCAATTGCCAACGTTTTACTCTAATGGTTCGACATCGGTCGTCGTGCTGGTTTTCGAGAAAAGCGCGAATAACTTGTATCGCTGGAAATATTTCAGAGTCCCGACGAGTTTCTAAGTCGTGCGGCACCTTGGTCCGGAGGACGAAATCGACATATCCTCGAATCCAACTACTGATCCCTGTTCCTCGTTCAATTGCCAACGTTTTACTATAAGGGTTCGACATCGGTCGTCGTGCTGGTTTTCGAGAAAAGCGCGAATAACTTGGATCGCTGCGAAATATTTCAGAGTCCCGTCGAGTTTCAAAGTCGTGCGGCATCTTGGTTCGACCGCGGCAAAAATCGACATATCCTCGAATCCAACTACAGATCCCTGTTCCTCGTTCAATTGCCAACGTTTTACTCTAATGGTTCGACATCGGTCGTCGTGCTGGTTTTCGAGAAAAGCGCGAATAACTTGTATCGCTGGAAATATTTCAGAGTCCCGACGAGTTTCTAAGTCGTGCGGCACCTTGGTCCGGAGGACGAAATCGACATATCCTCGAATCCAACTACAGATCCCTGTTCCTCGTTCAATTGCCAACGTTTTACTCTAATGGTTCGACATCGGTCGTCGTGCTGGTTTTCGAGAAAAGCGCGAATAACTTGTATCGCTGGAAATATTTCAGAGTCCCGACGAGTTTCAAAGTCGTGCGGCATCTTGGTTCGACCGCGGCAAAAATCGACATATCCTCGAATCCAACTACAGATCCCTGTTCCTCGTTCAATTGCCAACGTTTTACTCTAATGGTTCGACATCGGTCGTCGTGCTGGTTTTCGAGAAAAGCGCGAATAACTTGTATCGCTGGAAATATTTCAGAGTCCCGACGAGTTTCTAAGTCGTGCGGCACCTTGGTCCGGAGGACGAAATCGACATATCCTCGAATCCAACTACTGATCCCTGTTCCTCGTTCAATTGCCAACGTTTTACTATAAGGGTTCGACATCGGTCGTCGTGCTGGTTTTCGAGAAAAGCGCGAATAACTTGGATCGCTGCGAAATATTTCAGAGTCCCGTCGAGTTTCAAAGTCGTGCGGCATCTTGGTTCGACCGCGGCAAAAATCGACATATCCTCGAATCCAACTACAGATCCCTGTTCCTCGTTCAATTGCCAACGTTTTACTCTAATGGTTCGACATCGGTCGTCGTGCTGGTTTTCGAGAAAAGCGCGAATAACTTGTATCGCTGGAAATATTTCAGAGTCCCGACGAGTTTCTAAGTCGTGCGGCACCTTGGTCCGGAGGACGAAATCGACATATCCTCGAATCCAACTACTGATCCCTGTTCCTCGTTCAATTGCCAACGTTTTACTATAAGGGTTCGACATCGGTCGTCGTGCTGGTTTTCGAGAAAAGCGCGAATAACTTGGATCGCTGCGAAATATTTCAGAGTCCCGTCGAGTTTCAAAGTCGTGCGGCATCTTGGTTCGACCGCGGCAAAAATCGACATATCCTCGAATCCAACTACAGATCCCTGTTCCTCGTTCAATTGCCAACGTTTTACTCTAATGGTTCGACATCGGTCGTCGTGCTGGTTTTCGAGAAAAGCGCGAATAACTTGTATCGCTGGAAATATTTCAGAGTCCCGACGAGTTTCTAAGTCGTGCGGCACCTTGGTCCGGAGGACGAAATCGACATATCCTCGAATCCAACTACTGATCCCTGTTCCTCGTTCAATTGCCAACGTTTTACTATAAGGGTTCGACATCGGTCGTCGTGCTGGTTTTCGAGAAAAGCGCGAATAACTTGGATCGCTGCGAAATATTTCAGAGTCCCGTCGAGTTTCAAAGTCGTGCGGCATCTTGGTTCGACCGCGGCAAAAATCGACATATCCTCGAATCCAACTACAGATCCCTGTTCCTCGTTCAATTGCCAACGTTTTACTCTAATGGTTCGACATCGGTCGTCGTGCTGGTTTTCGAGAAAAGCGCGAATAACTTGTATCGCTGGAAATATTTCAGAGTCCCGACGAGTTTCTAAGTCGTGCGGCACCTTGGTCCGGAGGACGAAATCGACATATCCTCGAATCCAACTACTGATCCCTGTTCCTCGTTCAATTGCCAACGTTTTACTCTAATGGTTCGACATCGGTCGTCGTGCTGGTTTTCGAGAAAAGCGCGAATAACTTGGATCGCTGCGAAATATTTCAGAGTCCCGTCGAGTTTCAAAGTCGTGCGGCATCTTGGTTCGACCGCGGCAAAAATCGACATATCCTCGAATCCAACTACAGATCCCTGTTCCTCGTTCAATTGCCAACGTTTTACTCTAATGGTTCGACATCGGTCGTCGTGCTGGTTTTCGAGAAAAGCGCGAATAACTTGTATCGCTGGAAATATTTCAGAGTCCCGACGAGTTTCTAAGTCGTGCGGCACCTTGGTCCGGAGGACGAAATCGACATATCCTCGAATCCAACTACTGATCCCTGTTCCTCGTTCAATTGCCAACGTTTTACTATAAGGGTTCGACATCGGTCGTCGTGCTGGTTTTCGAGAAAAGCGCGAATAACTTGGATCGCTGCGAAATATTTCAGAGTCCCGTCGAGTTTCAAAGTCGTGCGGCATCTTGGTTCGACCGCGGCAAAAATCGACATATCCTCGAATCCAACTACAGATCCCTGTTCCTCGTTCAATTGCCAACGTTTTACTCTAATGGTTCGACATCGGTCGTCGTGCTGGTTTTCGAGAAAAGCGCGAATAACTTGTATCGCTGGAAATATTTCAGAGTCCCGACGAGTTTCTAAGTCGTGCGGCACCTTGGTCCGGAGGACGAAATCGACATATCCTCGAATCCAACTACAGATCCCTGTTCCTCGTTCAATTGCCAACGTTTTACTCTAATGGTTCGACATCGGTCGTCGTGCTGGTTTTCGAGAAAAGCGCGAATAACTTGTATCGCTGGAAATATTTCAGAGTCCCGACGAGTTTCAAAGTCGTGCGGCATCTTGGTTCGACCGCGGCAAAAATCGACATATCCTCGAATCCAACTACAGATCCCTGTTCCTCGTTCAATTGCCAACGTTTTACTCTAATGGTTCGACATCGGTCGTCGTGCTGGTTTTCGAGAAAAGCGCGAATAACTTGTATCGCTGGAAATATTTCAGAGTCCCGACGAGTTTCTAAGTCGTGCGGCACCTTGGTCCGGAGGACGAAATCGACATATCCTCGAATCCAACTACTGATCCCTGTTCCTCGTTCAATTGCCAACGTTTTACTATAAGGGTTCGACATCGGTCGTCGTGCTGGTTTTCGAGAAAAGCGCGAATAACTTGGATCGCTGCGAAATATTTCAGAGTCCCGTCGAGTTTCAAAGTCGTGCGGCATCTTGGTTCGACCGCGGCAAAAATCGACATATCCTCGAATCCAACTACAGATCCCTGTTCCTCGTTCAATTGCCAACGTTTTACTCTAATGGTTCGACATCGGTCGTCGTGCTGGTTTTCGAGAAAAGCGCGAATAACTTGTATCGCTGGAAATATTTCAGAGTCCCGACGAGTTTCTAAGTCGTGCGGCACCTTGGTCCGGAGGACGAAATCGACATATCCTCGAATCCAACTACTGATCCCTGTTCCTCGTTCAATTGCCAACGTTTTACTATAAGGGTTCGACATCGGTCGTCGTGCTGGTTTTCGAGAAAAGCGCGAATACCTTGGATCGCTGCGAAATATTTCAGAGTCCCGTCGAGTTTCAAAGTCGTGCGGCATCTTGGTTCGACCGCGGCAAAAATCGACATATCCTCGAATCCAACTACAGATCCCTGTTCCTCGTTCAATTGCCAACGTTTTACTCTAATGGTTCGACATCGGTCGTCGTGCTGGTTTTCGAGAAAAGCGCGAATAACTTGTATCGCTGGAAATATTTCAGAGTCCCGACGAGTTTCTAAGTCGTGCGGCACCTTGGTCCGGAGGACGAAATCGACATATCCTCGAATCCAACTACTGATCCCTGTTCCTCGTTCAATTGCCAACGTTTTACTATAAGGGTTCGACATCGGTCGTCGTGCTGGTTTTCGAGAAAAGCGCGAATAACTTGGATCGCTGCGAAATATTTCAGAGTCCCGTCGAGTTTCAAAGTCGTGCGGCATCTTGGTTCGACCGCGGCAAAAATCGACATATCCTCGAATCCAACTACAGATCCCTGTTCCTCGTTCAATTGCCAACGTTTTACTCTAATGGTTCGACATCGGTCGTCGTGCTGGTTTTCGAGAAAAGCGCGAATAACTTGTATCGCTGGAAATATTTCAGAGTCCCGACGAGTTTCTAAGTCGTGCGGCACCTTGGTCCGGAGGACGAAATCGACATATCCTCGAATCCAACTACTGATCCCTGTTCCTCGTTCAATTGCCAACGTTTTACTATAAGGGTTCGACATCGGTCGTCGTGCTGGTTTTCGAGAAAAGCGCGAATAACTTGGATCGCTGCGAAATATTTCAGAGTCCCGTCGAGTTTCAAAGTCGTGCGGCATCTTGGTTCGACCGCGGCAAAAATCGACATATCCTCGAATCCAACTACAGATCCCTGTTCCTCGTTCAATTGCCAACGTTTTACTCTAATGGTTCGACATCGGTCGTCGTGCTGGTTTTCGAGAAAAGCGCGAATAACTTGTATCGCTGGAAATATTTCAGAGTCCCGACGAGTTTCTAAGTCGTGCGGCACCTTGGTCCGGAGGACGAAATCGACATATCCTCGAATCCAACTACTGATCCCTGTTCCTCGTTCAATTGCCAACGTTTTACTATAAGGGTTCGACATCGGTCGTCGTGCTGGTTTTCGAGAAAAGCGCGAATAACTTGGATCGCTGCGAAATATTTCAGAGTCCCGTCGAGTTTCAAAGTCGTGCGGCATCTTGGTTCGACCGCGGCAAAAATCGACATATCCTCGAATCCAACTACAGATCCCTGTTCCTCGTTCAATTGCCAACGTTTTACTCTAATGGTTCGACATCGGTCGTCGTGCTGGTTTTCGAGAAAAGCGCGAATAACTTGTATCGCTGGAAATATTTCAGAGTCCCGACGAGTTTCTAAGTCGTGCGGCACCTTGGTCCGGAGGACGAAATCGACATATCCTCGAATCCAACTACTGATCCCTGTTCCTCGTTCAATTGCCAACGTTTTACTATAAGGGTTCGACATCGGTCGTCGTGCTGGTTTTCGAGAAAAGCGCGAATAACTTGGATCGCTGCGAAATATTTCAGAGTCCCGTCGAGTTTCAAAGTCGTGCGGCATCTTGGTTCGACCGCGGCAAAAATCGACATATCCTCGAATCCAACTACAGATCCCTGTTCCTCGTTCAATTGCCAACGTTTTACTCTAATGGTTCGACATCGGTCGTCGTGCTGGTTTTCAAGAAAAGCGCGAATAACTTGTATCGCTGGAAATATTTCAGAGTCCCGACGAGTTTCTAAGTCGTGCGGCACCTTGGTCCGGAGGACGAAATCGACATATCCTCGAATCCAACTACTGATCCCTGTTCCTCGTTCAATTGCCAACGTTTTACTATAAGGGTTCGACATCGGTCGTCGTGCTGGTTTTCGAGAAAAGCGCGAATAACTTGGATCGCTGCGAAATATTTCAGAGTCCCGTCGAGTTTCAAAGTCGTGCGGCATCTTGGTTCGACCGCGGCAAAAATCGACATATCCTCGAATCCAACTACAGATCCCTGTTCCTCGTTCAATTGCCAACGTTTTACTCTAATGGTTCGACATCGGTCGTCGTGCTGGTTTTCGAGAAAAGCGCGAATAACTTGTATCGCTGGAAATATTTCAGAGTCCCGACGAGTTTCTAAGTCGTGCGGCACCTTGGTCCGGAGGACGAAATCGACATATCCTCGAATCCAACTACAGATCCCTGTTCCTCGTTCAATTGCCAACGTTTTACTCTAATGGTTCGACATCGGTCGTCGTGCTGGTTTTCGAGAAAAGCGCGAATAACTTGTATCGCTGGAAATATTTCAGAGTCCCGACGAGTTTCAAAGTCGTGCGGCATCTTGGTTCGACCGCGGCAAAAATCGACATATCCTCGAATCCAACTACAGATCCCTGTTCCTCGTTCAATTGCCAACGTTTTACTCTAATGGTTCGACATCGGTCGTCGTGCTGGTTTTCGAGAAAAGCGCGAATAACTTGTATCGCTGGAAATATTTCAGAGTCCCGACGAGTTTCTAAGTCGTGCGGCACCTTGGTCCGGAGGACGAAATCGACATATCCTCGAATCCAACTACTGATCCCTGTTCCTCGTTCAATTGCCAACGTTTTACTATAAGGGTTCGACATCGGTCGTCGTGCTGGTTTTCGAGAAAAGCGCGAATAACTTGGATCGCTGCGAAATATTTCAGAGTCCCGTCGAGTTTCAAAGTCGTGCGGCATCTTGGTTCGACCGCGGCAAAAATCGACATATCCTCGAATCCAACTACAGATCCCTGTTCCTCGTTCAATTGCCAACGTTTTACTCTAATGGTTCGACATCGGTCGTCGTGCTGGTTTTCGAGAAAAGCGCGAATAACTTGTATCGCTGGAAATATTTCAGAGTCCCGACGAGTTTCTAAGTCGTGCGGCACCTTGGTCCGGAGGACGAAATCGACATATCCTCGAATCCAACTACTGATCCCTGTTCCTCGTTCAATTGCCAACGTTTTACTATAAGGGTTCGACATCGGTCGTCGTGCTGGTTTTCGAGAAAAGCGCGAATAACTTGGATCGCTGCGAAATATTTCAGAGTCCCGTCGAGTTTCAAAGTCGTGCGGCATCTTGGTTCGACCGCGGCAAAAATCGACATATCCTCGAATCCAACTACAGATCCCTGTTCCTCGTTCAATTGCCAACGTTTTACTCTAATGGTTCGACATCGGTCGTCGTGCTGGTTTTCGAGAAAAGCGCGAATAACTTGTATCGCTGGAAATATTTCAGAGTCCCGACGAGTTTCTAAGTCGTGCGGCACCTTGGTCCGGAGGACGAAATCGACATATCCTCGAATCCAACTACTGATCCCTGTTCCTCGTTCAATTGCCAACGTTTTACTATAAGGGTTCGACATCGGTCGTCGTGCTGGTTTTCGAGAAAAGCGCGAATAACTTGGATCGCTGCGAAATATTTCAGAGTCCCGTCGAGTTTCAAAGTCGTGCGGCATCTTGGTTCGACCGCGGCAAAAATCGACATATCCTCGAATCCAACTACAGATCCCTGTTCCTCGTTCAATTGCCAACGTTTTACTCTAATGGTTCGACATCGGTCGTCGTGCTGGTTTTCGAGAAAAGCGCGAATAACTTGTATCGCTGGAAATATTTCAGAGTCCCGACGAGTTTCTAAGTCGTGCGGCACCTTGGTCCGGAGGACGAAATCGACATATCCTCGAATCCAACTACTGATCCCTGTTCCTCGTTCAATTGCCAACGTTTTACTATAAGGGTTCGACATCGGTCGTCGTGCTGGTTTTCGAGAAAAGCGCGAATAACTTGGATCGCTGCGAAATATTTCAGAGTCCCGTCGAGTTTCAAAGTCGTGCGGCATCTTGGTTCGACCGCGGCAAAAATCGACATATCCTCGAATCCAACTACAGATCCCTGTTCCTCGTTCAATTGCCAACGTTTTACTCTAATGGTTCGACATCGGTCGTCGTGCTGGTTTTCGAGAAAAGCGCGAATAACTTGTATCGCTGGAAATATTTCAGAGTCCCGACGAGTTTCTAAGTCGTGCGGCACCTTGGTCCGGAGGACGAAATCGACATATCCTCGAATCCAACTACTGATCCCTGTTCCTCGTTCAATTGCCAACGTTATACTATAAGGGTTCGACATCGGTCGTCGTGCTGGTTTTCGAGAAAAGCGCGAATAACTTGGATCGCTGCGAAATATTTCAGAGTCCCGTCGAGTTTCAAAGTCGTGCGGCATCTTGGTTCGACCGCGGCAAAAATCGACATATCCTCGAATCCAACTACAGATCCCTGTTCCTCGTTCAATTGCCAACGTTTTACTCTAATGGTTCGACATCGGTCGTCGTGCTGGTTTTCGAGAAAAGCGCGAATAACTTGTATCGCTGGAAATATTTCAGAGTCCCGACGAGTTTCTAAGTCGTGCGGCACCTTGGTCCGGAGGACGAAATCGACATATCCTCGAATCCAACTACTGATCCCTGTTCCTCGTTCAATTGCCAACGTTTTACTATAAGGGTTCGACATCGGTCGTCGTGCTGGTTTTCGAGAAAAGCGCGAATAACTTGGATCGCTGCGAAATATTTCAGAGTCCCGTCGAGTTTCAAAGTCGTGCGGCATCTTGGTTCGACCGCGGCAAAAATCGACATATCCTCGAATCCAACTACAGATCCCTGTTCCTCGTTCAATTGCCAACGTTTTACTCTAATGGTTCGACATCGGTCGTCGTGCTGGTTTTCGAGAAAAGCGCGAATAACTTGTATCGCTGGAAATATTTCAGAGTCCCGACGAGTTTCTAAGTCGTGCGGCACCTTGGTCCGGAGGACGAAATCGACATATCCTCGAATCCAACTACAGATCCCTGTTCCTCGTTCAATTGCCAACGTTTTACTCTAATGGTTCGACATCGGTCGTCGTGCTGGTTTTCGAGAAAAGCGCGAATAACTTGGATCGCTGCGAAATATTTCAGAGTCCCGTCGAGTTTCAAAGTCGTGCGGCATCTTGGTTCGACCGCGGCAAAAATCGACATATCCTCGAATCCAACTACAGATCCCTGTTCCTCGTTCAATTGCCAACGTTTTACTCTAATGGTTCGACATCGGTCGTCGTGCTGGTTTTCGAGAAAAGCGCGAATAACTTGTATCGCTGGAAATATTTCAGAGTCCCGACGAGTTTCTAAGTCGTGCGGCACCTTGGTCCGGAGGACGAAATCGACATATCCTCGAATCCAACTACTGATCCCTGTTCCTCGTTCAATTGCCAACGTTTTACTATAAGGGTTCGACATCGGTCGTCGTGCTGGTTTTCGAGAAAAGCGCGAATAACTTGGATCGCTGCGAAATATTTCAGAGTCCCGTCGAGTTTCAAAGTCGTGCGGCATCTTGGTTCGACCGCGGCAAAAATCGACATATCCTCGAATCCAACTACAGATCCCTGTTCCTCGTTCAATTGCCAACGTTTTACTCTAATGGTTCGACATCGGTCGTCGTGCTGGTTTTCGAGAAAAGCGCGAATAACTTGTATCGCTGGAAATATTTCAGAGTCCCGACGAGTTTCTAAGTCGTGCGGCACCTTGGTCCGGAGGACGAAATCGACATATCCTCGAATCCAACTACTGATCCCTGTTCCTCGTTCAATTGCCAACGTTTTACTCTAATGGTTCGACATCGGTCGTCGTGCTGGTTTTCGAGAAAAGCGCGAATAACTTGTATCGCTGGAAATATTTCAGAGTCCCGACGAGTTTCAAAGTCGTGCGGCATCTTGGTTCGACCGCGGCAAAAATCGACATATCCTCGAATCCAACTACAGATCCCTGTTCCTCGTTCAATTGCCAACGTTTTACTCTAATGGTTCGACATCGGTCGTCGTGCTGGTTTTCGAGAAAAGCGCGAATAACTTGTATCGCTGGAAATATTTCAGAGTCCCGACGAGTTTCTAAGTCGTGCGGCACCTTGGTCCGGAAGACGAAATCGACATATCCTCGAATCCAACTACTGATCCCTGTTCCTCGTTCAATTGCCAACGTTTTACTATAAGGGTTCGACATCGGTCGTCGTGCTGGTTTTCGAGAAAAGCGCGAATAACTTGGATCGCTGCGAAATATTTCAGAGTCCCGTCGAGTTTCAAAGTCGTGCGGCATCTTGGTTCGACCGCGGCAAAAATCGACATATCCTCGAATCCAACTACAGATCCCTGTTCCTCGTTCAATTGCCAACGTTTTACTCTAATGGTTCGACATCGGTCGTCGTGCTGGTTTTCGAGAAAAGCGCGAATAACTTGTATCGCTGGAAATATTTCAGAGTCCCGACGAGTTTCTAAGTCGTGCGGCACCTTGGTCCGGAGGACGAAATCGACATATCCTCGAATCCAACTACTGATCCCTGTTCCTCGTTCAATTGCCAACGTTTTACTATAAGGGTTCGACATCGGTCGTCGTGCTGGTTTTCGAGAAAAGCGCGAATAACTTGGATCGCTGCGAAATATTTCAGAGTCCCGTCGAGTTTCAAAGTCGTGCGGCATCTTGGTTCGACCGCGGCAAAAATCGACATATCCTCGAATCCAACTACAGATCCCTGTTCCTCGTTCAATTGCCAACGTTTTACTCTAATGGTTCGACATCGGTCGTCGTGCTGGTTTTCGAGAAAAGCGCGAATAACTTGTATCGCTGGAAATATTTCAGAGTCCCGACGAGTTTCTAAGTCGTGCGGCACCTTGGTCCGGAGGACGAAATCGACATATCCTCGAATCCAACTACAGATCCCTGTTCCTCGTTCAATTGCCAACGTTTTACTCTAATGGTTCGACATCGGTCGTCGTGCTGGTTTTCGAGAAAAGCGCGAATAACTTGTATCGCTGGAAATATTTCAGAGTCCCGACGAGTTTCAAAGTCGTGCGGCATCTTGGTTCGACCGCGGCAAAAATCGACATATCCTCGAATCCAACTACAGATCCCTGTTCCTCGTTCAATTGCCAACGTTTTACTCTAATGGTTCGACATCGGTCGTCGTGCTGGTTTTCGAGAAAAGCGCGAATAACTTGTATCGCTGGAAATATTTCAGAGTCCCGACGAGTTTCTAAGTCGTGCGGCACCTTGGTCCGGAGGACGAAATCGACATATCCTCGAATCCAACTACTGATCCCTGTTCCTCGTTCAATTGCCAACGTTTTACTATAAGGGTTCGACATCGGTCGTCGTGCTGGTTTTCGAGAAAAGCGCGAATAACTTGGATCGCTGCGAAATATTTCAGAGTCCCGTCGAGTTTCAAAGTCGTGCGGCATCTTGGTTCGACCGCGGCAAAAATCGACATATCCTCGAATCCAACTACAGATCCCTGTTCCTCGTTCAATTGCCAACGTTTTACTCTAATGGTTCGACATCGGTCGTCGTGCTGGTTTTCGAGAAAAGCGCGAATAACTTGTATCGCTGGAAATATTTCAGAGTCCCGACGAGTTTCTAAGTCGTGCGGCACCTTGGTCCGGAGGACGAAATCGACATATCCTCGAATCCAACTACTGATCCCTGTTCCTCGTTCAATTGCCAACGTTTTACTATAAGGGTTCGACATCGGTCGTCGTGCTGGTTTTCGAGAAAAGCGCGAATAACTTGGATCGCTGCGAAATATTTCAGAGTCCCGTCGAGTTTCAAAGTCGTGCGGCATCTTGGTTCGACCGCGGCAAAAATCGACATATCCTCGAATCCAACTACAGATCCCTGTTCCTCGTTCAATTGCCAACGTTTTACTCTAATGGTTCGACATCGGTCGTCGTGCTGGTTTTCGAGAAAAGCGCGAATAACTTGTATCGCTGGAAATATTTCAGAGTCCCGACGAGTTTCTAAGTCGTGCGGCACCTTGGTCCGGAGGACGAAATCGACATATCCTCGAATCCAACTACTGATCCCTGTTCCTCGTTCAATTGCCAACGTTTTACTATAAGGGTTCGACATCGGTCGTCGTGCTGGTTTTCGAGAAAAGCGCGAATAACTTGGATCGCTGCGAAATATTTCAGAGTCCCGTCGAGTTTCAAAGTCGTGCGGCATCTTGGTTCGACCGCGGCAAAAATCGACATATCCTCGAATCCAACTACAGATCCCTGTTCCTCGTTCAATTGCCAACGTTTTACTCTAATGGTTCGACATCGGTCGTCGTGCTGGTTTTCGAGAAAAGCGCGAATAACTTGTATCGCTGGAAATATTTCAGAGTCCCGACGAGTTTCTAAGTCGTGCGGCACCTTGGTCCGGAGGACGAAATCGACATATCCTCGAATCCAACTACAGATCCCTGTTCCTCGTTCAATTGCCAACGTTTTACTCTAATGGTTCGACATCGGTCGTCGTGCTGGTTTTCGAGAAAAGCGCGAATAACTTGTATCGCTGGAAATATTTCAGAGTCCCGACGAGTTTCAAAGTCGTGCGGCATCTTGGTTCGACCGCGGCAAAAATCGACATATCCTCGAATCCAACTACAGATCCCTGTTCCTCGTTCAATTGCCAACGTTTTACTCTAATGGTTCGACATCGGTCGTCGTGCTGGTTTTCGAGAAAAGCGCGAATAACTTGTATCGCTGGAAATATTTCAGAGTCCCGACGAGTTTCTAAGTCGTGCGGCACCTTGGTCCGGAGGACGAAATCGACATATCCTCGAATCCAACTACTGATCCCTGTTCCTCGTTCAATTGCCAACGTTTTACTATAAGGGTTCGACATCGGTCGTCGTGCTGGTTTTCGAGAAAAGCGCGAATAACTTGGATCGCTGCGAAATATTTCAGAGTCCCGTCGAGTTTCAAAGTCGTGCGGCATCTTGGTTCGACCGCGGCAAAAATCGACATATCCTCGAATCCAACTACAGATCCCTGTTCCTCGTTCAATTGCCAACGTTTTACTCTAATGGTTCGACATCGGTCGTCGTGCTGGTTTTCGAGAAAAGCGCGAATAACTTGTATCGCTGGAAATATTTCAGAGTCCCGACGAGTTTCTAAGTCGTGCGGCACCTTGGTCCGGAGGACGAAATCGACATATCCTCGAATCCAACTACTGATCCCTGTTCCTCGTTCAATTGCCAACGTTTTACTATAAGGGTTCGACATCGGTCGTCGTGCTGGTTTTCGAGAAAAGCGCGAATAACTTGGATCGCTGCGAAATATTTCAGAGTCCCGTCGAGTTTCAAAGTCGTGCGGCATCTTGGTTCGACCGCGGCAAAAATCGACATATCCTCGAATCCAACTACAGATCCCTGTTCCTCGTTCAATTGCCAACGTTTTACTCTAATGGTTCGACATCGGTCGTCGTGCTGGTTTTCGAGAAAAGCGCGAATAACTTGTATCGCTGGAAATATTTCAGAGTCCCGACGAGTTTCTAAGTCGTGCGGCACCTTGGTCCGGAGGACGAAATCGACATATCCTCGAATCCAACTACTGATCCCTGTTCCTCGTTCAATTGCCAACGTTTTACTATAAGGGTTCGACATCGGTCGTCGTGCTGGTTTTCGAGAAAAGCGCGAATAACTTGGATCGCTGCGAAATATTTCAGAGTCCCGTCGAGTTTCAAAGTCGTGCGGCATCTTGGTTCGACCGCGGCAAAAATCGACATATCCTCGAATCCAACTACAGATCCCTGTTCCTCGTTCAATTGCCAACGTTTTACTCTAATGGTTCGACATCGGTCGTCGTTCTGGTTTTCGAGAAAAGCGCGAATAACTTGTATCGCTGGAAATATTTCAGAGTCCCGACGAGTTTCTAAGTCGTGCGGCACCTTGGTCCGGAGGACGAAATCGACATATCCTCGAATCCAACTACTGATCCCTGTTCCTCGTTCAATTGCCAACGTTTTACTATAAGGGTTCGACATCGGTCGTCGTGCTGGTTTTCGAGAAAAGCGCGAATAACTTGGATCGCTGCGAAATATTTCAGAGTCCCGTCGAGTTTCAAAGTCGTGCGGCATCTTGGTTCGACCGCGGCAAAAATCGACATATCCTCGAATCCAACTACAGATCCCTGTTCCTCGTTCAATTGCCAACGTTTTACTCTAATGGTTCGACATCGGTCGTCGTGCTGGTTTTCGAGAAAAGCGCGAATAACTTGTATCGCTGGAAATATTTCAGAGTCCCGACGAGTTTCTAAGTCGTGCGGCACCTTGGTCCGGAGGACGAAATCGACATATCCTCGAATCCAACTACTGATCCCTGTTCCTCGTTCAATTGCCAACGTTTTACTATAAGGGTTCGACATCGGTCGTCGTGCTGGTTTTCGAGAAAAGCGCGAATAACTTGGATCGCTGCGAAATATTTCAGAGTCCCGTCGAGTTTCAAAGTCGTGCGGCATCTTGGTTCGACCGCGGCAAAAATCGACATATCCTCGAATCCAACTACAGATCCCTGTTCCTCGTTCAATTGCCAACGTTTTACTCTAATGGTTCGACATCGGTCGTCGTGCTGGTTTTCGAGAAAAGCGCGAATAACTTGTATCGCTGGAAATATTTCAGAGTCCCGACGAGTTTCTAAGTCGTGCGGCACCTTGGTCCGGAGGACGAAATCGACATATCCTCGAATCCAACTACTGATCCCTGTTCCTCGTTCAATTGCCAACGTTTTACTATAAGGGTTCGACATCGGTCGTCGTGCTGGTTTTCGAGAAAAGCGCGAATAACTTGGATCGCTGCGAAATATTTCAGAGTCCCGTCGAGTTTCAAAGTCGTGCGGCATCTTGGTTCGACCGCGGCAAAAATCGACATATCCTCGAATCCAACTACAGATCCCTGTTCCTCGTTCAATTGCCAACGTTTTACTCTAATGGTTCGACATCGGTCGTCGTGCTGGTTTTCGAGAAAAGCGCGAATAACTTGTATCGCTGGAAATATTTCAGAGTCCCGACGAGTTTCTAAGTCGTGCGGCACCTTGGTCCGGAGGACGAAATCGACATATCCTCGAATCCAACTACTGATCCCTGTTCCTCGTTCAATTGCCAACGTTTTACTATAAGGGTTCGACATCGGTCGTCGTGCTGGTTTTCGAGAAAAGCGCGAATAACTTGGATCGCTGCGAAATATTTCAGAGTCCCGTCGAGTTTCAAAGTCGTGCGGCATCTTGGTTCGACCGCGGCAAAAATCGACATATCCTCGAATCCAACTACAGATCCCTGTTCCTCGTTCAATTGCCAACGTTTTACTCTAATGGTTCGACATCGGTCGTCGTGCTGGTTTTCGAGAAAAGCGCGAATAACTTGTATCGCTGGAAATATTTCAGAGTCCCGACGAGTTTCTAAGTCGTGCGGCACCTTGGTCCGGAGGACGAAATCGACATATCCTCGAATCCAACTACAGATCCCTGTTCCTCGTTCAATTGCCAACGTTTTACTCTAATGGTTCGACATCGGTCGTCGTGCTGGTTTTCGAGAAAAGCGCGAATAACTTGTATCGCTGGAAATATTTCAGAGTCCCGACGAGTTTCAAAGTCGTGCGGCATCTTGGTTCGACCGCGGCAAAAATCGACATATCCTCGAATCCAACTACAGATCCCTGTTCCTCGTTCAATTGCCAACGTTTTACTCTAATGGTTCGACATCGGTCGTCGTGCTGGTTTTCGAGAAAAGCGCGAATAACTTGTATCGCTGGAAATATTTCAGAGTCCCGACGAGTTTCTAAGTCGTGCGGCACCTTGGTCCGGAGGACGAAATCGACATATCCTCGAATCCAACTACTGATCCCTGTTCCTCGTTCAATTGCCAACGTTTTACTATAAGGGTTCGACATCGGTCGTCGTGCTGGTTTTCGAGAAAAGCGCGAATAACTTGGATCGCTGCGAAATATTTCAGAGTCCCGTCGAGTTTCAAAGTCGTGCGGCATCTTGGTTCGACCGCGGCAAAAATCGACATATCCTCGAATCCAACTACAGATCCCTGTTCCTCGTTCAATTGCCAACGTTTTACTCTAATGGTTCGACATCGGTCGTCGTGCTGGTTTTCGAGAAAAGCGCGAATAACTTGTATCGCTGGAAATATTTCAGAGTCCCGACGAGTTTCTAAGTCGTGCGGCACCTTGGTCCGGAGGACGAAATCGACATATCCTCGAATCCAACTACTGATCCCTGTTCCTCGTTCAATTGCCAACGTTTTACTATAAGAGTTCGACATCGGTCGTCGTGCTGGTTTTCGAGAAAAGCGCGAATAACTTGGATCGCTGCGAAATATTTCAGAGTCCCGTCGAGTTTCAAAGTCGTGCGGCATCTTGGTTCGACCGCGGCAAAAATCGACATATCCTCGAATCCAACTACAGATCCCTGTTCCTCGTTCAATTGCCAACGTTTTACTCTAATGGTTCGACATCGGTCGTCGTGCTGGTTTTCGAGAAAAGCGCGAATAACTTGTATCGCTGGAAATATTTCAGAGTCCCGACGAGTTTCTAAGTCGTGCGGCACCTTGGTCCGGAGGACGAAATCGACATATCCTCGAATCCAACTACTGATCCCTGTTCCTCGTTCAATTGCCAACGTTTTACTATAAGGGTTCGACATCGGTCGTCGTGCTGGTTTTCGAGAAAAGCGCGAATAACTTGGATCGCTGCGAAATATTTCAGAGTCCCGTCGAGTTTCAAAGTCGTGCGGCATCTTGGTTCGACCGCGGCAAAAATCGACATATCCTCGAATCCAACTACAGATCCCTGTTCCTCGTTCAATTGCCAACGTTTTACTCTAATGGTTCGACATCGGTCGTCGTGCTGGTTTTCGAGAAAAGCGCGAATAACTTGTATCGCTGGAAATATTTCAGAGTCCCGACGAGTTTCTAAGTCGTGCGGCACCTTGGTCCGGAGGACGAAATCGACATATCCTCGAATCCAACTACTGATCCCTGTTCCTCGTTCAATTGCCAACGTTTTACTATAAGGGTTCGACATCGGTCGTCGTGCTGGTTTTCGAGAAAAGCGCGAATAACTTGGATCGCTGCGAAATATTTCAGAGTCCCGTCGAGTTTCAAAGTCGTGCGGCATCTTGGTTCGACCGCGGCAAAAATCGACATATCCTCGAATCCAACTACAGATCCCTGTTCCTCGTTCAATTGCCAACGTTTTACTCTAATGGTTCGACATCGGTCGTCGTGCTGGTTTTCGAGAAAAGCGCGAATAACTTGTATCGCTGGAAATATTTCAGAGTCCCGACGAGTTTCTAAGTCGTGCGGCACCTTGGTCCGGAGGACGAAATCGACATATCCTCGAATCCAACTACTGATCCCTGTTCCTCGTTCAATTGCCAACGTTTTACTATAAGGGTTCGACATCGGTCGTCGTGCTGGTTTTCGAGAAAAGCGCGAATAACTTGGATCGCTGCGAAATATTTCAGAGTCCCGTCGAGTTTCAAAGTCGTGCGGCATCTTGGTTCGACCGCGGCAAAAATCGACATATCCTCGAATCCAACTACAGATCCCTGTTCCTCGTTCAATTGCCAACGTTTTACTCTAATGGTTCGACATCGGTCGTCGTGCTGGTTTTCGAGAAAAGCGCGAATAACTTGTATCGCTGGAAATATTTCAGAGTCCCGACGAGTTTCTAAGTCGTGCGGCACCTTGGTCCGGAGGACGAAATCGACATATCCTCGAATCCAACTACTGATCCCTGTTCCTCGTTCAATTGCCAACGTTTTACTATAAGGGTTCGACATCGGTCGTCGTGCTGGTTTTCGAGAAAAGCGCGAATAACTTGGATCGCTGCGAAATATTTCAGAGTCCCGTCGAGTTTCAAAGTCGTGCGGCATCTTGGTTCGACCGCGGCAAAAATCGACATATCCTCGAATCCAACTACAGATCCCTGTTCCTCGTTCAATTGCCAACGTTTTACTCTAATGGTTCGACATCGGTCGTCGTGCTGGTTTTCGAGAAAAGCGCGAATAACTTGTATCGCTGGAAATATTTCAGAGTCCCGACGAGTTTCTAAGTCGTGCGGCACCTTGGTCCGGAGGACGAAATCGACATATCCTCGAATCCAACTACAGATCCCTGTTCCTCGTTCAATTGCCAACGTTTTACTCTAATGGTTCGACATCGGTCGTCGTGCTGGTTTTCGAGAAAAGCGCGAATAACTTGTATCGCTGGAAATATTTCAGAGTCCCGACGAGTTTCAAAGTCGTGCGGCATCTTGGTTCGACCGCGGCAAAAATCGACATATCCTCGAATCCAACTACAGATCCCTGTTCCTCGTTCAATTGCCAACGTTTTACTCTAATGGTTCGACATCGGTCGTCGTGCTGGTTTTCGAGAAAAGCGCGAATAACTTGTATCGCTGGAAATATTTCAGAGTCCCGACGAGTTTCTAAGTCGTGCGGCACCTTGGTCCGGAGGACGAAATCGACATATCCTCGAATCCAACTACTGATCCCTGTTCCTCGTTCAATTGCCAACGTTTTACTATAAGGGTTCGACATCGGTCGTCGTGCTGGTTTTCGAGAAAAGCGCGAATAACTTGGATCGCTGCGAAATATTTCAGAGTCCCGTCGAGTTTCAAAGTCGTGCGGCATCTTGGTTCGACCGCGGCAAAAATCGACATATCCTCGAATCCAACTACAGATCCCTGTTCCTCGTTCAATTGCCAACGTTTTACTCTAATGGTTCGACATCGGTCGTCGTGCTGGTTTTCGAGAAAAGCGCGAATAACTTGTATCGCTGGAAATATTTCAGAGTCCCGACGAGTTTCTAAGTCGTGCGGCACCTTGGTCCGGAGGACGAAATCGACATATCCTCGAATCCAACTACTGATCCCTGTTCCTCGTTCAATTGCCAACGTTTTACTATAAGGGTTCGACATCGGTCGTCGTGCTGGTTTTCGAGAAAAGCGCGAATAACTTGGATCGCTGCGAAATATTTCAGAGTCCCGTCGAGTTTCAAAGTCGTGCGGCATCTTGGTTCGACCGCGGCAAAAATCGACATATCCTCGAATCCAACTACAGATCCCTGTTCCTCGTTCAATTGCCAACGTTTTACTCTAATGGTTCGACATCGGTCGTCGTGCTGGTTTTCGAGAAAAGCGCGAATAACTTGTATCGCTGGAAATATTTCAGAGTCCCGACGAGTTTCTAAGTCGTGCGGCACCTTGGTCCGGAGGACGAAATCGACATATCCTCGAATCCAACTACTGATCCCTGTTCCTCGTTCAATTGCCAACGTTTTACTATAAGGGTTCGACATCGGTCGTCGTGCTGGTTTTCGAGAAAAGCGCGAATAACTTGGATCGCTGCGAAATATTTCAGAGTCCCGTCGAGTTTCAAAGTCGTGCGGCATCTTGGTTCGACCGCGGCAAAAATCGACATATCCTCGAATCCAACTACAGATCCCTGTTCCTCGTTCAATTGCCAACGTTTTACTCTAATGGTTCGACATCGGTCGTCGTGCTGGTTTTCGAGAAAAGCGCGAATAACTTGTATCGCTGGAAATATTTCAGAGTCCCGACGAGTTTCTAAGTCGTGCGGCACCTTGGTCCGGAGGACGAAATCGACATATCCTCGAATCCAACTACTGATCCCTGTTCCTCGTTCAATTGCCAACGTTTTACTATAAGGGTTCGACATCGGTCGTCGTGCTGGTTTTCGAGAAAAGCGCGAATAACTTGGATCGCTGCGAAATATTTCAGAGTCCCGTCGAGTTTCAAAGTCGTGCGGCATCTTGGTTCGACCGCGGCAAAAATCGACATATCCTCGAATCCAACTACAGATCCCTGTTCCTCGTTCAATTGCCAACGTTTTACTCTAATGGTTCGACATCGGTCGTCGTGCTGGTTTTCGAGAAAAGCGCGAATAACTTGTATCGCTGGAAATATTTCAGAGTCCCGACGAGTTTCTAAGTCGTGCGGCACCTTGGTCCGGAGGACGAAATCGACATATCCTCGAATCCAACTACAGATCCCTGTTCCTCGTTCAATTGCCAACGTTTTACTCTAATGGTTCGACATCGGTCGTCGTGCTGGTTTTCGAGAAAAGCGCGAATAACTTGTATCGCTGGAAATATTTCAGAGTCCCGACGAGTTTCAAAGTCGTGCGGCATCTTGGTTCGACCGCGGCAAAAATCGACATATCCTCGAATCCAACTACAGATCCCTGTTCCTCGTTCAATTGCCAACGTTTTACTCTAATGGTTCGACATCGGTCGTCGTGCTGGTTTTCGAGAAAAGCGCGAATAACTTGTATCGCTGGAAATATTTCAGAGTCCCGACGAGTTTCTAAGTCGTGCGGCACCTTGGTCCGGAGGACGAAATCGACATATCCTCGAATCCAACTACTGATCCCTGTTCCTCGTTCAATTGCCAACGTTTTACTATAAGGGTTCGACATCGGTCGTCGTGCTGGTTTTCGAGAAAAGCGCGAATAACTTGGATCGCTGGAAATATTTCAGAGTCCCGACGAGTTTCTAAGTCGTGCGGCACCTTGGTCCGGAGGACGAAATCGACATATCCTCGAATCCAACTACAGATCCCTGTTCCTCGTTCAATTGCCAACGTTTTACTCTAATGGTTCGACATCGGTCGTCGTGCTGGTTTTCGAGAAAAGCGCGAATAACTTGTATCGCTGGAAATATTTCAGAGTCCCGACGAGTTTCTAAGTCGTGCGGCACCTTGGTCCGGAGGACGAAATCGACATATCCTCGAATCCAACTACTGATCCCTGTTCCTCGTTCAATTGCCAACGTTTTACTATAAGGGTTCGACATCGGTCGTCGTGCTGGTTTTCGAGAAAAGCGCGAATAACTTGGATCGCTGCGAAATATTTCAGAGTCCCGTCGAGTTTCAAAGTCGTGCGGCATCTTGGTTCGACCGCGGCAAAAATCGACATATCCTCGAATCCAACTACAGATCCCTGTTCCTCGTTCAATTGCCAACGTTTTACTCTAATGGTTCGACATCGGTCGTCGTGCTGGTTTTCGAGAAAAGCGCGAATAACTTGTATCGCTGGAAATATTTCAGAGTCCCGACGAGTTTCTAAGTCGTGCGGCACCTTGGTCCGGAGGACGAAATCGACATATCCTCGAATCCAACTACTGATCCCTGTTCCTCGTTCAATTGCCAACGTTTTACTATAAGGGTTCGACATCGGTCGTCGTGCTGGTTTTCGAGAAAAGCGCGAATAACTTGGATCGCTGCGAAATATTTCAGAGTCCCGTCGAGTTTCAAAGTCGTGCGGCATCTTGGTTCGACCGCGGCAAAAATCGACATATCCTCGAATCCAACTACAGATCCCTGTTCCTCGTTCAATTGCCAACGTTTTACTCTAATGGTTCGACATCGGTCGTCGTGCTGGTTTTCGAGAAAAGCGCGAATAACTTGTATCGCTGGAAATATTTCAGAGTCCCGACGAGTTTCTAAGTCGTGCGGCACCTTGGTCCGGAGGACGAAATCGACATATCCTCGAATCCAACTACAGATCCCTGTTCCTCGTTCAATTGCCAACGTTTTACTCTAATGGTTCGACATCGGTCGTCGTGCTGGTTTTCGAGAAAAGCGCGAATAACTTGTATCGCTGGAAATATTTCAGAGTCCCGACGAGTTTCAAAGTCGTGCGGCATCTTGGTTCGACCGCGGCAAAAATCGACATATCCTCGAATCCAACTACAGATCCCTGTTCCTCGTTCAATTGCCAACGTTTTACTCTAATGGTTCGACATCGGTCGTCGTGCTGGTTTTCGAGAAAAGCGCGAATAACTTGTATCGCTGGAAATATTTCAGAGTCCCGACGAGTTTCTAAGTCGTGCGGCACCTTGGTCCGGAGGACGAAATCGACATATCCTCGAATCCAACTACTGATCCCTGTTCCTCGTTCAATTGCCAACGTTTTACTATAAGGGTTCGACATCGGTCGTCGTGCTGGTTTTCGAGAAAAGCGCGAATAACTTGGATCGCTGCGAAATATTTCAGAGTCCCGTCGAGTTTCAAAGTCGTGCGGCATCTTGGTTCGACCGCGGCAAAAATCGACATATCCTCGAATCCAACTACAGATCCCTGTTCCTCGTTCAATTGCCAACGTTTTACTCTAATGGTTCGACATCGGTCGTCGTGCTGGTTTTCGAGAAAAGCGCGAATAACTTGTATCGCTGGAAATATTTCAGAGTCCCGACGAGTTTCTAAGTCGTGCGGCACCTTGGTCCGGAGGACGAAATCGACATATCCTCGAATCCAACTACAGATCCCTGTTCCTCGTTCAATTGCCAACGTTTTACTCTAATGGTTCGACATCGGTCGTCGTGCTGGTTTTCGAGAAAAGCGCGAATAACTTGTATCGCTGGAAATATTTCAGAGTCCCGACGAGTTTCAAAGTCGTGCGGCATCTTGGTTCGACCGCGGCAAAAATCGACATATCCTCGAATCCAACTACAGATCCCTGTTCCTCGTTCAATTGCCAACGTTTTACTCTAATGGTTCGACATCGGTCGTCGTGCTGGTTTTCGAGAAAAGCGCGAATAACTTGTATCGCTGGAAATATTTCAGAGTCCCGACGAGTTTCTAAGTCGTGCGGCACCTCGGTCCGGAGGACGAAATCGACATATCCTCGAATCCAACTACTGATCCCTGTTCCTCGTTCAATTGCCAACGTTTTACTATAAGGGTTCGACATCGGTCGTCGTGCTGGTTTTCGAGAAAAGCGCGAATAACTTGGATCGCTGGAAATATTTCAGAGTCCCGACGAGTTTCTAAGTCGTGCGGCACCTTGGTCCGGAGGACGAAATCGACATATCCTCGAATCCAACTACTGATCCCTGTTCCTCGTTCAATTGCCAACGTTTTACTATAAGGGTTCGACATCGGTCGTCGTGCTGGTTTTCGAGAAAAGCGCGAATAACTTGGATCGCTGCGAAATATTTCAGAGTCCCGTCGAGTTTCAAAGTCGTGCGGCATCTTGGTTCGACCGCGGCAAAAATCGACATATCCTCGAATCCAACTACAGATCCCTGTTCCTCGTTCAATTGCCAACGTTTTACTCTAATGGTTCGACATCGGTCGTCGTGCTGGTTTTCGAGAAAAGCGCGAATAACTTGTATCGCTGGAAATATTTCAGAGTCCCGACGAGTTTCTAAGTCGTGCGGCACCTTGGTCCGGAGGACGAAATCGACATATCCTCGAATCCAACTACTGATCCCTGTTCCTCGTTCAATTGCCAACGTTTTACTATAAGGGTTCGACATCGGTCGTCGTGCTGGTTTTCGAGAAAAGCGCGAATAACTTGGATCGCTGCGAAATATTTCAGAGTCCCGTCGAGTTTCAAAGTCGTGCGGCATCTTGGTTCGACCGCGGCAAAAATCGACATATCCTCGAATCCAACTACAGATCCCTGTTCCTCGTTCAATTGCCAACGTTTTACTCTAATGGTTCGACATCGGTCGTCGTGCTGGTTTTCGAGAAAAGCGCGAATAACTTGTATCGCTGGAAATATTTCAGAGTCCCGACGAGTTTCTAAGTCGTGCGGCACCTTGGTCCGGAGGACGAAATCGACATATCCTCGAATCCAACTACTGATCCCTGTTCCTCGTTCAATTGCCAACGTTTTACTATAAGGGTTCGACATCGGTCGTCGTGCTGGTTTTCGAGAAAAGCGCGAATAACTTGGATCGCTGCGAAATATTTCAGAGTCCCGTCGAGTTTCAAAGTCGTGCGGCATCTTGGTTCGACCGCGGCAAAAATCGACATATCCTCGAATCCAACTACAGATCCCTGTTCCTCGTTCAATTGCCAACGTTTTACTCTAATGGTTCGACATCGGTCGTCGTGCTGGTTTTCGAGAAAAGCGCGAATAACTTGTATCGCTGGAAATATTTCAGAGTCCCGACGAGTTTCTAAGTCGTGCGGCACCTTGGTCCGGAGGACGAAATCGACATATCCTCGAATCCAACTACTGATCCCTGTTCCTCGTTCAATTGCCAACGTTTTACTATAAGGGTTCGACATCGGTCGTCGTGCTGGTTTTCGAGAAAAGCGCGAATAACTTGGATCGCTGCGAAATATTTCAGAGTCCCGTCGAGTTTCAAAGTCGTGCGGCATCTTGGTTCGACCGCGGCAAAAATCGACATATCCTCGAATCCAACTACAGATCCCTGTTCCTCGTTCAATTGCCAACGTTTTACTCTAATGGTTCGACATCGGTCGTCGTGCTGGTTTTCGAGAAAAGCGCGAATAACTTGTATCGCTGGAAATATTTCAGAGTCCCGACGAGTTTCTAAGTCGTGCGGCACCTTGGTCCGGAGGACGAAATCGACATATCCTCGAATCCAACTACAGATCCCTGTTCCTCGTTCAATTGCCAACGTTTTACTCTAATGGTTCGACATCGGTCGTCGTGCTGGTTTTCGAGAAAAGCGCGAATAACTTGTATCGCTGGAAATATTTCAGAGTCCCGACGAGTTTCAAAGTCGTGCGGCATCTTGGTTCGACCGCGGCAAAAATCGACATATCCTCGAATCCAACTACAGATCCCTGTTCCTCGTTCAATTGCCAACGTTTTACTCTAATGGTTCGACATCGGTCGTCGTGCTGGTTTTCGAGAAAAGCGCGAATAACTTGTATCGCTGGAAATATTTCAGAGTCCCGACGAGTTTCTAAGTCGTGCGGCACCTTGGTCCGGAGGACGAAATCGACATATCCTCGAATCCAACTACTGATCCCTGTTCCTCGTTCAATTGCCAACGTTTTACTATAAGGGTTCGACATCGGTCGTCGTGCTGGTTTTCGAGAAAAGCGCGAATAACTTGGATCGCTGCGAAATATTTCAGAGTCCCGTCGAGTTTCAAAGTCGTGCGGCATCTTGGTTCGACCGCGGCAAAAATCGACATATCCTCGAATCCAACTACAGATCCCTGTTCCTCGTTCAATTGCCAACGTTTTACTCTAATGGTTCGACATCGGTCGTCGTGCTGGTTTTCGAGAAAAGCGCGAATAACTTGTATCGCTGGAAATATTTCAGAGTCCCGACGAGTTTCTAAGTCGTGCGGCACCTTGGTCCGGAGGACGAAATCGACATATCCTCGAATCCAACTACTGATCCCTGTTCCTCGTTCAATTGCCAACGTTTTACTATAAGGGTGTACGGGTTACCAAGCGAATGGACGTGTTACTGTGTCGCTCCTGTCCCTGTGACTTTTAACGGTGTTAGTAGTGGGCTTTTTAGTTTAATTTTTATATGTGAATCTGTACGTTTTCGTGCTGATTATATGTGCATCGATTGATAGTGGCTGTCGAGCCAGCTGCTGGTCGTTTTTCTTGTGTTTCCGTATAATCTGTGGCTGGTGTTGCAGATAGGCTTATTGACTCTTCCGTTAATTTTGTGTTTACACTGCTGGAACCTTAGTGTACGTGTATACACGTACCGCCTGATCGCAATACAATATCAGTATTGTCAACCTCACCGGCTGTCAACTTTACTCTACTTCCTCAAGTGGGATCTAATCTGCATAATGAATGCCAACAAAAAGGTTATTTGTAAGGGGTGCTCTACTGTGGTTGCTAATCCTGTGGTGTGCAACTCTTGCGGTATAGCGTCGCATCCAGGTAACAATTGTCTGCAGCGCTGTGCTCATCCATGGACTACCCGTAGATTATTGGACTGTAAAGATCTGGCAACCACTGCTGCCCCACCATCGCCGACCAACGCTATGAGTAATGAAGACCTTCTCGACAAGATCAAGAACTTGCTTGATGTTAAATTTTCTAAGCTGGAAAACGAATTACTGGTCTTCCAGTCAAATCTGGAGGTTGTAAACAATACATTAACGGACATCACGAATAGAATTTCTAAACTAGAAAACGCTGCAATCAATGGAGATGAGAGTATATTTGAGGAAATAAACGATAGGAACAGGCGCGCCAACAATATTATCCTTTTTAACTTGGATGAAGCCGATTTTGCTACAGACAACAACGCCGTAGGGAGTATTCTTCGGAAAGTCCTGGCTGATGAAGCCTCGGATGGTGAATTGCATTACTCGCTCAAGAGGCTGGGAAATAGGAATCCAAATAAACCCCGACCATTGTGTGTTACTTTAGGCTCGCCCAATATACCTAGAAAGATATTGATGAACAAAAATAAATATGATGGCCCAGTCAGAATTTCTCAAGATTATACCGTTAGGCAGCGTAGTCATTTAAATAACTTACGGGATGAGCTACGCAGTATGAACGATAATAGTAAGACCATTAGATATGTCAAGGGGACGCCTAAGATAGTCAACAAGAATATCGGTCCAAAAAACGCATAAGGGACCTGACATTCTATTACCAGAATGTCCGCGGTCTTCGCACCAAACTTTACGATTTGCGCCTAACCATTGCACAGTCCAGTATATCATACGACGTTATATTTTTAGTTGAGACTTGGCTTGATGAGCGTATTGTGAGCAGTGAACTGGGTCTTGATGAGTACACAATTTTTCGCTGTGACCGGTCTAGGCTTACTAGTACATATAATAGAGGCGGAGGAGTTCTCGTTGCAGTTAAGAGCTCACTGCGGAGCTCTGAAATCTCTATTACCTGTAGTAATGTCGAACAGATATTTGTTGCGGTTTACAACGGCAAGAACATCGCTATATTTGGAGCGGTTTACTTACCACCCCTGTCTCCGAGCGCATTATATGATGAACACTGCAATTCTATCACGGAAGTTTTAAATCTACATCCGAGCTGTGACGTCTATATCTGCGGAGACTACAATCTTCCTCACATCGACTGGATCAACCATTACTCTGCGCTCTCCTTTTCTTCGCGGCCTGACGCCTCACCTAACGAAATATCATCTGCAGATTACATATTACAGACTTTTAATTATTATAATTGCAATCAGTTGAACACCATCTGTAACACCGGTGGCAACACCCTCGATCTGATTTTCTCAAACAATAATGTCAACTGCGCTAGATCTGTTGAGGCACTGGTCCCGTGTGATAAATATCATCCCCCGTTACATTTAACCTTTCGGTCCACTGGTATGTGTCACATCGCTAGTGATAGCTACCTATATTATAATTTTAGACACGGTGACTATTGTGGAATTCGTAATTATCTTAATGAGATACGATGGGATGATATTCTTACGGCCCCTGATCTTGACGAAGCTGTGGACATCTTGTATAGTCACCTATACTTTGCGATTGATCATTTCATTCCAAAGGCTACAGCCAAACGATCATCGTATCCCATATGGTTCTCACCGCACCTAATCAAACTTATTCTTGAGAAAAAACGCGCGCATCGTATATTCAAAAGAACATGCTCTTTCTCAGATTATTTACTTTTCTCAAAGCTACGAACGGATTGCAAGAATGTGTCACAGCAATGTTACAGAAGCTACACTCATAATATAGAATCGACTATGCAACAAAACATTAAATCTTTCTGGAGTTTTGTAAATAGAAAGCGCAAATCAACTGGGTTACCGCTCGTAACTTTTAATAATGTTCAGAGATCCACGGATGACCTCTCTTCGGCTAATTTATTCGCATCTTATTTCGGATCGGTTTACGTTCCCGGTTCCGCAGCGCTCTCCATACCCGATAATGGATATAGTGTCTGTATCGCTGACCTTCACATTAATATTATTGACATTTTCAATAGGCTTAAATCTTTGGATGTGAACAAGGGCCCTGGTACAGACGGTATTCCTCCAATTTTCTTCAAATCATGCTGTTATATACTGTCACGTCCTTTATGGATTATTTTTAATCGTTCTTTAAAGGCCGGCTATTTTCCTGCTCAATGGAAAGTCAATCTGATTACTCCGATTCTCAAATCCGGGAGCGCGACCGAAGTCAGTAACTATAGGCCCATCTGTATTAGCAATGTGATTCCTAAAATGTTTGAAGACATTATGACCGAAAGATTGGGGCATTATTTCTCTCACATCATCTGCGAACAGCAACATGGTTTCATGCCTGGTCGATCCACTGTCACCAACTTGGTTGCTTACTTCAACTATACCTCGACCTGCCTGGACTCCTTATCGCAAGTGGATACCATCTTTACTGATTTCAGCAAGGCCTTTGACTCGGTATGCCACTCTATTTTACTTGCGAAACTATCAGCCTTTGGCTGTAAAGCTAAAGTACTATCGTGGCTCGAAAGTTACCTATCGGACCGTTATCAAATTGTGAGAATTCGTAGAGCATGGTCTTCGCCAATCAAAGCTACCTCTGGCGTACCGCAGGGTTCTCACCTTGGACCCCTGCTCTTTAACATTTTTGTAAACGATCTTGTCGATGTCTTCAAGCATAGTAGGTTCCTCTTATATGCGGATGACCTTAAAATTTTCAGCAAGATATCCTGTTACGAGGATGCTCTTAAGTTGCAATCTGACATCAATAATTTTGAGGACTGGTGTCTAAAGAATAAGATGAGCTTAAACCTTGCCAAATGTTTTGTTATGAGGTCATCGCGTCGCACTAACCCAATTGTTTACCCATACAGGCTTTGCAAATCTGAGTTAGCGGTGACCAATGAAATCAAGGATCTGGGAGTTCACTTATCTCCAACACTAGACTTCTCTAAACACTATAGGGTCACTGCTAACTCTGCTATGAGGACACTTGGGTTTATCTTACGCTTCTCGTCGGATTTCCAAAATATTCATACTTTTAGATTGCTATACACCACTATAGTGAGACCTATATTAGAATACGCGTCCATAATATGGTCCCCCTCGCAATCGAAATATGACTTGCTTCTAGAAAGAGTACAGCATAAGTTCTTAAGGTTCTCAGCATACAAACTGCGTAATCCCATGCGATATGACAATCACGATTATGTATCTATACTTAATTCAATGAATCTGTCGACCCTACGCGAGAGAAGATCGGTGGCTGACCTAATGTTTTTATTTAAGCTGATTAATGGTGAGATTGATTGCCCATCCCTTCTGAGTAATGTTAACTTTTATGCGCCGCACAGGCATATGCGAACCAGGTCGACGTTTCATTGCTCTATATATAAATCCAGGTATGCTCTCCGAGATCCAATGAATCGCATATCTGCTTCTGCTAACTCGTATACGGATCGCATTGATTTTTTTTCTGGGTCTGTATCCTCTTTCAGAAGCACTCTATACCGATCTATGTCTTCGCTCAGGGGAACCACTCTTTGACTTTACTGTAACCTGTAGAATTCTCTTTGTATTACATACTTTGTATATAGGGTTACGACCCGTCAATAATAATAATAATAATAATAATAATAATAATAAGGGTTCGACATCGGTCGTCGTGCTGGTTTTCGAGAAAAGCGCGAATAACTTGTATCGCTGGAAATATTTCAGAGTCCCGACGAGTTTCAAAGTCGTGCGGCATCTTGGTTCGACCGCGGCAAAAATCGACATATCCTCGAATCCAACTACAGATCCCTGTTCCTCGTTCAATTGCCAACGTTTTACTCTAATGGTTCGACATCGGTCGTCGTGCTGGTTTTCGAGAAAAGCGCGAATAACTTGTATCGCTGGAAATATTTCAGAGTCCCGACGAGTTTCTAAGTCGTGCGGCACCTTGGTCCGGAGGACGAAATCGACATATCCTCGAATCCAACTACTGATCCCTGTTCC
This sequence comes from Andrena haemorrhoa, assembly GCA_910592295.1. Taxonomy (NCBI): domain Eukaryota; kingdom Metazoa; phylum Arthropoda; class Insecta; order Hymenoptera; family Andrenidae; genus Andrena; species Andrena haemorrhoa. Next base: position 77,212 of record CAJUZA010000371.1, on the reverse strand, counting down.
TCGTTCAATTGCCAACGTTTTACTATAAGGGTTCGACATCGGTCGTCGTGCTGGTTTTCGAGAAAAGCGCGAATAACTTGGATCGCTGCGAAATATTTCAGAGTCCCGTCGAGTTTCAAAGTCGTGCGGCATCTTGGTTCGACCGCGGCAAAAATCGACATATCCTCGAATCCAACTACAGATCCCTGTTCCTCGTTCAATTGCCAACGTTTTACTCTAATGGTTCGACATCGGTCGTCGTGCTGGTTTTCGAGAAAAGCGCGAATAACTTGTATCGCTGGAAATATTTCAGAGTCCCGACGAGTTTCTAAGTCGTGCGGCACCTTGGTCCGGAGGACGAAATCGACATATCCTCGAATCCAACTACTGATCCCTGTTCCTCGTTCAATTGCCAACGTTTTACTATAAGGGTTCGACATCGGTCGTCGTGCTGGTTTTCGAGAAAAGCGCGAATAACTTGGATCGCTGCGAAATATTTCAGAGTCCCGTCGAGTTTCAAAGTCGTGCGGCATCTTGGTTCGACCGCGGCAAAAATCGACATATCCTCGAATCCAACTACAGATCCCTGTTCCTCGTTCAATTGCCAACGTTTTACTCTAATGGTTCGACATCGGTCGTCGTGCTGGTTTTCGAGAAAAGCGCGAATAACTTGTATCGCTGGAAATATTTCAGAGTCCCGACGAGTTTCTAAGTCGTGCGGCACCTTGGTCCGGAGGACGAAATCGACATATCCTCGAATCCAACTACTGATCCCTGTTCCTCGTTCAATTGCCAACGTTTTACTATAAGGGTTCGACATCGGTCGTCGTGCTGGTTTTCGAGAAAAGCGCGAATAACTTGGATCGCTGCGAAATATTTCAGAGTCCCGTCGAGTTTCAAAGTCGTGCGGCATCTTGGTTCGACCGCGGCAAAAATCGACATATCCTCGAATCCAACTACAGATCCCTGTTCCTCGTTCAATTGCCAACGTTTTACTCTAATGGTTCGACATCGGTCGTCGTGCTGGTTTTCGAGAAAAGCGCGAATAACTTGTATCGCTGGAAATATTTCAGAGTCCCGACGAGTTTCTAAGTCGTGCGGCACCTTGGTCCGGAGGACGAAATCGACATATCCTCGAATCCAACTACAGATCCCTGTTCCTCGTTCAATTGCCAACGTTTTACTCTAATGGTTCGACATCGGTCGTCGTGCTGGTTTTCGAGAAAAGCGCGAATAACTTGTATCGCTGGAAATATTTCAGAGTCCCGACGAGTTTCAAAGTCGTGCGGCATCTTGGTTCGACCGCGGCAAAAATCGACATATCCTCGAATCCAACTACAGATCCCTGTTCCTCGTTCAATTGCCAACGTTTTACTCTAATGGTTCGACATCGGTCGTCGTGCTGGTTTTCGAGAAAAGCGCGAATAACTTGTATCGCTGGAAATATTTCAGAGTCCCGACTCGTTTCTAAGTCGTGCGGCACCTTGGTCCGGAGGACGAAATCGACATATCCTCGAATCCAACTACTGATCCCTGTTCCTCGTTCAATTGCCAACGTTTTACTATAAGGGTTCGACATCGGTCGTCGTGCTGGTTTTCGAGAAAAGCGCGAATAACTTGGATCGCTGCGAAATATTTCAGAGTCCCGTCGAGTTTCAAAGTCGTGCGGCATCTTGGTTCGACCGCGGCAAAAATCGACATATCCTCGAATCCAACTACAGATCCCTGTTCCTCGTTCAATTGCCAACGTTTTACTCTAATGGTTCGACATCGGTCGTCGTGCTGGTTTTCGAGAAAAGCGCGAATAACTTGTATCGCTGGAAATATTTCAGAGTCCCGACGAGTTTCTAAGTCGTGCGGCACCTTGGTCCGGAGGACGAAATCGACATATCCTCGAATCCAACTACTGATCCCTGTTCCTCGTTCAATTGCCAACGTTTTACTATAAGGGTTCGACATCGGTCGTCGTGCTGGTTTTCGAGAAAAGCGCGAATAACTTGGATCGCTGCGAAATATTTCAGAGTCCCGTCGAGTTTCAAAGTCGTGCGGCATCTTGGTTCGACCGCGGCAAAAATCGACATATCCTCGAATCCAACTACAGATCCCTGTTCCTCGTTCAATTGCCAACGTTTTACTCTAATGGTTCGACATCGGTCGTCGTGCTGGTTTTCGAGAAAAGCGCGAATAACTTGTATCGCTGGAAATATTTCAGAGTCCCGACGAGTTTCTAAGTCGTGCGGCACCTTGGTCCGGAGGACGAAATCGACATATCCTCGAATCCAACTACTGATCCCTGTTCCTCGTTCAATTGCCAACGTTTTACTATAAGGGTTCGACATCGGTCGTCGTGCTGGTTTTCGAGAAAAGCGCGAATAACTTGGATCGCTGCGAAATATTTCAGAGTCCCGTCGAGTTTCAAAGTCGTGCGGCATCTTGGTTCGACCGCGGCAAAAATCGACATATCCTCGAATCCAACTACAGATCCCTGTTCCTCGTTCAATTGCCAACGTTTTACTCTAATGGTTCGACATCGGTCGTCGTGCTGGTTTTCGAGAAAAGCGCGAATAACTTGTATCGCTGGAAATATTTCAGAGTCCCGACGAGTTTCTAAGTCGTGCGGCACCTTGGTCCGGAGGACGAAATCGACATATCCTCGAATCCAACTACTGATCCCTGTTCCTCGTTCAATTGCCAACGTTTTACTATAAGGGTTCGACATCGGTCGTCGTGCTGGTTTTCGAGAAAAGCGCGAATAACTTGGATCGCTGCGAAATATTTCAGAGTCCCGTCGAGTTTCAAAGTCGTGCGGCATCTTGGTTCGACCGCGGCAAAAATCGACATATCCTCGAATCCAACTACAGATCCCTGTTCCTCGTTCAATTGCCAACGTTTTACTCTAATGGTTCGACATCGGTCGTCGTGCTGGTTTTCGAGAAAAGCGCGAATAACTTGTATCGCTGGAAATATTTCAGAGTCCCGACGAGTTTCTAAGTCGTGCGGCACCTTGGTCCGGAGGACGAAATCGACATATCCTCGAATCCAACTACAGATCCCTGTTCCTCGTTCAATTGCCAACGTTTTACTCTAATGGTTCGACATCGGTCGTCGTGCTGGTTTTCGAGAAAAGCGCGAATAACTTGTATCGCTGGAAATATTTCAGAGTCCCGACGAGTTTCAAAGTCGTGCGGCATCTTGGTTCGACCGCGGCAAAAATCGACATATCCTCGAATCCAACTACAGATCCCTGTTCCTCGTTCAATTGCCAACGTTTTACTCTAATGGTTCGACATCGGTCGTCGTGCTGGTTTTCGAGAAAAGCGCGAATAACTTGTATCGCTGGAAATATTTCAGAGTCCCGACGAGTTTCTAAGTCGTGCGGCACCTTGGTCCGGAGGACGAAATCGACATATCCTCGAATCCAACTACTGATCCCTGTTCCTCGTTCAATTGCCAACGTTTTACTATAAGGGTTCGACATCGGTCGTCGTGCTGGTTTTCGAGAAAAGCGCGAATAACTTGGATCGCTGCGAAATATTTCAGAGTCCCGTCGAGTTTCAAAGTCGTGCGGCATCTTGGTTCGACCGCGGCAAAAATCGACATATCCTCGAATCCAACTACAGATCCCTGTTCCTCGTTCAATTGCCAACGTTTTACTCTAATGGTTCGACATCGGTCGTCGTGCTGGTTTTCGAGAAAAGCGCGAATAACTTGTATCGCTGGAAATATTTCAGAGTCCCGACGAGTTTCTAAGTCGTGCGGCACCTTGGTCCGGAGGACGAAATCGACATATCCTCGAATCCAACTACTGATCCCTGTTCCTCGTTCAATTGCCAACGTTTTACTATAAGGGTTCGACATCGGTCGTCGTGCTGGTTTTCGAGAAAAGCGCGAATAACTTGGATCGCTGCGAAATATTTCAGAGTCCCGTCGAGTTTCAAAGTCGTGCGGCATCTTGGTTCGACCGCGGCAAAAATCGACATATCCTCGAATCCAACTACAGATCCCTGTTCCTCGTTCAATTGCCAACGTTTTACTCTAATGGTTCGACATCGGTCGTCGTGCTGGTTTTCGAGAAAAGCGCGAATAACTTGTATCGCTGGAAATATTTCAGAGTCCCGACGAGTTTCTAAGTCGTGCGGCACCTTGGTCCGGAGGACGAAATCGACATATCCTCGAATCCAACTACTGATCCCTGTTCCTCGTTCAATTGCCAACGTTTTACTATAAGGGTTCGACATCGGTCGTCGTGCTGGTTTTCGAGAAAAGCGCGAATAACTTGGATCGCTGCGAAATATTTCAGAGTCCCGTCGAGTTTCAAAGTCGTGCGGCATCTTGGTTCGACCGCGGCAAAAATCGACATATCCTCGAATCCAACTACAGATCCCTGTTCCTCGTTCAATTGCCAACGTTTTACTCTAATGGTTCGACATCGGTCGTCGTGCTGGTTTTCGAGAAAAGCGCGAATAACTTGTATCGCTGGAAATATTTCAGAGTCCCGACGAGTTTCTAAGTCGTGCGGCACCTTGGTCCGGAGGACGAAATCGACATATCCTCGAATCCAACTACTGATCCCTGTTCCTCGTTCAATTGCCAACGTTTTACTATAAGGGTTCGACATCGGTCGTCGTGCTGGTTTTCGAGAAAAGCGCGAATAACTTGGATCGCTGCGAAATATTTCAGAGTCCCGTCGAGTTTCAAAGTCGTGCGGCATCTTGGTTCGACCGCGGCAAAAATCGACATATCCTCGAATCCAACTACAGATCCCTGTTCCTCGTTCAATTGCCAACGTTTTACTCTAATGGTTCGACATCGGTCGTCGTGCTGGTTTTCGAGAAAAGCGCGAATAACTTGTATCGCTGGAAATATTTCAGAGTCCCGACGAGTTTCTAAGTCGTGCGGCACCTTGGTCCGGAGGACGAAATCGACATATCCTCGAATCCAACTACAGATCCCTGTTCCTCGTTCAATTGCCAACGTTTTACTCTAATGGTTCGACATCGGTCGTCGTGCTGGTTTTCGAGAAAAGCGCGAATAACTTGTATCGCTGGAAATATTTCAGAGTCCCGACGAGTTTCAAAGTCGTGCGGCATCTTGGTTCGACCGCGGCAAAAATCGACATATCCTCGAATCCAACTACAGATCCCTGTTCCTCGTTCAATTGCCAACGTTTTACTCTAATGGTTCGACATCGGTCGTCGTGCTGGTTTTCGAGAAAAGCGCGAATAACTTGTATCGCTGGAAATATTTCAGAGTCCCGACGAGTTTCTAAGTCGTGCGGCACCTTGGTCCGGAGGACGAAATCGACATATCCTCGAATCCAACTACTGATCCCTGTTCCTCGTTCAATTGCCAACGTTTTACTATAAGGGTTCGACATCGGTCGTCGTGCTGGTTTTCGAGAAAAGCGCGAATAACTTGGATCGCTGCGAAATATTTCAGAGTCCCGTCGAGTTTCAAAGTCGTGCGGCATCTTGGTTCGACCGCGGCAAAAATCGACATATCCTCGAATCCAACTACAGATCCCTGTTCCTCGTTCAATTGCCAACGTTTTACTCTAATGGTTCGACATCGGTCGTCGTGCTGGTTTTCGAGAAAAGCGCGAATAACTTGTATCGCTGGAAATATTTCAGAGTCCCGACGAGTTTCTAAGTCGTGCGGCACCTTGGTCCGGAGGACGAAATCGACATATCCTCGAATCCAACTACTGATCCCTGTTCCTCGTTCAATTGCCAACGTTTTACTATAAGGGTTCGACATCGGTCGTCGTGCTGGTTTTCGAGAAAAGCGCGAATACCTTGGATCGCTGCGAAATATTTCAGAGTCCCGTCGAGTTTCAAAGTCGTGCGGCATCTTGGTTCGACCGCGGCAAAAATCGACATATCCTCGAATCCAACTACAGATCCCTGTTCCTCGTTCAATTGCCAACGTTTTACTCTAATGGTTCGACATCGGTCGTCGTGCTGGTTTTCGAGAAAAGCGCGAATAACTTGTATCGCTGGAAATATTTCAGAGTCCCGACGAGTTTCTAAGTCGTGCGGCACCTTGGTCCGGAGGACGAAATCGACATATCCTCGAATCCAACTACTGATCCCTGTTCCTCGTTCAATTGCCAACGTTTTACTATAAGGGTTCGACATCGGTCGTCGTGCTGGTTTTCGAGAAAAGCGCGAATAACTTGGATCGCTGCGAAATATTTCAGAGTCCCGTCGAGTTTCAAAGTCGTGCGGCATCTTGGTTCGACCGCGGCAAAAATCGACATATCCTCGAATCCAACTACAGATCCCTGTTCCTCGTTCAATTGCCAACGTTTTACTCTAATGGTTCGACATCGGTCGTCGTGCTGGTTTTCGAGAAAAGCGCGAATAACTTGTATCGCTGGAAATATTTCAGAGTCCCGACGAGTTTCTAAGTCGTGCGGCACCTTGGTCCGTAGGACGAAATCGACATATCCTCGAATCCAACTACTGATCCCTGTTCCTCGTTCAATTGCCAACGTTTTACTATAAGGGTTCGACATCGGTCGTCGTGCTGGTTTTCGAGAAAAGCGCGAATAACTTGGATCGCTGCGAAATATTTCAGAGTCCCGTCGAGTTTCAAAGTCGTGCGGCATCTTGGTTCGACCGCGGCAAAAATCGACATATCCTCGAATCCAACTACAGATCCCTGTTCCTCGTTCAATTGCCAACGTTTTACTCTAATGGTTCGACATCGGTCGTCGTGCTGGTTTTCGAGAAAAGCGCGAATAACTTGTATCGCTGGAAATATTTCAGAGTCCCGACGAGTTTCTAAGTCGTGCGGCACCTTGGTCCGGAGGACGAAATCGACATATCCTCGAATCCAACTACTGATCCCTGTTCCTCGTTCAATTGCCAACGTTTTACTATAAGGGTTCGACATCGGTCGTCGTGCTGGTTTTCGAGAAAAGCGCGAATAACTTGGATCGCTGCGAAATATTTCAGAGTCCCGTCGAGTTTCAAAGTCGTGCGGCATCTTGGTTCGACCGCGGCAAAAATCGACATATCCTCGAATCCAACTACAGATCCCTGTTCCTCGTTCAATTGCCAACGTTTTACTCTAATGGTTCGACATCGGTCGTCGTGCTGGTTTTCGAGAAAAGCGCGAATAACTTGTATCGCTGGAAATATTTCAGAGTCCCGACGAGTTTCTAAGTCGTGCGGCACCTTGGTCCGGAGGACGAAATCGACATATCCTCGAATCCAACTACTGATCCCTGTTCCTCGTTCAATTGCCAACGTTTTACTATAAGGGTTCGACATCGGTCGTCGTGCTGGTTTTCGAGAAAAGCGCGAATAACTTGGATCGCTGCGAAATATTTCAGAGTCCCGTCGAGTTTCAAAGTCGTGCGGCATCTTGGTTCGACCGCGGCAAAAATCGACATATCCTCGAATCCAACTACAGATCCCTGTTCCTCGTTCAATTGCCAACGTTTTACTCTAATGGTTCGACATCGGTCGTCGTGCTGGTTTTCAAGAAAAGCGCGAATAACTTGTATCGCTGGAAATATTTCAGAGTCCCGACGAGTTTCTAAGTCGTGCGGCACCTTGGTCCGGAGGACGAAATCGACATATCCTCGAATCCAACTACTGATCCCTGTTCCTCGTTCAATTGCCAACGTTTTACTATAAGGGTTCGACATCGGTCGTCGTGCTGGTTTTCGAGAAAAGCGCGAATAACTTGGATCGCTGCGAAATATTTCAGAGTCCCGTCGAGTTTCAAAGTCGTGCGGCATCTTGGTTCGACCGCGGCAAAAATCGACATATCCTCGAATCCAACTACAGATCCCTGTTCCTCGTTCAATTGCCAACGTTTTACTCTAATGGTTCGACATCGGTCGTCGTGCTGGTTTTCGAGAAAAGCGCGAATAACTTGTATCGCTGGAAATATTTCAGAGTCCCGACGAGTTTCTAAGTCGTGCGGCACCTTGGTCCGGAGGACGAAATCGACATATCCTCGAATCCAACTACAGATCCCTGTTCCTCGTTCAATTGCCAACGTTTTACTCTAATGGTTCGACATCGGTCGTCGTGCTGGTTTTCGAGAAAAGCGCGAATAACTTGTATCGCTGGAAATATTTCAGAGTCCCGACGAGTTTCAAAGTCGTGCGGCATCTTGGTTCGACCGCGGCAAAAATCGACATATCCTCGAATCCAACTACAGATCCCTGTTCCTCGTTCAATTGCCAACGTTTTACTCTAATGGTTCGACATCGGTCGTCGTGCTGGTTTTCGAGAAAAGCGCGAATAACTTGTATCGCTGGAAATATTTCAGAGTCCCGACGAGTTTCTAAGTCGTGCGGCACCTTGGTCCGGAGGACGAAATCGACATATCCTCGAATCCAACTACTGATCCCTGTTCCTCGTTCAATTGCCAACGTTTTACTATAAGGGTTCGACATCGGTCGTCGTGATGGTTTTCGAGAAAAGCGCGAATAACTTGGATCGCTGCGAAATATTTCAGAGTCCCGTCGAGTTTCAAAGTCGTGCGGCATCTTGGTTCGACCGCGGCAAAAATCGACATATCCTCGAATCCAACTACAGATCCCTGTTCCTCGTTCAATTGCCAACGTTTTACTCTAATGGTTCGACATCGGTCGTCGTGCTGGTTTTCGAGAAAAGCGCGAATAACTTGTATCGCTGGAAATATTTCAGAGTCCCGACGAGTTTCTAAGTCGTGCGGCACCTTGGTCCGGAGGACGAAATCGACATATCCTCGAATCCAACTACTGATCCCTGTTCCTCGTTCAATTGCCAACGTTTTACTATAAGGGTTCGACATCGGTCGTCGTGCTGGTTTTCGAGAAAAGCGCGAATAACTTGGATCGCTGCGAAATATTTCAGAGTCCCGTCGAGTTTCAAAGTCGTGCGGCATCTTGGTTCGACCGCGGCAAAAATCGACATATCCTCGAATCCAACTACAGATCCCTGTTCCTCGTTCAATTGCCAACGTTTTACTCTAATGGTTCGACATCGGTCGTCGTGCTGGTTTTCGAGAAAAGCGCGAATAACTTGTATCGCTGGAAATATTTCAGAGTCCCGACGAGTTTCTAAGTCGTGCGGCACCTTGGTCCGGAGGACGAAATCGACATATCCTCGAATCCAACTACTGATCCCTGTTCCTCGTTCAATTGCCAACGTTTTACTATAAGGGTTCGACATCGGTCGTCGTGCTGGTTTTCGAGAAAAGCGCGAATAACTTGGATCGCTGCGAAATATTTCAGAGTCCCGTCGAGTTTCAAAGTCGTGCGGCATCTTGGTTCGACCGCGGCAAAAATCGACATATCCTCGAATCCAACTACAGATCCCTGTTCCTCGTTCAATTGCCAACGTTTTACTCTAATGGTTCGACATCGGTCGTCGTGCTGGTTTTCGAGAAAAGCGCGAATAACTTGTATCGCTGGAAATATTTCAGAGTCCCGACGAGTTTCTAAGTCGTGCGGCACCTTGGTCCGGAGGACGAAATCGACATATCCTCGAATCCAACTACTGATCCCTGTTCCTCGTTCAATTGCCAACGTTTTACTATAAGGGTTCGACATCGGTCGTCGTGCTGGTTTTCGAGAAAAGCGCGAATAACTTGGATCGCTGCGAAATATTTCAGAGTCCCGTCGAGTTTCAAAGTCGTGCGGCATCTTGGTTCGACCGCGGCAAAAATCGACATATCCTCGAATCCAACTACAGATCCCTGTTCCTCGTTCAATTGCCAACGTTTTACTCTAATGGTTCGACATCGGTCGTCGTGCTGGTTTTCAAGAAAAGCGCGAATAACTTGTATCGCTGGAAATATTTCAGAGTCCCGACGAGTTTCTAAGTCGTGCGGCACCTTGGTCCGGAGGACGAAATCGACATATCCTCGAATCCAACTACTGATCCCTGTTCCTCGTTCAATTGCCAACGTTTTACTATAAGGGTTCGACATCGGTCGTCGTGCTGGTTTTCGAGAAAAGCGCGAATAACTTGGATCGCTGCGAAATATTTCAGAGTCCCGTCGAGTTTCAAAGTCGTGCGGCATCTTGGTTCGACCGCGGCAAAAATCGACATATCCTCGAATCCAACTACAGATCCCTGTTCCTCGTTCAATTGCCAACGTTTTACTCTAATGGTTCGACATCGGTCGTCGTGCTGGTTTTCGAGAAAAGCGCGAATAACTTGTATCGCTGGAAATATTTCAGAGTCCCGACGAGTTTCTAAGTCGTGCGGCACCTTGGTCCGGAGGACGAAATCGACATATCCTCGAATCCAACTACAGATCCCTGTTCCTCGTTCAATTGCCAACGTTTTACTCTAATGGTTCGACATCGGTCGTCGTGCTGGTTTTCGAGAAAAGCGCGAATAACTTGTATCGCTGGAAATATTTCAGAGTCCCGACGAGTTTCTAAGTCGTGCGGCATCTTGGTTCGACCGCGGCAAAAATCGACATATCCTCGAATCCAACTACAGATCCCTGTTCCTCGTTCAATTGCCAACGTTTTACTCTAATGGTTCGACATCGGTCGTCGTGCTGGTTTTCGAGAAAAGCGCGAATAACTTGTATCGCTGGAAATATTTCAGAGTCCCGACGAGTTTCTAAGTCGTGCGGCACCTTGGTCCGGAGGACGAAATCGACATATCCTCGAATCCAACTACTGATCCCTGTTCCTCGTTCAATTGCCAACGTTTTACTATAAGGGTTCGACATCGGTCGTCGTGATGGTTTTCGAGAAAAGCGCGAATAACTTGGATCGCTGCGAAATATTTCAGAGTCCCGTCGAGTTTCAAAGTCGTGCGGCATCTTGGTTCGACCGCGGCAAAAATCGACATATCCTCGAATCCAACTACAGATCCCTGTTCCTCGTTCAATTGCCAACGTTTTACTCTAATGGTTCGACATCGGTCGTCGTGCTGGTTTTCGAGAAAAGCGCGAATAACTTGTATCGCTGGAAATATTTCAGAGTCCCGACGAGTTTCTAAGTCGTGCGGCACCTTGGTCCGGAGGACGAAATCGACATATCCTCGAATCCAACTACTGATCCCTGTTCCTCGTTCAATTGCCAACGTTTTACTATAAGGGTTCGACATCGGTCGTCGTGCTGGTTTTCGAGAAAAGCGCGAATAACTTGGATCGCTGCGAAATATTTCAGAGTCCCGTCGAGTTTCAAAGTCGTGCGGCATCTTGGTTCGACCGCGGCAAAAATCGACATATCCTCGAATCCAACTACAGATCCCTGTTCCTCGTTCAATTGCCAACGTTTTACTCTAATGGTTCGACATCGGTCGTCGTGCTGGTTTTCGAGAAAAGCGCGAATAACTTGTATCGCTGGAAATATTTCAGAGTCCCGACGAGTTTCTAAGTCGTGCGGCACCTTGGTCCGGAGGACGAAATCGACATATCCTCGAATCCAACTACTGATCCCTGTTCCTCGTTCAATTGCCAACGTTTTACTATAAGGGTTCGACATCGGTCGTCGTGCTGGTTTTCGAGAAAAGCGCGAATAACTTGGATCGCTGCGAAATATTTCAGAGTCCCGTCGAGTTTCAAAGTCGTGCGGCATCTTGGTTCGACCGCGGCAAAAATCGACATATCCTCGAATCCAACTACAGATCCCTGTTCCTCGTTCAATTGCCAACGTTTTACTCTAATGGTTCGACATCGGTCGTCGTGCTGGTTTTCGAGAAAAGCGCGAATAACTTGTATCGCTGGAAATATTTCAGAGTCCCGACGAGTTTCTAAGTCGTGCGGCACCTTGGTCCGGAGGACGAAATCGACATATCCTCGAATCCAACTACTGATCCCTGTTCCTCGTTCAATTGCCAACGTTTTACTATAAGGGTTCGACATCGGTCGTCGTGCTGGTTTTCGAGAAAAGCGCGAATAACTTGGATCGCTGCGAAATATTTCAGAGTCCCGTCGAGTTTCAAAGTCGTGCGGCATCTTGGTTCGACCGCGGCAAAAATCGACATATCCTCGAATCCAACTACAGATCCCTGTTCCTCGTTCAATTGCCAACGTTTTACTCTAATGGTTCGACATCGGTCGTCGTGCTGGTTTTCGAGAAAAGCGCGAATAACTTGTATCGCTGGAAATATTTCAGAGTCCCGACGAGTTTCTAAGTCGTGCGGCACCTTGGTCCGGAGGACGAAATCGACATATCCTCGAATCCAACTACTGATCCCTGTTCCTCGTTCAATTGCCAACGTTTTACTATAAGGGTTCGACATCGGTCGTCGTGCTGGTTTTCGAGAAAAGCGCGAATAACTTGGATCGCTGCGAAATATTTCAGAGTCCCGTCGAGTTTCAAAGTCGTGCGGCATCTTGGTTCGACCGCGGCAAAAATCGACATATCCTCGAATCCAACTACAGATCCCTGTTCCTCGTTCAATTGCCAACGTTTTACTCTAATGGTTCGACATCGGTCGTCGTGCTGGTTTTCGAGAAAAGCGCGAATAACTTGTATCGCTGGAAATATTTCAGAGTCCCGACGAGTTTCTAAGTCGTGCGGCACCTTGGTCCGGAGGACGAAATCGACATATCCTCGAATCCAACTACAGATCCCTGTTCCTCGTTCAATTGCCAACGTTTTACTCTAATGGTTCGACATCGGTCGTCGTGCTGGTTTTCGAGAAAAGCGCGAATAACTTGGATCGCTGCGAAATATTTCAGAGTCCCGTCGAGTTTCAAAGTCGTGCGGCATCTTGGTTCGACCGCGGCAAAAATCGACATATCCTCGAATCCAACTACAGATCCCTGTTCCTCGTTCAATTGCCAACGTTTTACTCTAATGGTTCGACATCGGTCGTCGTGCTGGTTTTCGAGAAAAGCGCGAATAACTTGTATCGCTGGAAATATTTCAGAGTCCCGACGAGTTTCTAAGTCGTGCGGCACCTTGGTCCGGAGGACGAAATCGACATATCCTCGAATCCAACTACTGATCCCTGTTCCTCGTTCAATTGCCAACGTTTTACTATAAGGGTTCGACATCGGTCGTCGTGCTGGTTTTCGAGAAAAGCGCGAATAACTTGGATCGCTGCGAAATATTTCAGAGTCCCGTCGAGTTTCAAAGTCGTGCGGCATCTTGGTTCGACCGCGGCAAAAATCGACATATCCTCGAATCCAACTACAGATCCCTGTTCCTCGTTCAATTGCCAACGTTTTACTCTAATGGTTCGACATCGGTCGTCGTGCTGGTTTTCGAGAAAAGCGCGAATAACTTGTATCGCTGGAAATATTTCAGAGTCCCGACGAGTTTCTAAGTCGTGCGGCACCTTGGTCCGGAGGACGAAATCGACATATCCTCGAATCCAACTACTGATCCCTGTTCCTCGTTCAATTGCCAACGTTTTACTCTAATGGTTCGACATCGGTCGTCGTGCTGGTTTTCGAGAAAAGCGCGAATAACTTGTATCGCTGGAAATATTTCAGAGTCCCGACGAGTTTCAAAGTCGTGCGGCATCTTGGTTCGACCGCGGCAAAAATCGACATATCCTCGAATCCAACTACAGATCCCTGTTCCTCGTTCAATTGCCAACGTTTTACTCTAATGGTTCGACATCGGTCGTCGTGCTGGTTTTCGAGAAAAGCGCGAATAACTTGTATCGCTGGAAATATTTCAGAGTCCCGACGAGTTTCCAAGTCGTGCGGCACCTTGGTCCGGAAGACGAAATCGACATATCCTCGAATCCAACTACTGATCCCTGTTCCTCGTTCAATTGCCAACGTTTTACTATAAGGGTTCGACATCGGTCGTCGTGCTGGTTTTCGAGAAAAGCGCGAATAACTTGGATCGCTGCGAAATATTTCAGAGTCCCGTCGAGTTTCAAAGTCGTGCGGCATCTTGGTTCGACCGCGGCAAAAATCGACATATCCTCGAATCCAACTACAGATCCCTGTTCCTCGTTCAATTGCCAACGTTTTACTCTAATGGTTCGACATCGGTCGTCGTGCTGGTTTTCGAGAAAAGCGCGAATAACTTGTATCGCTGGAAATATTTCAGAGTCCCGACGAGTTTCTAAGTCGTGCGGCACCTTGGTCCGGAGGACGAAATCGACATATCCTCGAATCCAACTACTGATCCCTGTTCCTCGTTCAATTGCCAACGTTTTACTATAAGGGTTCGACATCGGTCGTCGTGCTGGTTTTCGAGAAAAGCGCGAATAACTTGGATCGCTGCGAAATATTTCAGAGTCCCGTCGAGTTTCAAAGTCGTGCGGCATCTTGGTTCGACCGCGGCAAAAATCGACATATCCTCGAATCCAACTACAGATCCCTGTTCCTCGTTCAATTGCCAACGTTTTACTCTAATGGTTCGACATCGGTCGTCGTGCTGGTTTTCGAGAAAAGCGCGAATAACTTGTATCGCTGGAAATATTTCAGAGTCCCGACGAGTTTCTAAGTCGTGCGGCACCTTGGTCCGGAGGACGAAATCGACATATCCTCGAATCCAACTACAGATCCCTGTTCCTCGTTCAATTGCCAACGTTTTACTCTAATGGTTCGACATCGGTCGTCGTGCTGGTTTTCGAGAAAAGCGCGAATAACTTGTATCGCTGGAAATATTTCAGAGTCCCGACGAGTTTCAAAGTCGTGCGACATCTTGGTTCGACCGCGGCAAAAATCGACATATCCTCGAATCCAACTACAGATCCCTGTTCCTCGTTCAATTGCCAACGTTTTACTCTAATGGTTCGACATCGGTCGTCGTGCTGGTTTTCGAGAAAAGCGCGAATAACTTGTATCGCTGGAAATATTTCAGAGTCCCGACGAGTTTCTAAGTCGTGCGGCACCTTGGTCCGGAGGACGAAATCGACATATCCTCGAATCCAACTACTGATCCCTGTTCCTCGTTCAATTGCCAACGTTTTACTATAAGGGTTCGACATCGGTCGTCGTGCTGGTTTTCGAGAAAAGCGCGAATAACTTGGATCGCTGCGAAATATTTCAGAGTCCCGTCGAGTTTCAAAGTCGTGCGGCATCTTGGTTCGACCGCGGCAAAAATCGACATATCCTCGAATCCAACTACAGATCCCTGTTCCTCGTTCAATTGCCAACGTTTTACTCTAATGGTTCGACATCGGTCGTCGTGCTGGTTTTCGAGAAAAGCGCGAATAACTTGTATCGCTGGAAATATTTCAGAGTCCCGACGAGTTTCTAAGTCGTGCGGCACCTTGGTCCGGAGGACGAAATCGACATATCCTCGAATCCAACTACTGATCCCTGTTCCTCGTTCAATTGCCAACGTTTTACTATAAGGGTTCGACATCGGTCGTCGTGCTGGTTTTCGAGAAAAGCGCGAATAACTTGGATCGCTGCGAAATATTTCAGAGTCCCGTCGAGTTTCAAAGTCGTGCGGCATCTTGGTTCGACCGCGGCAAAAATCGACATATCCTCGAATCCAACTACAGATCCCTGTTCCTCGTTCAATTGCCAACGTTTTACTCTAATGGTTCGACATCGGTCGTCGTGCTGGTTTTCGAGAAAAGCGCGAATAACTTGTATCGCTGGAAATATTTCAGAGTCCCGACGAGTTTCTAAGTCGTGCGGCACCTTGGTCCGGAGGACGAAATCGACATATCCTCGAATCCAACTACTGATCCCTGTTCCTCGTTCAATTGCCAACATTTTACTATAAGGGTTCGACATCGGTCGTCGTGCTGGTTTTCGAGAAAAGCGCGAATAACTTGGATCGCTGCGAAATATTTCAGAGTCCCGTCGAGTTTCAAAGTCGTGCGGCATCTTGGTTCGACCGCGGCAAAAATCGACATATCCTCGAATCCAACTACAGATCCCTGTTCCTCGTTCAATTGCCAACGTTTTACTCTAATGGTTCGACATCGGTCGTCGTGCTGGTTTTCGAGAAAAGCGCGAATAACTTGTATCGCTGGAAATATTTCAGAGTCCCGACGAGTTTCTAAGTCGTGCGGCACCTTGGTCCGGAGGACGAAATCGACATATCCTCGAATCCAACTACTGATCCCTGTTCCTCGTTCAATTGCCAACGTTTTACTATAAGGGTTCGACATCGGTCGTCGTGCTGGTTTTCGAGAAAAGCGCGAATAACTTGGATCGCTGCGAAATATTTCAGAGTCCCGTCGAGTTTCAAAGTCGTGCGGCATCTTGGTTCGACCGCGGCAAAAATCGACATATCCTCGAATCCAACTACAGATCCCTGTTCCTCGTTCAATTGCCAACGTTTTACTCTAATGGTTCGACATCGGTCGTCGTGCTGGTTTTCGAGAAAAGCGCGAATAACTTGTATCGCTGGAAATATTTCAGAGTCCCGACGAGTTTCTAAGTCGTGCGGCACCTTGGTCCGGAGGACGAAATCGACATATCCTCGAATCCAACTACTGATCCCTGTTCCTCGTTCAATTGCCAACGTTTTACTATAAGGGTTCGACATCGGTCGTCGTGCTGGTTTTCGAGAAAAGCGCGAATAACTTGGATCGCTGCGAAATATTTCAGAGTCCCGTCGAGTTTCAAAGTCGTGCGGCATCTTGGTTCGACCGCGGCAAAAATCGACATATCCTCGAATCCAACTACAGATCCCTGTTCCTCGTTCAATTGCCAACGTTTTACTCTAATGGTTCGACATCGGTCGTCGTGCTGGTTTTCGAGAAAAGCGCGAATAACTTGTATCGCTGGAAATATTTCAGAGTCCCGACGAGTTTCTAAGTCGTGCGGCACCTTGGTCCGGAGGACGAAATCGACATATCCTCGAATCCAACTACAGATCCCTGTTCCTCGTTCAATTGCCAACGTTTTACTCTAATGGTTCGACATCGGTCGTCGTGCTGGTTTTCGAGAAAAGCGCGAATAACTTGTATCGCTGGAAATATTTCAGAGTCCCGACGAGTTTCAAAGTCGTGCGGCATCTTGGTTCGACCGCGGCAAAAATCGACATATCCTCGAATCCAACTACAGATCCCTGTTCCTCGTTCAATTGCCAACGTTTTACTCTAATGGTTCGACATCGGTCGTCGTGCTGGTTTTCGAGAAAAGCGCGAATAACTTGTATCGCTGGAAATATTTCAGAGTCCCGACGAGTTTCTAAGTCGTGCGGCACCTTGGTCCGGAGGACGAAATCGACATATCCTCGAATCCAACTACTGATCCCTGTTCCTCGTTCAATTGCCAACGTTTTACTATAAGGGTTCGACATCGGTCGTCGTGCTGGTTTTCGAGAAAAGCGCGAATAACTTGGATCGCTGCGAAATATTTCAGAGTCCCGTCGAGTTTCAAAGTCGTGCGGCATCTTGGTTCGACCGCGGCAAAAATCGACATATCCTCGAATCCAACTACAGATCCCTGTTCCTCGTTCAATTGCCAACGTTTTACTCTAATGGTTCGACATCGGTCGTCGTGCTGGTTTTCGAGAAAAGCGCGAATAACTTGTATCGCTGGAAATATTTCAGAGTCCCGACGAGTTTCTAAGTCGTGCGGCACCTTGGTCCGGAGGACGAAATCGACATATCCTCGAATCCAACTACTGATCCCTGTTCCTCGTTCAATTGCCAACGTTTTACTATAAGGGTTCGACATCGGTCGTCGTGCTGGTTTTCGAGAAAAGCGCGAATAACTTGGATCGCTGCGAAATATTTCAGAGTCCCGTCGAGTTTCAAAGTCGTGCGGCATCTTGGTTCGACCGCGGCAAAAATCGACATATCCTCGAATCCAACTACAGATCCCTGTTCCTCGTTCAATTGCCAACGTTTTACTCTAATGGTTCGACATCGGTCGTCGTGCTGGTTTTCGAGAAAAGCGCGAATAACTTGTATCGCTGGAAATATTTCAGAGTCCCGACGAGTTTCTAAGTCGTGCGGCACCTTGGTCCGGAGGACGAAATCGACATATCCTCGAATCCAACTACTGATCCCTGTTCCTCGTTCAATTGCCAACGTTTTACTATAAGGGTTCGACATCGGTCGTCGTGCTGGTTTTCGAGAAAAGCGCGAATAACTTGGATCGCTGCGAAATATTTCAGAGTCCCGTCGAGTTTCAAAGTCGTGCGGCATCTTGGTTCGACCGCGGCAAAAATCGACATATCCTCGAATCCAACTACAGATCCCTGTTCCTCGTTCAATTGCCAACGTTTTACTCTAATGGTTCGACATCGGTCGTCGTTCTGGTTTTCGAGAAAAGCGCGAATAACTTGTATCGCTGGAAATATTTCAGAGTCCCGACGAGTTTCTAAGTCGTGCGGCACCTTGGTCCGGAGGACGAAATCGACATATCCTCGAATCCAACTACTGATCCCTGTTCCTCGTTCAATTGCCAACGTTTTACTATAAGGGTTCGACATCGGTCGTCGTGCTGGTTTTCGAGAAAAGCGCGAATAACTTGGATCGCTGCGAAATATTTCAGAGTCCCGTCGAGTTTCAAAGTCGTGCGGCATCTTGGTTCGACCGCGGCAAAAATCGACATATCCTCGAATCCAACTACAGATCCCTGTTCCTCGTTCAATTGCCAACGTTTTACTCTAATGGTTCGACATCGGTCGTCGTGCTGGTTTTCGAGAAAAGCGCGAATAACTTGTATCGCTGGAAATATTTCAGAGTCCCGACGAGTTTCTAAGTCGTGCGGCACCTTGGTCCGGAGGACGAAATCGACATATCCTCGAATCCAACTACTGATCCCTGTTCCTCGTTCAATTGCCAACGTTTTACTATAAGGGTTCGACATCGGTCGTCGTGCTGGTTTTCGAGAAAAGCGCGAATAACTTGGATCGCTGCGAAATATTTCAGAGTCCCGTCGAGTTTCAAAGTCGTGCGGCATCTTGGTTCGACCGCGGCAAAAATCGACATATCCTCGAATCCAACTACAGATCCCTGTTCCTCGTTCAATTGCCAACGTTTTACTCTAATGGTTCGACATCGGTCGTCGTGCTGGTTTTCGAGAAAAGCGCGAATAACTTGTATCGCTGGAAATATTTCAGAGTCCCGACGAGTTTCTAAGTCGTGCGGCACCTTGGTCCGGAGGACGAAATCGACATATCCTCGAATCCAACTACTGATCCCTGTTCCTCGTTCAATTGCCAACGTTTTACTATAAGGGTTCGACATCGGTCGTCGTGCTGGTTTTCGAGAAAAGCGCGAATAACTTGGATCGCTGCGAAATATTTCAGAGTCCCGTCGAGTTTCAAAGTCGTGCGGCATCTTGGTTCGACCGCGGCAAAAATCGACATATCCTCGAATCCAACTACAGATCCCTGTTCCTCGTTCAATTGCCAACGTTTTACTCTAATGGTTCGACATCGGTCGTCGTGCTGGTTTTCGAGAAAAGCGCGAATAACTTGTATCGCTGGAAATATTTCAGAGTCCCGACGAGTTTCTAAGTCGTGCGGCACCTTGGTCCGGAGGACGAAATCGACATATCCTCGAATCCAACTACTGATCCCTGTTCCTCGTTCAATTGCCAACGTTTTACTATAAGGGTTCGACATCGGTCGTCGTGCTGGTTTTCGAGAAAAGCGCGAATAACTTGGATCGCTGCGAAATATTTCAGAGTCCCGTCGAGTTTCAAAGTCGTGCGGCATCTTGGTTCGACCGCGGCAAAAATCGACATATCCTCGAATCCAACTACAGATCCCTGTTCCTCGTTCAATTGCCAACGTTTTACTCTAATGGTTCGACATCGGTCGTCGTGCTGGTTTTCGAGAAAAGCGCGAATAACTTGGATCGCTGCGAAATATTTCAGAGTCCCGTCGAGTTTCAAAGTCGTGCGGCATCTTGGTTCGACCGCGGCAAAAATCGACATATCCTCGAATCCAACTACAGATCCCTGTTCCTCGTTCAATTGCCAACGTTTTACTCTAATGGTTCGACATCGGTCGTCGTGCTGGTTTTCGAGAAAAGCGCGAATAACTTGTATCGCTGGAAATATTTCAGAGTCCCGACGAGTTTCTAAGTCGTGCGGCACCTTGGTCCGGAGGACGAAATCGACATATCCTCGAATCCAACTACTGATCCCTGTTCCTCGTTCAATTGCCAACGTTTTACTATAAGGGTTCGACATCGGTCGTCGTGCTGGTTTTCGAGAAAAGCGCGAATAACTTGGATCGCTGCGAAATATTTCAGAGTCCCGTCGAGTTTCAAAGTCGTGCGGCATCTTGGTTCGACCGCGGCAAAAATCGACATATCCTCGAATCCAACTACAGATCCCTGTTCCTCGTTCAATTGCCAACGTTTTACTCTAATGGTTCGACATCGGTCGTCGTGCTGGTTTTCGAGAAAAGCGCGAATAACTTGTATCGCTGGAAATATTTCAGAGTCCCGACGAGTTTCTAAGTCGTGCGGCACCTTGGTCCGGAGGACGAAATCGACATATCCTCGAATCCAACTACTGATCCCTGTTCCTCGTTCAATTGCCAACGTTTTACTATAAGGGTTCGACATCGGTCGTCGTGCTGGTTTTCGAGAAAAGCGCGAATAACTTGGATCGCTGCGAAATATTTCAGAGTCCCGTCGAGTTTCAAAGTCGTGCGGCATCTTGGTTCGACCGCGGCAAAAATCGACATATCCTCGAATCCAACTACAGATCCCTGTTCCTCGTTCAATTGCCAACGTTTTACTCTAATGGTTCGACATCGGTCGTCGTGCTGGTTTTCGAGAAAAGCGCGAATAACTTGTATCGCTGGAAATATTTCAGAGTCCCGACGAGTTTCTAAGTCGTGCGGCACCTTGGTCCGGAGGACGAAATCGACATATCCTCGAATCCAACTACTGATCCCTGTTCCTCGTTCAATTGCCAACGTTTTACTATAAGGGTTCGACATCGGTCGTCGTGCTGGTTTTCGAGAAAAGCGCGAATAACTTGGATCGCTGCGAAATATTTCAGAGTCCCGTCGAGTTTCAAAGTCGTGCGGCATCTTGGTTCGACCGCGGCAAAAATCGACATATCCTCGAATCCAACTACAGATCCCTGTTCCTCGTTCAATTGCCAACGTTTTACTCTAATGGTTCGACATCGGTCGTCGTGCTGGTTTTCGAGAAAAGCGCGAATAACTTGTATCGCTGGAAATATTTCAGAGTCCCGACGAGTTTCTAAGTCGTGCGGCACCTTGGTCCGGAGGACGAAATCGACATATCCTCGAATCCAACTACAGATCCCTGTTCCTCGTTCAATTGCCAACGTTTTACTCTAATGGTTCGACATCGGTCGTCGTGCTGGTTTTCGAGAAAAGCGCGAATAACTTGTATCGCTGGAAATATTTCAGAGTCCCGACGAGTTTCAAAGTCGTGCGGCATCTTGGTTCGACCGCGGCAAAAATCGACATATCCTCGAATCCAACTACAGATCCCTGTTCCTCGTTCAATTGCCAACGTTTTACTCTAATGGTTCGACATCGGTCGTCGTGCTGGTTTTCGAGAAAAGCGCGAATAACTTGTATCGCTGGAAATATTTCAGAGTCCCGACGAGTTTCTAAGTCGTGCGGCACCTTGGTCCGGAGGACGAAATCGACATATCCTCGAATCCAACTACTGATCCCTGTTCCTCGTTCAATTGCCAACGTTTTACTATAAGGGTTCGACATCGGTCGTCGTGCTGGTTTTCGAGAAAAGCGCGAATAACTTGGATCGCTGCGAAATATTTCAGAGTCCCGTCGAGTTTCAAAGTCGTGCGGCATCTTGGTTCGACCGCGGCAAAAATCGACATATCCTCGAATCCAACTACAGATCCCTGTTCCTCGTTCAATTGCCAACGTTTTACTCTAATGGTTCGACATCGGTCGTCGTGCTGGTTTTCGAGAAAAGCGCGAATAACTTGTATCGCTGGAAATATTTCAGAGTCCCGACGAGTTTCTAAGTCGTGCGGCACCTTGGTCCGGAGGACGAAATCGACATATCCTCGAATCCAACTACTGATCCCTGTTCCTCGTTCAATTGCCAACGTTTTACTATAAGGGTTCGACATCGGTCGTCGTGCTGGTTTTCGAGAAAAGCGCGAATAACTTGGATCGCTGCGAAATATTTCAGAGTCCCGTCGAGTTTCAAAGTCGTGCGGCATCTTGGTTCGACCGCGGCAAAAATCGACATATCCTCGAATCCAACTACAGATCCCTGTTCCTCGTTCAATTGCCAACGTTTTACTCTAATGGTTCGACATCGGTCGTCGTGCTGGTTTTCGAGAAAAGCGCGAATAACTTGTATCGCTGGAAATATTTCAGAGTCCCGACGAGTTTCTAAGTCGTGCGGCACCTTGGTCCGGAGGACGAAATCGACATATCCTCGAATCCAACTACAGATCCCTGTTCCTCGTTCAATTGCCAACGTTTTACTCTAATGGTTCGACATCGGTCGTCGTGCTGGTTTTCGAGAAAAGCGCGAATAACTTGTATCGCTGGAAATATTTCAGAGTCCCGACGAGTTTCAAAGTCGTGCGGCATCTTGGTTCGACCGCGGCAAAAATCGACATATCCTCGAATCCAACTACAGATCCCTGTTCCTCGTTCAATTGCCAACGTTTTACTCTAATGGTTCGACATCGGTCGTCGTGCTGGTTTTCGAGAAAAGCGCGAATAACTTGTATCGCTGGAAATATTTCAGAGTCCCGACGAGTTTCTAAGTCGTGCGGCACCTTGGTCCGGAGGACGAAATCGACATATCCTCGAATCCAACTACTGATCCCTGTTCCTCGTTCAATTGCCAACGTTTTACTATAAGGGTTCGACATCGGTCGTCGTGCTGGTTTTCGAGAAAAGCGCGAATAACTTGGATCGCTGCGAAATATTTCAGAGTCCCGTCGAGTTTCAAAGTCGTGCGGCATCTTGGTTCGACCGCGGCAAAAATCGACATATCCTCGAATCCAACTACAGATCCCTGTTCCTCGTTCAATTGCCAACGTTTTACTCTAATGGTTCGACATCGGTCGTCGTGCTGGTTTTCGAGAAAAGCGCGAATAACTTGTATCGCTGGAAATATTTCAGAGTCCCGACGAGTTTCTAAGTCGTGCGGCACCTTGGTCCGGAGGACGAAATCGACATATCCTCGAATCCAACTACTGATCCCTGTTCCTCGTTCAATTGCCAACGTTTTACTATAAGGGTTCGACATCGGTCGTCGTGCTGGTTTTCGAGAAAAGCGCGAATAACTTGGATCGCTGCGAAATATTTCAGAGTCCCGTCGAGTTTCAAAGTCGTGCGGCATCTTGGTTCGACCGCGGCAAAAATCGACATATCCTCGAATCCAACTACAGATCCCTGTTCCTCGTTCAATTGCCAACGTTTTACTCTAATGGTTCGACATCGGTCGTCGTGCTGGTTTTCGAGAAAAGCGCGAATAACTTGTATCGCTGGAAATATTTCAGAGTCCCGACGAGTTTCTAAGTCGTGCGGCACCTTGGTCCGGAGGACGAAATCGACATATCCTCGAATCCAACTACTGATCCCTGTTCCTCGTTCAATTGCCAACGTTTTACTATAAGGGTTCGACATCGGTCGTCGTGCTGGTTTTCGAGAAAAGCGCGAATAACTTGGATCGCTGCGAAATATTTCAGAGTCCCGTCGAGTTTCAAAGTCGTGCGGCATCTTGGTTCGACCGCGGCAAAAATCGACATATCCTCGAATCCAACTACAGATCCCTGTTCCTCGTTCAATTGCCAACGTTTTACTCTAATGGTTCGACATCGGTCGTCGTGCTGGTTTTCGAGAAAAGCGCGAATAACTTGTATCGCTGGAAATATTTCAGAGTCCCGACGAGTTTCTAAGTCGTGCGGCACCTTGGTCCGGAGGACGAAATCGACATATCCTCGAATCCAACTACAGATCCCTGTTCCTCGTTCAATTGCCAACGTTTTACTCTAATGGTTCGACATCGGTCGTCGTGCTGGTTTTCGAGAAAAGCGCGAATAACTTGTATCGCTGGAAATATTTCAGAGTCCCGACGAGTTTCAAAGTCGTGCGGCATCTTGGTTCGACCGCGGCAAAAATCGACATATCCTCGAATCCAACTACAGATCCCTGTTCCTCGTTCAATTGCCAACGTTTTACTCTAATGGTTCGACATCGGTCGTCGTGCTGGTTTTCGAGAAAAGCGCGAATAACTTGTATCGCTGGAAATATTTCAGAGTCCCGACGAGTTTCTAAGTCGTGCGGCACCTTGGTCCGGAGGACGAAATCGACATATCCTCGAATCCAACTACTGATCCCTGTTCCTCGTTCAATTGCCAACGTTTTACTATAAGGGTTCGACATCGGTCGTCGTGCTGGTTTTCGAGAAAAGCGCGAATAACTTGGATCGCTGCGAAATATTTCAGAGTCCCGTCGAGTTTCAAAGTCGTGCGGCATCTTGGTTCGACCGCGGCAAAAATCGACATATCCTCGAATCCAACTACAGATCCCTGTTCCTCGTTCAATTGCCAACGTTTTACTCTAATGGTTCGACATCGGTCGTCGTGCTGGTTTTCGAGAAAAGCGCGAATAACTTGTATCGCTGGAAATATTTCAGAGTCCCGACGAGTTTCTAAGTCGTGCGGCACCTTGGTCCGGAGGACGAAATCGACATATCCTCGAATCCAACTACTGATCCCTGTTCCTCGTTCAATTGCCAACGTTTTACTATAAGGGTTCGACATCGGTCGTCGTGCTGGTTTTCGAGAAAAGCGCGAATAACTTGGATCGCTGCGAAATATTTCAGAGTCCCGTCGAGTTTCAAAGTCGTGCGGCATCTTGGTTCGACCGCGGCAAAAATCGACATATCCTCGAATCCAACTACAGATCCCTGTTCCTCGTTCAATTGCCAACGTTTTACTCTAATGGTTCGACATCGGTCGTCGTGCTGGTTTTCGAGAAAAGCGCGAATAACTTGTATCGCTGGAAATATTTCAGAGTCCCGACGAGTTTCTAAGTCGTGCGGCACCTTGGTCCGGAGGACGAAATCGACATATCCTCGAATCCAACTACTGATCCCTGTTCCTCGTTCAATTGCCAACGTTTTACTATAAGGGTTCGACATCGGTCGTCGTGCTGGTTTTCGAGAAAAGCGCGAATAACTTGGATCGCTGCGAAATATTTCAGAGTCCCGTCGAGTTTCAAAGTCGTGCGGCATCTTGGTTCGACCGCGGCAAAAATCGACATATCCTCGAATCCAACTACAGATCCCTGTTCCTCGTTCAATTGCCAACGTTTTACTCTAATGGTTCGACATCGGTCGTCGTGCTGGTTTTCGAGAAAAGCGCGAATAACTTGTATCGCTGGAAATATTTCAGAGTCCCGACGAGTTTCTAAGTCGTGCGGCACCTTGGTCCGGAGGACGAAATCGACATATCCTCGAATCCAACTACTGATCCCTGTTCCTCGTTCAATTGCCAACGTTTTACTATAAGGGTTCGACATCGGTCGTCGTGCTGGTTTTCGAGAAAAGCGCGAATAACTTGGATCGCTGCGAAATATTTCAGAGTCCCGTCGAGTTTCAAAGTCGTGCGGCATCTTGGTTCGACCGCGGCAAAAATCGACATATCCTCGAATCCAACTACAGATCCCTGTTCCTCGTTCAATTGCCAACGTTTTACTCTAATGGTTCGACATCGGTCGTCGTGCTGGTTTTCGAGAAAAGCGCGAATAACTTGTATCGCTGGAAATATTTCAGAGTCCCGACGAGTTTCTAAGTCGTGCGGCACCTTGGTCCGGAGGACGAAATCGACATATCCTCGAATCCAACTACAGATCCCTGTTCCTCGTTCAATTGCCAACGTTTTACTCTAATGGTTCGACATCGGTCGTCGTGCTGGTTTTCGAGAAAAGCGCGAATAACTTGTATCGCTGGAAATATTTCAGAGTCCCGACGAGTTTCAAAGTCGTGCGGCATCTTGGTTCGACCGCGGCAAAAATCGACATATCCTCGAATCCAACTACAGATCCCTGTTCCTCGTTCAATTGCCAACGTTTTACTCTAATGGTTCGACATCGGTCGTCGTGCTGGTTTTCGAGAAAAGCGCGAATAACTTGTATCGCTGGAAATATTTCAGAGTCCCGACGAGTTTCTAAGTCGTGCGGCACCTTGGTCCGGAGGACGAAATCGACATATCCTCGAATCCAACTACTGATCCCTGTTCCTCGTTCAATTGCCAACGTTTTACTATAAGGGTTCGACATCGGTCGTCGTGCTGGTTTTCGAGAAAAGCGCGAATAACTTGGATCGCTGGAAATATTTCAGAGTCCCGACGAGTTTCTAAGTCGTGCGGCACCTTGGTCCGGAGGACGAAATCGACATATCCTCGAATCCAACTACAGATCCCTGTTCCTCGTTCAATTGCCAACGTTTTACTCTAATGGTTCGACATCGGTCGTCGTGCTGGTTTTCGAGAAAAGCGCGAATAACTTGTATCGCTGGAAATATTTCAGAGTCCCGACGAGTTTCTAAGTCGTGCGGCACCTTGGTCCGGAGGACGAAATCGACATATCCTCGAATCCAACTACTGATCCCTGTTCCTCGTTCAATTGCCAACGTTTTACTATAAGGGTTCGACATCGGTCGTCGTGCTGGTTTTCGAGAAAAGCGCGAATAACTTGGATCGCTGCGAAATATTTCAGAGTCCCGTCGAGTTTCAAAGTCGTGCGGCATCTTGGTTCGACCGCGGCAAAAATCGACATATCCTCGAATCCAACTACAGATCCCTGTTCCTCGTTCAATTGCCAACGTTTTACTCTAATGGTTCGACATCGGTCGTCGTGCTGGTTTTCGAGAAAAGCGCGAATAACTTGTATCGCTGGAAATATTTCAGAGTCCCGACGAGTTTCTAAGTCGTGCGGCACCTTGGTCCGGAGGACGAAATCGACATATCCTCGAATCCAACTACTGATCCCTGTTCCTCGTTCAATTGCCAACGTTTTACTATAAGGGTTCGACATCGGTCGTCGTGCTGGTTTTCGAGAAAAGCGCGAATAACTTGGATCGCTGCGAAATATTTCAGAGTCCCGTCGAGTTTCAAAGTCGTGCGGCATCTTGGTTCGACCGCGGCAAAAATCGACATATCCTCGAATCCAACTACAGATCCCTGTTCCTCGTTCAATTGCCAACGTTTTACTCTAATGGTTCGACATCGGTCGTCGTGCTGGTTTTCGAGAAAAGCGCGAATAACTTGTATCGCTGGAAATATTTCAGAGTCCCGACGAGTTTCTAAGTCGTGCGGCACCTTGGTCCGGAGGACGAAATCGACATATCCTCGAATCCAACTACTGATCCCTGTTCCTCGTTCAATTGCCAACGTTTTACTATAAGGGTTCGACATCGGTCGTCGTGCTGGTTTTCGAGAAAAGCGCGAATAACTTGGATCGCTGCGAAATATTTCAGAGTCCCGTCGAGTTTCAAAGTCGTGCGGCATCTTGGTTCGACCGCGGCAAAAATCGACATATCCTCGAATCCAACTACAGATCCCTGTTCCTCGTTCAATTGCCAACGTTTTACTCTAATGGTTCGACATCGGTCGTCGTGCTGGTTTTCGAGAAAAGCGCGAATAACTTGTATCGCTGGAAATATTTCAGAGTCCCGACGAGTTTCTAAGTCGTGCGGCACCTTGGTCCGGAGGACGAAATCGACATATCCTCGAATCCAACTACAGATCCCTGTTCCTCGTTCAATTGCCAACGTTTTACTCTAATGGTTCGACATCGGTCGTCGTGCTGGTTTTCGAGAAAAGCGCGAATAACTTGTATCGCTGGAAATATTTCAGAGTCCCGACGAGTTTCAAAGTCGTGCGGCATCTTGGTTCGACCGCGGCAAAAATCGACATATCCTCGAATCCAACTACAGATCCCTGTTCCTCGTTCAATTGCCAACGTTTTACTCTAATGGTTCGACATCGGTCGTCGTGCTGGTTTTCGAGAAAAGCGCGAATAACTTGTATCGCTGGAAATATTTCAGAGTCCCGACGAGTTTCTAAGTCGTGCGGCACCTTGGTCCGGAGGACGAAATCGACATATCCTCGAATCCAACTACTGATCCCTGTTCCTCGTTCAATTGCCAACGTTTTACTATAAGGGTTCGACATCGGTCGTCGTGCTGGTTTTCGAGAAAAGCGCGAATAACTTGGATCGCTGGAAATATTTCAGAGTCCCGACGAGTTTCTAAGTCGTGCGGCACCTTGGTCCGGAGGACGAAATCGACATATCCTCGAATCCAACTACAGATCCCTGTTCCTCGTTCAATTGCCAACGTTTTACTCTAATGGTTCGACATCGGTCGTCGTGCTGGTTTTCGAGAAAAGCGCGAATAACTTGTATCGCTGGAAATATTTCAGAGTCCCGACGAGTTTCTAAGTCGTGCGGCACCTTGGTCCGGAGGACGAAATCGACATATCCTCGAATCCAACTACTGATCCCTGTTCCTCGTTCAATTGCCAACGTTTTACTATAAGGGTTCGACATCGGTCGTCGTGCTGGTTTTCGAGAAAAGCGCGAATAACTTGGATCGCTGCGAAATATTTCAGAGTCCCGTCGAGTTTCAAAGTCGTGCGGCATCTTGGTTCGACCGCGGCAAAAATCGACATATCCTCGAATCCAACTACAGATCCCTGTTCCTCGTTCAATTGCCAACGTTTTACTCTAATGGTTCGACATCGGTCGTCGTGCTGGTTTTCGAGAAAAGCGCGAATAACTTGTATCGCTGGAAATATTTCAGAGTCCCGACGAGTTTCTAAGTCGTGCGGCACCTTGGTCCGGAGGACGAAATCGACATATCCTCGAATCCAACTACAGATCCCTGTTCCTCGTTCAATTGCCAACGTTTTACTCTAATGGTTCGACATCGGTCGTCGTGCTGGTTTTCGAGAAAAGCGCGAATAACTTGTATCGCTGGAAATATTTCAGAGTCCCGACGAGTTTCAAAGTCGTGCGGCATCTTGGTTCGACCGCGGCAAAAATCGACATATCCTCGAATCCAACTACAGATCCCTGTTCCTCGTTCAATTGCCAACGTTTTACTCTAATGGTTCGACATCGGTCGTCGTGCTGGTTTTCGAGAAAAGCGCGAATAACTTGTATCGCTGGAAATATTTCAGAGTCCCGACGAGTTTCTAAGTCGTGCGGCACCTTGGTCCGGAGGACGAAATCGACATATCCTCGAATCCAACTACTGATCCCTGTTCCTCGTTCAATTGCCAACGTTTTACTATAAGGGTTCGACATCGGTCGTCGTGCTGGTTTTCGAGAAAAGCGCGAATAACTTGGATCGCTGGAAATATTTCAGAGTCCCGACGAGTTTCTAAGTCGTGCGGCACCTTGGTCCGGAGGACGAAATCGACATATCCTCGAATCCAACTACTGATCCCTGTTCCTCGTTCAATTGCCAACGTTTTACTATAAGGGTTCGACATCGGTCGTCGTGCTGGTTTTCGAGAAAAGCGCGAATAACTTGGATCGCTGCGAAATATTTCAGAGTCCCGTCGAGTTTCAAAGTCGTGCGGCATCTTGGTTCGACCGCGGCAAAAATCGACATATCCTCGAATCCAACTACAGATCCCTGTTCCTCGTTCAATTGCCAACGTTTTACTCTAATGGTTCGACATCGGTCGTCGTGCTGGTTTTCGAGAAAAGCGCGAATAACTTGTATCGCTGGAAATATTTCAGAGTCCCGACGAGTTTCTAAGTCGTGCGGCACCTTGGTCCGGAGGACGAAATCGACATATCCTCGAATCCAACTACTGATCCCTGTTCCTCGTTCAATTGCCAACGTTTTACTATAAGGGTTCGACATCGGTCGTCGTGCTGGTTTTCGAGAAAAGCGCGAATAACTTGGATCGCTGCGAAATATTTCAGAGTCCCGTCGAGTTTCAAAGTCGTGCGGCATCTTGGTTCGACCGCGGCAAAAATCGACATATCCTCGAATCCAACTACAGATCCCTGTTCCTCGTTCAATTGCCAACGTTTTACTCTAATGGTTCGACATCGGTCGTCGTGCTGGTTTTCGAGAAAAGCGCGAATAACTTGTATCGCTGGAAATATTTCAGAGTCCCGACGAGTTTCTAAGTCGTGCGGCACCTTGGTCCGGAGGACGAAATCGACATATCCTCGAATCCAACTACAGATCCCTGTTCCTCGTTCAATTGCCAACGTTTTACTCTAATGGTTCGACATCGGTCGTCGTGCTGGTTTTCGAGAAAAGCGCGAATAACTTGTATCGCTGGAAATATTTCAGAGTCCCGACGAGTTTCAAAGTCGTGCGGCATCTTGGTTCGACCGCGGCAAAAATCGACATATCCTCGAATCCAACTACAGATCCCTGTTCCTCGTTCAATTGCCAACGTTTTACTCTAATGGTTCGACATCGGTCGTCGTGCTGGTTTTCGAGAAAAGCGCGAATAACTTGTATCGCTGGAAATATTTCAGAGTCCCGACGAGTTTCTAAGTCGTGCGGCACCTTGGTCCGGAGGACGAAATCGACATATCCTCGAATCCAACTACTGATCCCTGTTCCTCGTTCAATTGCCAACGTTTTACTATAAGGGTTCGACATCGGTCGTCGTGCTGGTTTTCGAGAAAAGCGCGAATAACTTGGATCGCTGCGAAATATTTCAGAGTCCCGTCGAGTTTCAAAGTCGTGCGGCATCTTGGTTCGACCGCGGCAAAAATCGACATATCCTCGAATCCAACTACAGATCCCTGTTCCTCGTTCAATTGCCAACGTTTTACTCTAATGGTTCGACATCGGTCGTCGTGCTGGTTTTCGAGAAAAGCGCGAATAACTTGTATCGCTGGAAATATTTCAGAGTCCCGACGAGTTTCTAAGTCGTGCGGCACCTTGGTCCGGAGGACGAAATCGACATATCCTCGAATCCAACTACTGATCCCTGTTCCTCGTTCAATTGCCAACGTTTTACTATAAGGGTTCGACATCGGTCGTCGTGCTGGTTTTCGAGAAAAGCGCGAATAACTTGGATCGCTGCGAAATATTTCAGAGTCCCGTCGAGTTTCAAAGTCGTGCGGCATCTTGGTTCGACCGCGGCAAAAATCGACATATCCTCGAATCCAACTACAGATCCCTGTTCCTCGTTCAATTGCCAACGTTTTACTCTAATGGTTCGACATCGGTCGTCGTGCTGGTTTTCGAGAAAAGCGCGAATAACTTGTATCGCTGGAAATATTTCAGAGTCCCGACGAGTTTCTAAGTCGTGCGGCACCTTGGTCCGGAGGACGAAATCGACATATCCTCGAATCCAACTACAGATCCCTGTTCCTCGTTCAATTGCCAACGTTTTACTCTAATGGTTCGACATCGGTCGTCGTGCTGGTTTTCGAGAAAAGCGCGAATAACTTGTATCGCTGGAAATATTTCAGAGTCCCGACGAGTTTCAAAGTCGTGCGGCATCTTGGTTCGACCGCGGCAAAAATCGACATATCCTCGAATCCAACTACAGATCCCTGTTCCTCGTTCAATTGCCAACGTTTTACTCTAATGGTTCGACATCGGTCGTCGTGCTGGTTTTCGAGAAAAGCGCGAATAACTTGTATCGCTGGAAATATTTCAGAGTCCCGACGAGTTTCTAAGTCGTGCGGCACCTCGGTCCGGAGGACGAAATCGACATATCCTCGAATCCAACTACTGATCCCTGTTCCTCGTTCAATTGCCAACGTTTTACTATAAGGGTTCGACATCGGTCGTCGTGCTGGTTTTCGAGAAAAGCGCGAATAACTTGGATCGCTGGAAATATTTCAGAGTCCCGACGAGTTTCTAAGTCGTGCGGCACCTTGGTCCGGAGGACGAAATCGACATATCCTCGAATCCAACTACTGATCCCTGTTCCTCGTTCAATTGCCAACGTTTTACTATAAGGGTTCGACATCGGTCGTCGTGCTGGTTTTCGAGAAAAGCGCGAATAACTTGGATCGCTGCGAAATATTTCAGAGTCCCGTCGAGTTTCAAAGTCGTGCGGCATCTTGGTTCGACCGCGGCAAAAATCGACATATCCTCGAATCCAACTACAGATCCCTGTTCCTCGTTCAATTGCCAACGTTTTACTCTAATGGTTCGACATCGGTCGTCGTGCTGGTTTTCGAGAAAAGCGCGAATAACTTGTATCGCTGGAAATATTTCAGAGTCCCGACGAGTTTCTAAGTCGTGCGGCACCTTGGTCCGGAGGACGAAATCGACATATCCTCGAATCCAACTACTGATCCCTGTTCCTCGTTCAATTGCCAACGTTTTACTATAAGGGTTCGACATCGGTCGTCGTGCTGGTTTTCGAGAAAAGCGCGAATAACTTGGATCGCTGCGAAATATTTCAGAGTCCCGTCGAGTTTCAAAGTCGTGCGGCATCTTGGTTCGACCGCGGCAAAAATCGACATATCCTCGAATCCAACTACAGATCCCTGTTCCTCGTTCAATTGCCAACGTTTTACTCTAATGGTTCGACATCGGTCGTCGTGCTGGTTTTCGAGAAAAGCGCGAATAACTTGTATCGCTGGAAATATTTCAGAGTCCCGACGAGTTTCTAAGTCGTGCGGCACCTTGGTCCGGAGGACGAAATCGACATATCCTCGAATCCAACTACTGATCCCTGTTCCTCGTTCAATTGCCAACGTTTTACTATAAGGGTTCGACATCGGTCGTCGTGCTGGTTTTCGAGAAAAGCGCGAATAACTTGTATCGCTGGAAATATTTCAGAGTCCCGACGAGTTTCAAAGTCGTGCGGCATCTTGGTTCGACCGCGGCAAAAATCGACATATCCTCGAATCCAACTACAGATCCCTGTTCCTCGTTCAATTGCCAACGTTTTACTCTAATGGTTCGACATCGGTCGTCGTGCTGGTTTTCGAGAAAAGCGCGAATAACTTGTATCGCTGGAAATATTTCAGAGTCCCGACGAGTTTCTAAGTCGTGCGGCACCTCGGTCCGGAGGACGAAATCGACATATCCTCGAATCCAACTACTGATCCCTGTTCCTCGTTCAATTGCCAACGTTTTACTATAAGGGTTCGACATCGGTCGTCGTGCTGGTTTTCGAGAAAAGCGCGAATAACTTGGATCGCTGGAAATATTTCAGAGTCCCGACGAGTTTCTAAGTCGTGCGGCACCTTGGTCCGGAGGACGAAATCGACATATCCTCGAATCCAACTACTGATCCCTGTTCCTCGTTCAATTGCCAACGTTTTACTATAAGGGTTCGACATCGGTCGTCGTGCTGGTTTTCGAGAAAAGCGCGAATAACTTGGATCGCTGCGAAATATTTCAGAGTCCCGTCGAGTTTCAAAGTCGTGCGGCATCTTGGTTCGACCGCGGCAAAAATCGACATATCCTCGAATCCAACTACAGATCCCTGTTCCTCGTTCAATTGCCAACGTTTTACTCTAATGGTTCGACATCGGTCGTCGTGCTGGTTTTCGAGAAAAGCGCGAATAACTTGTATCGCTGGAAATATTTCAGAGTCCCGACGAGTTTCTAAGTCGTGCGGCACCTTGGTCCGGAGGACGAAATCGACATATCCTCGAATCCAACTACTGATCCCTGTTCCTCGTTCAATTGCCAACGTTTTACTATAAGGGTTCGACATCGGTCGTCGTGCTGGTTTTCGAGAAAAGCGCGAATAACTTGGATCGCTGCGAAATATTTCAGAGTCCCGTCGAGTTTCAAAGTCGTGCGGCATCTTGGTTCGACCGCGGCAAAAATCGACATATCCTCGAATCCAACTACAGATCCCTGTTCCTCGTT
This sequence comes from Andrena haemorrhoa, assembly GCA_910592295.1. NCBI lineage: Eukaryota > Metazoa > Arthropoda > Insecta > Hymenoptera > Andrenidae > Andrena > Andrena haemorrhoa. The sequence continues at coordinate 43,604 of CAJUZA010000371.1, read as the reverse complement.
CAATTGCCAACGTTTTACTCTAATGGTTCGACATCGGTCGTCGTGCTGGTTTTCGAGAAAAGCGCGAATAACTTGTATCGCTGGAAATATTTCAGAGTCCCGACGAGTTTCTAAGTCGTGCGGCACCTTGGTCCGGAGGACGAAATCGACATATCCTCGAATCCAACTACTGATCCCTGTTCCTCGTTCAATTGCCAACGTTTTACTATAAGGGTTCGACATCGGTCGTCGTGCTGGTTTTCGAGAAAAGCGCGAATAACTTGGATCGCTGCGAAATATTTCAGAGTCCCGTCGAGTTTCAAAGTCGTGCGGCATCTTGGTTCGACCGCGGCAAAAATCGACATATCCTCGAATCCAACTACAGATCCCTGTTCCTCGTTCAATTGCCAACGTTTTACTCTAATGGTTCGACATCGGTCGTTGTGCTGGTTTTCGAGAAAAGCGCGAATAACTTGTATCGCTGGAAATATTTCAGAGTCCCGACGAGTTTCTAAGTCGTGCGGCACCTTGGTCCGGAGGACGAAATCGACATATCCTCGAATCCAACTACTGATCCCTGTTCCTCGTTCAATTGCCAACGTTTTACTATAAGGGTTCGACATCGGTCGTCGTGCTGGTTTTCGAGAAAAGCGCGAATAACTTGGATCGCTGCGAAATATTTCAGAGTCCCGTCGAGTTTCAAAGTCGTGCGGCATCTTGGTTCGACCGCGGCAAAAATCGACATATCCTCGAATCCAACTACAGATCCCTGTTCCTCGTTCAATTGCCAACGTTTTACTCTAATGGTTCGACATCGGTCGTCGTGCTGGTTTTCGAGAAAAGCGCGAATAACTTGTATCGCTGGAAATATTTCAGAGTCCCGACGAGTTTCAAAGTCGTGCGGCATCTTGGTTCGACCGCGGCAAAAATCGACATATCCTCGAATCCAACTACAGATCCCTGTTCCTCGTTCAATTGCCAACGTTTTACTCTAATGGTTCGACATCGGTCGTCGTGCTGGTTTTCGAGAAAAGCGCGAATAACTTGTATCGCTGGAAATATTTCAGAGTCCCGACGAGTTTCTAAGTCGTGCGGCACCTTGGTCCGGAGGACGAAATCGACATATCCTCGAATCCAACTACAGATCCCTGTTCCTCGTTCAATTGCCAACGTTTTACTCTAATGGTTCGACATCGGTCGTCGTGCTGGTTTTCGAGAAAAGCGCGAATAACTTGTATCGCTGGAAATATTTCAGAGTCCCGACGAGTTTCAAAGTCGTGCGGCATCTTGGTTCGACCGCGGCAAAAATCGACATATCCTCGAATCCAACTACAGATCCCTGTTCCTCGTTCAATTGCCAACGTTTTACTCTAATGGTTCGACATCGGTCGTCGTGCTGGTTTTCGAGAAAAGCGCGAATAACTTGTATCGCTGGAAATATTTCAGAGTCCCGACGAGTTTCTAAGTCGTGCGGCACCTTGGTCCGGAGGACGAAATCGACATATCCTCGAATCCAACTACTGATCCCTGTTCCTCGTTCAATTGCCAACGTTTTACTATAAGGGTTCGACATCGGTCGTCGTGCTGGTTTTCGAGAAAAGCGCGAATAACTTGGATCGCTGCGAAATATTTCAGAGTCCCGTCGAGTTTCAAAGTCGTGCGGCATCTTGGTTCGACCGCGGCAAAAATCGACATATCCTCGAATCCAACTACAGATCCCTGTTCCTCGTTCAATTGCCAACGTTTTACTCTAATGGTTCGACATCGGTCGTCGTGCTGGTTTTCGAGAAAAGCGCGAATAACTTGTATCGCTGGAAATATTTCAGAGTCCCGACGAGTTTCTAAGTCGTGCGGCACCTTGGTCCGGAGGACGAAATCGACATATCCTCGAATCCAACTACTGATCCCTGTTCCTCGTTCAATTGCCAACGTTTTACTATAAGGGTTCGACATCGGTCGTCGTGCTGGTTTTCGAGAAAAGCGCGAATAACTTGGATCGCTGCGAAATATTTCAGAGTCCCGTCGAGTTTCAAAGTCGTGCGGCATCTTGGTTCGACCGCGGCAAAAATCGACATATCCTCGAATCCAACTACAGATCCCTGTTCCTCGTTCAATTGCCAACGTTTTACTCTAATGGATCGACATCGGTCGTCGTGCTGGTTTTCGAGAAAAGCGCGAATAACTTGTATCGCTGGAAATATTTCAGAGTCCCGACGAGTTTCTAAGTCGTGCGGCACCTTGGTCCGGAGGACGAAATCGACATATCCTCGAATCCAACTACTGATCCCTGTTCCTCGTTCAATTGCCAACGTTTTACTATAAGGGTTCGACATCGGTCGTCGTGCTGGTTTTCGAGAAAAGCGCGAATAACTTGGATCGCTGCGAAATATTTCAGAGTCCCGTCGAGTTTCAAAGTCGTGCGGCATCTTGGTTCGACCGCGGCAAAAATCGACATATCCTCGAATCCAACTACAGATCCCTGTTCCTCGTTCAATTGCCAACGTTTTACTCTAATGGTTCGACATCGGTCGTCGTGCTGGTTTTCGAGAAAAGCGCGAATAACTTGTATCGCTGGAAATATTTCAGAGTCCCGACGAGTTTCTAAGTCGTGCGGCACCTTGGTCCGGAGGACGAAATCGACATATCCTCGAATCCAACTACTGATCCCTGTTCCTCGTTCAATTGCCAACGTTTTACTATAAGGGTTCGACATCGGTCGTCGTGCTGGTTTTCGAGAAAAGCGCGAATAACTTGGATCGCTGCGAAATATTTCAGAGTCCCGTCGAGTTTCAAAGTCGTGCGGCATCTTGGTTCGACCGCGGCAAAAATCGACATATCCTCGAATCCAACTACAGATCCCTGTTCCTCGTTCAATTGCCAACGTTTTACTCTAATGGTTCGACATCGGTCGTCGTGCTGGTTTTCGAGAAAAGCGCGAATAACTTGTATCGCTGGAAATATTTCAGAGTCCCGACGAGTTTCTAAGTCGTGCGGCACCTTGGTCCGGAGGACGAAATCGACATATCCTCGAATCCAACTACAGATCCCTGTTCCTCGTTCAATTGCCAACGTTTTACTCTAATGGTTCGACATCGGTCGTCGTGCTGGTTTTCGAGAAAAGCGCGAATAACTTGTATCGCTGGAAATATTTCAGAGTCCCGACGAGTTTCAAAGTCGTGCGGCATCTTGGTTCGACCGCGGCAAAAATCGACATATCCTCGAATCCAACTACAGATCCCTGTTCCTCGTTCAATTGCCAACGTTTTACTCTAATGGTTCGACATCGGTCGTCGTGCTGGTTTTCGAGAAAAGCGCGAATAACTTGTATCGCTGGAAATATTTCAGAGTCCCGACGAGTTTCTAAGTCGTGCGGCACCTTGGTCCGGAGGACGAAATCGACATATCCTCGAATCCAACTACTGATCCCTGTTCCTCGTTCAATTGCCAACGTTTTACTATAAGGGTTCGACATCGGTCGTCGTGCTGGTTTTCGAGAAAAGCGCGAATAACTTGGATCGCTGGAAATATTTCAGAGTCCCGACGAGTTTCTAAGTCGTGCGGCACCTTGGTCCGGAGGACGAAATCGACATATCCTCGAATCCAACTACTGATCCCTGTTCCTCGTTCAATTGCCAACGTTTTACTATAAGGGTTCGACATCGGTCGTCGTGCTGGTTTTCGAGAAAAGCGCGAATAACTTGGATCGCTGCGAAATATTTCAGAGTCCCGTCGAGTTTCAAAGTCGTGCGGCATCTTGGTTCGACCGCGGCAAAAATCGACATATCCTCGAATCCAACTACAGATCCCTGTTCCTCGTTCAATTGCCAACGTTTTACTCTAATGGTTCGACATCGGTCGTCGTGCTGGTTTTCGAGAAAAGCGCGAATAACTTGTATCGCTGGAAATATTTCAGAGTCCCGACGAGTTTCTAAGTCGTGCGGCACCTTGGTCCGGAGGACGAAATCGACATATCCTCGAATCCAACTACTGATCCCTGTTCCTCGTTCAATTGCCAACGTTTTACTATAAGGGTTCGACATCGGTCGTCGTGCTGGTTTTCGAGAAAAGCGCGAATAACTTGGATCGCTGCGAAATATTTCAGAGTCCCGTCGAGTTTCAAAGTCGTGCGGCATCTTGGTTCGACCGCGGCAAAAATCGACATATCCTCGAATCCAACTACAGATCCCTGTTCCTCGTTCAATTGCCAACGTTTTACTCTAATGGTTCGACATCGGTCGTCGTGCTGGTTTTCGAGAAAAGCGCGAATAACTTGTATCGCTGGAAATATTTCAGAGTCCCGACGAGTTTCTAAGTCGTGCGGCACCTTGGTCCGGAGGACGAAATCGACATATCCTCGAATCCAACTACAGATCCCTGTTCCTCGTTCAATTGCCAACGTTTTACTCTAATGGTTCGACATCGGTCGTCGTGCTGGTTTTCGAGAAAAGCGCGAATAACTTGTATCGCTGGAAATATTTCAGAGTCCCGACGAGTTTCAAAGTCGTGCGGCATCTTGGTTCGACCGCGGCAAAAATCGACATATCCTCGAATCCAACTACAGATCCCTGTTCCTCGTTCAATTGCCAACGTTTTACTCTAATGGTTCGACATCGGTCGTCGTGCTGGTTTTCGAGAAAAGCGCGAATAACTTGTATCGCTGGAAATATTTCAGAGTCCCGACGAGTTTCTAAGTCGTGCGGCACCTTGGTCCGGAGGACGAAATCGACATATCCTCGAATCCAACTACTGATCCCTGTTCCTCGTTCAATTGCCAACGTTTTACTATAAGGGTTCGACATCGGTCGTCGTGCTGGTTTTCGAGAAAAGCGCGAATAACTTGGATCGCTGCGAAATATTTCAGAGTCCCGTCGAGTTTCAAAGTCGTGCGGCATCTTGGTTCGACCGCGGCAAAAATCGACATATCCTCGAATCCAACTACAGATCCCTGTTCCTCGTTCAATTGCCAACGTTTTACTCTAATGGTTCGACATCGGTCGTCGTGCTGGTTTTCGAGAAAAGCGCGAATAACTTGTATCGCTGGAAATATTTCAGAGTCCCGACGAGTTTCTAAGTCGTGCGGCACCTTGGTCCGGAGGACGAAATCGACATATCCTCGAATCCAACTACTGATCCCTGTTCCTCGTTCAATTGCCAACGTTTTACTATAAGGGTTCGACATCGGTCGTCGTGCTGGTTTTCGAGAAAAGCGCGAATAACTTGGATCGCTGCGAAATATTTCAGAGTCCCGTCGAGTTTCAAAGTCGTGCGGCATCTTGGTTCGACCGCGGCAAAAATCGACATATCCTCGAATCCAACTACAGATCCCTGTTCCTCGTTCAATTGCCAACGTTTTACTCTAATGGTTCGACATCGGTCGTCGTGCTGGTTTTCGAGAAAAGCGCGAATAACTTGTATCGCTGGAAATATTTCAGAGTCCCGACGAGTTTCTAAGTCGTGCGGCACCTTGGTCCGGAGGACGAAATCGACATATCCTCGAATCCAACTACTGATCCCTGTTCCTCGTTCAATTGCCAACGTTTTACTATAAGGGTTCGACATCGGTCGTCGTGCTGGTTTTCGAGAAAAGCGCGAATAACTTGGATCGCTGCGAAATATTTCAGAGTCCCGTCGAGTTTCAAAGTCGTGCGGCATCTTGGTTCGACCGCGGCAAAAATCGACATATCCTCGAATCCAACTACAGATCCCTGTTCCTCGTTCAATTGCCAACGTTTTACTCTAATGGTTCGACATCGGTCGTCGTGCTGGTTTTCGAGAAAAGCGCGAATAACTTGTATCGCTGGAAATATTTCAGAGTCCCGACGAGTTTCTAAGTCGTGCGGCACCTTGGTCCGGAGGACGAAATCGACATATCCTCGAATCCAACTACTGATCCCTGTTCCTCGTTCAATTGCCAACGTTTTACTATAAGGGTTCGACATCGGTCGTCGTGCTGGTTTTCGAGAAAAGCGCGAATAACTTGGATCGCTGCGAAATATTTCAGAGTCCCGTCGAGTTTCAAAGTCGTGCGGCATCTTGGTTCGACCGCGGCAAAAATCGACATATCCTCGAATCCAACTACAGATCCCTGTTCCTCGTTCAATTGCCAACGTTTTACTCTAATGGTTCGACATCGGTCGTCGTGCTGGTTTTCGAGAAAAGCGCGAATAACTTGTATCGCTGGAAATATTTCAGAGTCCCGACGAGTTTCTAAGTCGTGCGGCACCTTGGTCCGGAGGACGAAATCGACATATCCTCGAATCCAACTACAGATCCCTGTTCCTCGTTCAATTGCCAACGTTTTACTCTAATGGTTCGACATCGGTCGTCGTGCTGGTTTTCGAGAAAAGCGCGAATAACTTGTATCGCTGGAAATATTTCAGAGTCCCGACGAGTTTCAAAGTCGTGCGGCATCTTGGTTCGACCGCGGCAAAAATCGACATATCCTCGAATCCAACTACAGATCCCTGTTCCTCGTTCAATTGCCAACGTTTTACTCTAATGGTTCGACATCGGTCGTCGTGCTGGTTTTCGAGAAAAGCGCGAATAACTTGTATCGCTGGAAATATTTCAGAGTCCCGACGAGTTTCTAAGTCGTGCGGCACCTTGGTCCGGAGGACGAAATCGACATATCCTCGAATCCAACTACTGATCCCTGTTCCTCGTTCAATTGCCAACGTTTTACTATAAGGGTTCGACATCGGTCGTCGTGCTGGTTTTCGAGAAAAGCGCGAATAACTTGGATCGCTGGAAATATTTCAGAGTCCCGACGAGTTTCTAAGTCGTGCGGCACCTTGGTCCGGAAGACGAAATCGACATATCCTCGAATCCAACTACTGATCCCTGTTCCTCGTTCAATTGCCAACGTTTTACTATAAGGGTTCGACATCGGTCGTCGTGCTGGTTTTCGAGAAAAGCGCGAATAACTTGGATCGCTGCGAAATATTTCAGAGTCCCGTCGAGTTTCAAAGTCGTGCGGCATCTTGGTTCGACCGCGGCAAAAATCGACATATCCTCGAATCCAACTACAGATCCCTGTTCCTCGTTCAATTGCCAACGTTTTACTCTAATGGTTCGACATCGGTCGTCGTGCTGGTTTTCGAGAAAAGCGCGAATAACTTGTATCGCTGGAAATATTTCAGAGTCCCGACGAGTTTCTAAGTCGTGCGGCACCTTGGTCCGGAGGACGAAATCGACATATCCTCGAATCCAACTACTGATCCCTGTTCCTCGTTCAATTGCCAACGTTTTACTCTAATGGTTCGACATCGGTCGTCGTGCTGGTTTTCGAGAAAAGCGCGAATAACTTGTATCGCTGGAAATATTTCAGAGTCCCGACGAGTTTCAAAGTCGTGCGGCATCTTGGTTCGACCGCGGCAAAAATCGACATATCCTCGAATCCAACTACAGATCCCTGTTCCTCGTTCAATTGCCAACGTTTTACTCTAATGGTTCGACATCGGTCGTCGTGCTGGTTTTCGAGAAAAGCGCGAATAACTTGTATCGCTGGAAATATTTCAGAGTCCCGACGAGTTTCTAAGTCGTGCGGCACCTTGGTCCGGAGGACGAAATCGACATATCCTCGAATCCAACTACAGATCCCTGTTCCTCGTTCAATTGCCAACGTTTTACTCTAATGGTTCGACATCGGTCGTCGTGCTGGTTTTCGAGAAAAGCGCGAATAACTTGTATCGCTGGAAATATTTCAGAGTCCCGACGAGTTTCAAAGTCGTGCGGCATCTTGGTTCGACCGCGGCAAAAATCGACATATCCTCGAATCCAACTACAGATCCCTGTTCCTCGTTCAATTGCCAACGTTTTACTCTAATGGTTCGACATCGGTCGTCGTGCTGGTTTTCGAGAAAAGCGCGAATAACTTGTATCGCTGGAAATATTTCAGAGTCCCGACGAGTTTCTAAGTCGTGCGGCACCTTGGTCCGGAGGACGAAATCGACATATCCTCGAATCCAACTACTGATCCCTGTTCCTCGTTCAATTGCCAACGTTTTACTATAAGGGTTCGACATCGGTCGTCGTGCTGGTTTTCGAGAAAAGCGCGAATAACTTGGATCGCTGGAAATATTTCAGAGTCCCGACGAGTTTCTAAGTCGTGCGGCACCTTGGTCCGGAGGACGAAATCGACATATCCTCGAATCCAACTACTGATCCCTGTTCCTCGTTCAATTGCCAACGTTTTACTATAAGGGTTCGACATCGGTCGTCGTGCTGGTTTTCGAGAAAAGCGCGAATAACTTGGATCGCTGCGAAATATTTCAGAGTCCCGTCGAGTTTCAAAGTCGTGCGGCATCTTGGTTCGACCGCGGCAAAAATCGACATATCCTCGAATCCAACTACAGATCCCTGTTCCTCGTTCAATTGCCAACGTTTTACTCTAATGGTTCGACATCGGTCGTCGTGCTGGTTTTCGAGAAAAGCGCGAATAACTTGTATCGCTGGAAATATTTCAGAGTCCCGACGAGTTTCTAAGTCGTGCGGCACCTTGGTCCGGAGGACGAAATCGACATATCCTCGAATCCAACTACTGATCCCTGTTCCTCGTTCAATTGCCAACGTTTTACTCTAATGGTTCGACATCGGTCGTCGTGCTGGTTTTCGAGAAAAGCGCGAATAACTTGTATCGCTGGAAATATTTCAGAGTCCCGACGAGTTTCAAAGTCGTGCGGCATCTTGGTTCGACCGCGGCAAAAATCGACATATCCTCGAATCCAACTACAGATCCCTGTTCCTCGTTCAATTGCCAACGTTTTACTCTAATGGTTCGACATCGGTCGTCGTGCTGGTTTTCGAGAAAAGCGCGAATAACTTGTATCGCTGGAAATATTTCAGAGTCCCGACGAGTTTCTAAGTCGTGCGGCACCTTGGTCCGGAGGACGAAATCGACATATCCTCGAATCCAACTACTGATCCCTGTTCCTCGTTCAATTGCCAACGTTTTACTATAAGGGTTCGACATCGGTCGTCGTGCTGGTTTTCGAGAAAAGCGCGAATAACTTGGATCGCTGCGAAATATTTCAGAGTCCCGTCGAGTTTCAAAGTCGTGCGGCATCTTGGTTCGACCGCGGCAAAAATCGACATATCCTCGAATCCAACTACAGATCCCTGTTCCTCGTTCAATTGCCAACGTTTTACTCTAATGGTTCGACATCGGTCGTCGTGCTGGTTTTCGAGAAAAGCGCGAATAACTTGTATCGCTGGAAATATTTCAGAGTCCCGACGAGTTTCTAAGTCGTGCGGCACCTTGGTCCGGAGGACGAAATCGACATATCCTCGAATCCAACTACTGATCCCTGTTCCTCGTTCAATTGCCAACGTTTTACTATAAGGGTTCGACATCGGTCGTCGTGCTGGTTTTCGAGAAAAGCGCGAATAACTTGGATCGCTGCGAAATATTTCAGAGTCCCGTCGAGTTTCAAAGTCGTGCGGCATCTTGGTTCGACCGCGGCAAAAATCGACATATCCTCGAATCCAACTACAGATCCCTGTTCCTCGTTCAATTGCCAACGTTTTACTCTAATGGTTCGACATCGGTCGTCGTGCTGGTTTTCGAGAAAAGCGCGAATAACTTGTATCGCTGGAAATATTTCAGAGTCCCGACGAGTTTCTAAGTCGTGCGGCACCTTGGTCCGGAGGACGAAATCGACATATCCTCGAATCCAACTACTGATCCCTGTTCCTCGTTCAATTGCCAACGTTTTACTATAAGGGTTCGACATCGGTCGTCGTGCTGGTTTTCGAGAAAAGCGCGAATAACTTGGATCGCTGCGAAATATTTCAGAGTCCCGTCGAGTTTCAAAGTCGTGCGGCATCTTGGTTCGACCGCGGCAAAAATCGACATATCCTCGAATCCAACTACAGATCCCTGTTCCTCGTTCAATTGCCAACGTTTTACTCTAATGGTTCGACATCGGTCGTCGTGCTGGTTTTCGAGAAAAGCGCGAATAACTTGTATCGCTGGAAATATTTCAGAGTCCCGACGAGTTTCTAAGTCGTGCGGCACCTTGGTCCGGAGGACGAAATCGACATATCCTCGAATCCAACTACTGATCCCTGTTCCTCGTTCAATTGCCAACGTTTTACTATAAGGGTTCGACATCGGTCGTCGTGCTGGTTTTCGAGAAAAGCGCGAATAACTTGGATCGCTGCGAAATATTTCAGAGTCCCGTCGAGTTTCAAAGTCGTGCGGCATCTTGGTTCGACCGCGGCAAAAATCGACATATCCTCGAATCCAACTACAGATCCCTGTTCCTCGTTCAATTGCCAACGTTTTACTCTAATGGTTCGACATCGGTCGTCGTGCTGGTTTTCGAGAAAAGCGCGAATAACTTGTATCGCTGGAAATATTTCAGAGTCCCGACGAGTTTCTAAGTCGTGCGGCACCTTGGTCCGGAGGACGAAATCGACATATCCTCGAATCCAACTACAGATCCCTGTTCCTCGTTCAATTGCCAACGTTTTACTCTAATGGTTCGACATCGGTCGTCGTGCTGGTTTTCGAGAAAAGCGCGAATAACTTGTATCGCTGGAAATATTTCAGAGTCCCGACGAGTTTCAAAGTCGTGCGGCATCTTGGTTCGACCGCGGCAAAAATCGACATATCCTCGAATCCAACTACAGATCCCTGTTCCTCGTTCAATTGCCAACGTTTTACTCTAATGGTTCGACATCGGTCGTCGTGCTGGTTTTCGAGAAAAGCGCGAATAACTTGTATCGCTGGAAATATTTCAGAGTCCCGACGAGTTTCTAAGTCGTGCGGCACCTTGGTCCGGAGGACGAAATCGACATATCCTCGAATCCAACTACTGATCCCTGTTCCTCGTTCAATTGCCAACGTTTTACTATAGGGGTTCGACATCGGTCGTCGTGCTGGTTTTCGAGAAAAGCGCGAATAACTTGGATCGCTGCGAAATATTTCAGAGTCCCGTCGAGTTTCAAAGTCGTGCGGCATCTTGGTTCGACCGCGGCAAAAATCGACATATCCTCGAATCCAACTACAGATCCCTGTTCCTCGTTCAATTGCCAACGTTTTACTCTAATGGTTCGACATCGGTCGTCGTGCTGGTTTTCGAGAAAAGCGCGAATAACTTGTATCGCTGGAAATATTTCAGAGTCCCGACGAGTTTCTAAGTCGTGCGGCACCTTGGTCCGGAGGACGAAATCGACATATCCTCGAATCCAACTACTGATCCCTGTTCCTCGTTCAATTGCCAACGTTTTACTATAAGGGTTCGACATCGGTCGTCGTGCTGGTTTTCGAGAAAAGCGCGAATAACTTGGATCGCTGCGAAATATTTCAGAGTCCCGTCGAGTTTCAAAGTCGTGCGGCATCTTGGTTCGACCGCGGCAAAAATCGACATATCCTCGAATCCAACTACAGATCCCTGTTCCTCGTTCAATTGCCAACGTTTTACTCTAATGGTTCGACATCGGTCGTCGTGCTGGTTTTCGAGAAAAGCGCGAATAACTTGTATCGCTGGAAATATTTCAGAGTCCCGACGAGTTTCTAAGTCGTGCGGCACCTTGGTCCGGAGGACGAAATCGACATATCCTCGAATCCAACTACTGATCCCTGTTCCTCGTTCAATTGCCAACGTTTTACTATAAGGGTTCGACATCGGTCGTCGTGCTGGTTTTCGAGAAAAGCGCGAATAACTTGGATCGCTGCGAAATATTTCAGAGTCCCGTCGAGTTTCAAAGTCGTGCGGCATCTTGGTTCGACCGCGGCAAAAATCGACATATCCTCGAATCCAACTACAGATCCCTGTTCCTCGTTCAATTGCCAACGTTTTACTCTAATGGTTCGACATCGGTCGTCGTGCTGGTTTTCGAGAAAAGCGCGAATAACTTGTATCGCTGGAAATATTTCAGAGTCCCGACGAGTTTCTAAGTCGTGCGGCACCTTGGTCCGGAGGACGAAATCGACATATCCTCGAATCCAACTACTGATCCCTGTTCCTCGTTCAATTGCCAACGTTTTACTATAAGGGTTCGACATCGGTCGTCGTGCTGGTTTTCGAGAAAAGCGCGAATAACTTGGATCGCTGCGAAATATTTCAGAGTCCCGTCGAGTTTCAAAGTCGTGCGGCATCTTGGTTCGACCGCGGCAAAAATCGACATATCCTCGAATCCAACTACAGATCCCTGTTCCTCGTTCAATTGCCAACGTTTTACTCTAATGGTTCGACATCGGTCGTCGTGCTGGTTTTCGAGAAAAGCGCGAATAACTTGTATCGCTGGAAATATTTCAGAGTCCCGACGAGTTTCTAAGTCGTGCGGCACCTTGGTCCGGAGGACGAAATCGACATATCCTCGAATCCAACTACAGATCCCTGTTCCTCGTTCAATTGCCAACGTTTTACTCTAATGGTTCGACATCGGTCGTCGTGCTGGTTTTCGAGAAAAGCGCGAATAACTTGTATCGCTGGAAATATTTCAGAGTCCCGACGAGTTTCAAAGTCGTGCGGCATCTTGGTTCGACCGCGGCAAAAATCGACATATCCTCGAATCCAACTACAGATCCCTGTTCCTCGTTCAATTGCCAACGTTTTACTCTAATGGTTCGACATCGGTCGTCGTGCTGGTTTTCGAGAAAAGCGCGAATAACTTGTATCGCTGGAAATATTTCAGAGTCCCGACGAGTTTCTAAGTCGTGCGGCACCTTGGTCCGGAGGACGAAATCGACATATCCTCGAATCCAACTACTGATCCCTGTTCCTCGTTCAATTGCCAACGTTTTACTATAAGGGTTCGACATCGGTCGTCGTGCTGGTTTTCGAGAAAAGCGCGAATAACTTGGATCGCTGCGAAATATTTCAGAGTCCCGTCGAGTTTCAAAGTCGTGCGGCATCTTGGTTCGACCGCGGCAAAAATCGACATATCCTCGAATCCAACTACAGATCCCTGTTCCTCGTTCAATTGCCAACGTTTTACTCTAATGGTTCGACATCGGTCGTCGTGCTGGTTTTCGAGAAAAGCGCGAATAACTTGTATCGCTGGAAATATTTCAGAGTCCCGACGAGTTTCTAAGTCGTGCGGCACCTTGGTCCGGAGGACGAAATCGACATATCCTCGAATCCAACTACAGATCCCTGTTCCTCGTTCAATTGCCAACGTTTTACTCTAATGGTTCGACATCGGTCTTCGTGCTGGTTTTCGAGAAAAGCGCGAATAACTTGTATCGCTGGAAATATTTCAGAGTCCCGACGAGTTTCAAAGTCGTGCGGCATCTTGGTTCGACCGCGGCAAAAATCGACATATCCTCGAATCCAACTACAGATCCCTGTTCCTCGTTCAATTGCCAACGTTTTACTCTAATGGTTCGACATCGGTCGTCGTGCTGGTTTTCGAGAAAAGCGCGAATAACTTGTATCGCTGGAAATATTTCAGAGTCCCGACGAGTTTCTAAGTCGTGCGGCACCTTGGTCCGGAGGACGAAATCGACATATCCTCGAATCCAACTACTGATCCCTGTTCCTCGTTCAATTGCCAACGTTTTACTCTAATGGTTCGACATCGGTCGTCGTGCTGGTTTTCGAGAAAAGCGCGAATAACTTGTATCGCTGGAAATATTTCAGAGTCCCGACGAGTTTCAAAGTCGTGCGGCATCTTGGTTCGACCGCGGCAAAAATCGACATATCCTCGAATCCAACTACAGATCCCTGTTCCTCGTTCAATTGCCAACGTTTTACTCTAATGGTTCGACATCGGTCGTCGTGCTGGTTTTCGAGAAAAGCGCGAATAACTTGTATCGCTGGAAATATTTCAGAGTCCCGACGAGTTTCTAAGTCGTGCGGCACCTTGGTCCGGAGGACGAAATCGACATATCCTCGAATCCAACTACTGATCCCTGTTCCTCGTTCAATTGCCAACGTTTTACTATAAGGGTTCGACATCGGTCGTCGTGCTGGTTTTCGAGAAAAGCGCGAATAACTTGGATCGCTGCGAAATATTTCAGAGTCCCGTCGAGTTTCAAAGTCGTGCGGCATCTTGGTTCGACCGCGGCAAAAATCGACATATCCTCGAATCCAACTACAGATCCCTGTTCCTCGTTCAATTGCCAACGTTTTACTCTAATGGTTCGACATCGGTCGTCGTGCTGGTTTTCGAGAAAAGCGCGAATAACTTGTATCGCTGGAAATATTTCAGAGTCCCGACGAGTTTCTAAGTCGTGCGGCACCTTGGTCCGGAGGACGAAATCGACATATCCTCGAATCCAACTACAGATCCCTGTTCCTCGTTCAATTGCCAACGTTTTACTCTAATGGTTCGACATCGGTCGTCGTGCTGGTTTTCGAGAAAAGCGCGAATAACTTGTATCGCTGGAAATATTTCAGAGTCCCGACGAGTTTCAAAGTCGTGCGGCATCTTGGTTCGACCGCGGCAAAAATCGACATATCCTCGAATCCAACTACAGATCCCTGTTCCTCGTTCAATTGCCAACGTTTTACTCTAATGGTTCGACATCGGTCGTCGTGCTGGTTTTCGAGAAAAGCGCGAATAACTTGTATCGCTGGAAATATTTCAGAGTCCCGACGAGTTTCTAAGTCGTGCGGCACCTTGGTCCGGAGGACGAAATCGACATATCCTCGAATCCAACTACTGATCCCTGTTCCTCGTTCAATTGCCAACGTTTTACTATAAGGGTTCGACATCGGTCGTCGTGCTGGTTTTCGAGAAAAGCGCGAATAACTTGGATCGCTGCGAAATATTTCAGAGTCCCGACGAGTTTCTAAGTCGTGCGGCACCTTGGTCCGGAGGACGAAATCGACATATCCTCGAATCCAACTACAGATCCCTGTTCCTCGTTCAATTGCCAACGTTTTACTCTAATGGTTCGACATCGGTCGTCGTGCTGGTTTTCGAGAAAAGCGCGAATAACTTGTATCGCTGGAAATATTTCAGAGTCCCGACGAGTTTCAAAGTCGTGCGGCATCTTGGTTCGACCGCGGCAAAAATCGACATATCCTCGAATCCAACTACAGATCCCTGTTCCTCGTTCAATTGCCAACGTTTTACTCTAATGGTTCGACATCGGTCGTCGTGCTGGTTTTCGAGAAAAGCGCGAATAACTTGTATCGCTGGAAATATTTCAGAGTCCCGACGAGTTTCTAAGTCGTGCGGCACCTTGGTCCGGAGGACGAAATCGACATATCCTCGAATCCAACTACTGATCCCTGTTCCTCGTTCAATTGCCAACGTTTTACTATAAGGGTTCGACATCGGTCGTCGTGCTGGTTTTCGAGAAAAGCGCGAATAACTTGGATCGCTGCGAAATATTTCAGAGTCCCGTCGAGTTTCAAAGTCGTGCGGCATCTTGGTTCGACCGCGGCAAAAATCGACATATCCTCGAATCCAACTACAGATCCCTGTTCCTCGTTCAATTGCCAACGTTTTACTCTAATGGTTCGACATCGGTCGTCGTGCTGGTTTTCGAGAAAAGCGCGAATAACTTGTATCGCTGGAAATATTTCAGAGTCCCGACGAGTTTCTAAGTCGTGCGGCACCTTGGTCCGGAGGACGAAATCGACATATCCTCGAATCCAACTACTGATCCCTGTTCCTCGTTCAATTGCCAACGTTTTACTATAAGGGTTCGACATCGGTCGTCGTGCTGGTTTTCGAGAAAAGCGCGAATAACTTGGATCGCTGCGAAATATTTCAGAGTCCCGTCGAGTTTCAAAGTCGTGCGGCATCTTGGTTCGACCGCGGCAAAAATCGACATATCCTCGAATCCAACTACAGATCCCTGTTCCTCGTTCAATTGCCAACGTTTTACTCTAATGGTTCGACATCGGTCGTCGTGCTGGTTTTCGAGAAAAGCGCGAATAACTTGTATCGCTGGAAATATTTCAGAGTCCCGACGAGTTTCTAAGTCGTGCGGCACCTTGGTCCGGAGGACGAAATCGACATATCCTCGAATCCAACTACTGATCCCTGTTCCTCGTTCAATTGCCAACGTTTTACTATAAGGGTTCGACATCGGTCGTCGTGCTGGTTTTCGAGAAAAGCGCGAATAACTTGGATCGCTGCGAAATATTTCAGAGTCCCGTCGAGTTTCAAAGTCGTGCGGCATCTTGGTTCGACCGCGGCAAAAATCGACATATCCTCGAATCCAACTACAGATCCCTGTTCCTCGTTCAATTGCCAACGTTTTACTCTAATGGTTCGACATCGGTCGTCGTGCTGGTTTTCGAGAAAAGCGCGAATAACTTGGATCGCTGCGAAATATTTCAGAGTCCCGTCGAGTTTCAAAGTCGTGCGGCATCTTGGTTCGACCGCGGCAAAAATCGACATATCCTCGAATCCAACTACAGATCCCTGTTCCTCGTTCAATTGCCAACGTTTTACTCTAATGGTTCGACATCGGTCGTCGTGCTGGTTTTCGAGAAAAGCGCGAATAACTTGTATCGCTGGAAATATTTCAGAGTCCCGACGAGTTTCTAAGTCGTGCGGCACCTTGGTCCGGAGGACGAAATCGACATATCCTCGAATCCAACTACTGATCCCTGTTCCTCGTTCAATTGCCAACGTTTTACTATAAGGGTTCGACATCGGTCGTCGTGCTGGTTTTCGAGAAAAGCGCGAATAACTTGGATCGCTGCGAAATATTTCAGAGTCCCGTCGAGTTTCAAAGTCGTGCGGCATCTTGGTTCGACCGCGGCAAAAATCGACATATCCTCGAATCCAACTACAGATCCCTGTTCCTCGTTCAATTGCCAACGTTTTACTCTAATGGTTCGACATCGGTCGTCGTGCTGGTTTTCGAGAAAAGCGCGAATAACTTGTATCGCTGGAAATATTTCAGAGTCCCGACGAGTTTCTAAGTCGTGCGGCACCTTGGTCCGGAGGACGAAATCGACATATCCTCGAATCCAACTACTGATCCCTGTTCCTCGTTCAATTGCCAACGTTTTACTATAAGGGTTCGACATCGGTCGTCGTGCTGGTTTTCGAGAAAAGCGCGAATAACTTGGATCGCTGCGAAATATTTCAGAGTCCCGTCGAGTTTCAAAGTCGTGCGGCACCTTGGTCCGGAGGACGAAATCGACATATCCTCGAATCCAACTACAGATCCCTGTTCCTCGTTCAATTGCCAACGTTTTACTCTAATGGTTCGACATCGGTCGTCGTGCTGGTTTTCGAGAAAAGCGCGAATAACTTGTATCGCTGGAAATATTTCAGAGTCCCGACGAGTTTCAAAGTCGTGCGGCATCTTGGTTCGACCGCGGCAAAAATCGACATATCCTCGAATCCAACTACAGATCCCTGTTCCTCGTTCAATTGCCAACGTTTTACTCTAATGGTTCGACATCGGGCGTCGTGCTGGTTTTCGAGAAAAGCGCGAATAACTTGTATCGCTGGAAATATTTCAGAGTCCCGACGAGTTTCTAAGTCGTGCGGCACCTTGGTCCGGAGGACGAAATCGACATATCCTCGAATCCAACTACTGATCCCTGTTCCTCGTTCAATTGCCAACGTTTTACTATAAGGGTTCGACATCGGTCGTCGTGCTGGTTTTCGAGAAAAGCGCGAATAACTTGGATCGCTGCGAAATATTTCAGAGTCCCGTCGAGTTTCAAAGTCGTGCGGCATCTTGGTTCGACCGCGGCAAAAATCGACATATCCTCGAATCCAACTACAGATCCCTGTTCCTCGTTCAATTGCCAACGTTTTACTCTAATGGTTCGACATCGGTCGTCGTGCTGGTTTTCGAGAAAAGCGCGAATAACTTGTATCGCTGGAAATATTTCAGAGTCCCGACGAGTTTCTAAGTCGTGCGGCACCTTGGTCCGGAGGACGAAATCGACATATCCTCGAATCCAACTACAGATCCCTGTTCCTCGTTCAATTGCCAACGTTTTACTCTAATGGTTCGACATCGGTCGTCGTGCTGGTTTTCGAGAAAAGCGCGAATAACTTGTATCGCTGGAAATATTTCAGAGTCCCGACGAGTTTCAAAGTCGTGCGGCATCTTGGTTCGACCGCGGCAAAAATCGACATATCCTCGAATCCAACTACAGATCCCTGTTCCTCGTTCAATTGCCAACGTTTTACTCTAATGGTTCGACATCGGTCGTCGTGCTGGTTTTCGAGAAAAGCGCGAATAACTTGTATCGCTGGAAATATTTCAGAGTCCCGACGAGTTTCTAAGTCGTGCGGCACCTTGGTCCGGAGGACGAAATCGACATATCCTCGAATCCAACTACTGATCCCTGTTCCTCGTTCAATTGCCAACGTTTTACTATAAGGGTTCGACATCGGTCGTCGTGCTGGTTTTCGAGAAAAGCGCGAATAACTTGGATCGCTGCGAAATATTTCAGAGTCCCGTCGAGTTTCAAAGTCGTGCGGCATCTTGGTTCGACCGCGGCAAAAATCGACATATCCTCGAATCCAACTACAGATCCCTGTTCCTCGTTCAATTGCCAACGTTTTACTCTAATGGTTCGACATCGGTCGTCGTGCTGGTTTTCGAGAAAAGCGCGAATAACTTGTATCGCTGGAAATATTTCAGAGTCCCGACGAGTTTCTAAGTCGTGCGGCACCTTGGTCCGGAGGACGAAATCGACATATCCTCGAATCCAACTACTGATCCCTGTTCCTCGTTCAATTGCCAACGTTTTACTATAAGGGTTCGACATCGGTCGTCGTGCTGGTTTTCGAGAAAAGCGCGAATAACTTGGATCGCTGCGAAATATTTCAGAGTCCCGTCGAGTTTCAAAGTCGTGCGGCATCTTGGTTCGACCGCGGCAAAAATCGACATATCCTCGAATCCAACTACTGATCCCTGTTCCTCGTTCAATTGCGAACGTATTACTCTAATGGTTCGACATCGGTCGTCGTACTGGTTTTCGAGAAAAGCGCGAATAACTTGTATCGCTGGAAATATTTCAGAGTCCCGACGAGTTTCTAAGTCGTGCGGCACCTTGGTCCGGAGGACGAAATCGACATATCCTCGAATCCAACTACTGATCCCTGTTCCTCGTTCAATTGCCAACGTTTTACTATAAGGGTTCGACATCGGTCGTCGTGCTGGTTTTCGAGAAAAGCGCGAATAACTTGGATCGCTGCGAAATATTTCAGAGTCCCGTCGAGTTTCAAAGTCGTGCGGCATCTTGGTTCGACCGCGGCAAAAATCGACATATCCTCGAATCCAACTACAGATCCCTGTTCCTCGTTCAATTGCCAACGTTTTACTCTAATGGTTCGACATCGGTCGTCGTGCTGGTTTTCGAGAAAAGCGCGAATAACTTGTATCGCTGGAAATATTTCAGAGTCCCGACGAGTTTCTAAGTCGTGCGGCACCTTGGTCCGGAGGACGAAATCGACATATCCTCGAATCCAACTACTGATCCCTGTTCCTCGTTCAATTGCCAACGTTTTACTATAAGGGTTCGACATCGGTCGTCGTGCTGGTTTTCGAGAAAAGCGCGAATAACTTGGATCGCTGCGAAATATTTCAGAGTCCCGTCGAGTTTCAAAGTCGTGCGGCATCTTGGTTCGACCGCGGCAAAAATCGACATATCCTCGAATCCAACTACAGATCCCTGTTCCTCGTTCAATTGCCAACGTTTTACTCTAATGGTTCGACATCGGTCGTCGTGCTGGTTTTCGAGAAAAGCGCGAATAACTTGTATCGCTGGAAATATTTCAGAGTCCCGACGAGTTTCTAAGTCGTGCGGCACCTTGGTCCGGAGGACGAAATCGACATATCCTCGAATCCAACTACTGATCCCTGTTCCTCGTTCAATTGCCAACGTTTTACTATAAGGGTTCGACATCGGTCGTCGTGCTGGTTTTCGAGAAAAGCGCGAATAACTTGGATCGCTGCGAAATATTTCAGAGTCCCGTCGAGTTTCAAAGTCGTGCGGCATCTTGGTTCGACCGCGGCAAAAATCGACATATCCTCGAATCCAACTACAGATCCCTGTTCCTCGTTCAATTGCCAACGTTTTACTCTAATGGTTCGACATCGGTCGTCGTGCTGGTTTTCGAGAAAAGCGCGAATAACTTGTATCGCTGGAAATATTTCAGAGTCCCGACGAGTTTCTAAGTCGTGCGGCACCTTGGTCCGGAGGACGAAATCGACATATCCTCGAATCCAACTACAGATCCCTGTTCCTCGTTCAATTGCCAACGTTTTACTCTAATGGTTCGACATCGGTCGTCGTGCTGGTTTTCGAGAAAAGCGCGAATAACTTGTATCGCTGGAAATATTTCAGAGTCCCGACGAGTTTCTAAGTCGTGCGGCATCTTGGTTCGACCGCGGCAAAAATCGACATATCCTCGAATCCAACTACAGATCCCTGTTCCTCGTTCAATTGCCAACGTTTTACTCTAATGGTTCGACATCGGTCGTCGTGCTGGTTTTCGAGAAAAGCGCGAATAACTTGTATCGCTGGAAATATTTCAGAGTCCCGACGAGTTTCTAAGTCGTGCGGCACCTTGGTCCGGAGGACGAAATCGACATATCCTCGAATCCAACTACTGATCCCTGTTCCTCGTTCAATTGCCAACGTTTTACTATAAGGGTTCGACATCGGTCGTCGTGCTGGTTTTCGAGAAAAGCGCGAATAACTTGGATCGCTGCGAAATATTTCAGAGTCCCGTCGAGTTTCAAAGTCGTGCGGCATCTTGGTTCGACCGCGGCAAAAATCGACATATCCTCGAATCCAACTACAGATCCCTGTTCCTCGTTCAATTGCCAACGTTTTACTCTAATGGTTCGACATCGGTCGTCGTGCTGGTTTTCGAGAAAAGCGCGAATAACTTGTATCGCTGGAAATATTTCAGAGTCCCGACGAGTTTCTAAGTCGTGCGGCACCTTGGTCCGGAGGACGAAATCGACATATCCTCGAATCCAACTACTGATCCCTGTTCCTCGTTCAATTGCCAACGTTTTACTATAAGGGTTCGACATCGGTCGTCGTGCTGGTTTTCGAGAAAAGCGCGAATAACTTGGATCGCTGCGAAATATTTCAGAGTCCCGTCGAGTTTCAAAGTCGTGCGGCATCTTGGTTCGACCGCGGCAAAAATCGACATATCCTCGAATCCAACTACAGATCCCTGTTCCTCGTTCAATTGCCAACGTTTTACTCTAATGGTTCGACATCGGTCGTCGTGCTGGTTTTCGAGAAAAGCGCGAATAACTTGTATCGCTGGAAATATTTCAGAGTCCCGACGAGTTTCTAAGTCGTGCGGCACCTTGGTCCGGAGGACGAAATCGACATATCCTCGAATCCAACTACTGATCCCTGTTCCTCGTTCAATTGCCAACGTTTTACTATAAGGGTTCGACATCGGTCGTCGTGCTGGTTTTCGAGAAAAGCGCGAATAACTTGGATCGCTGCGAAATATTTCAGAGTCCCGTCGAGTTTCAAAGTCGTGCGGCATCTTGGTTCGACCGCGGCAAAAATCGACATATCCTCGAATCCAACTACAGATCCCTGTTCCTCGTTCAATTGCCAACGTTTTACTCTAATGGTTCGACATCGGTCGTCGTGCTGGTTTTCGAGAAAAGCGCGAATAACTTGTATCGCTGGAAATATTTCAGAGTCCCGACGAGTTTCTAAGTCGTGCGGCACCTTGGTCCGGAGGACGAAATCGACATATCCTCGAATCCAACTACTGATCCCTGTTCCTCGTTCAATTGCCAACGTTTTACTATAAGGGTTCGACATCGGTCGTCGTGCTGGTTTTCGAGAAAAGCGCGAATAACTTGGATCGCTGCGAAATATTTCAGAGTCCCGTCGAGTTTCAAAGTCGTGCGGCATCTTGGTTCGACCGCGGCAAAAATCGACATATCCTCGAATCCAACTACAGATCCCTGTTCCTCGTTCAATTGCCAACGTTTTACTCTAATGGTTCGACATCGGTCGTCGTGCTGGTTTTCGAGAAAAGCGCGAATAACTTGTATCGCTGGAAATATTTCAGAGTCCCGACGAGTTTCTAAGTCGTGCGGCACCTTGGTCCGGAGGACGAAATCGACATATCCTCGAATCCAACTACAGATCCCTGTTCCTCGTTCAATTGCCAACGTTTTACTCTAATGGTTCGACATCGGTCGTCGTGCTGGTTTTCGAGAAAAGCGCGAATAACTTGTATCGCTGGAAATATTTCAGAGTCCCGACGAGTTTCAAAGTCGTGCGGCATCTTGGTTCGACCGCGGCAAAAATCGACATATCCTCGAATCCAACTACAGATCCCTGTTCCTCGTTCAATTGCCAACGTTTTACTCTAATGGTTCGACATCGGTCGTCGTGCTGGTTTTCGAGAAAAGCGCGAATAACTTGTATCGCTGGAAATATTTCAGAGTCCCGACGAGTTTCTAAGTCGTGCGGCACCTTGGTCCGGAGGACGAAATCGACATATCCTCGAATCCAACTACTGATCCCTGTTCCTCGTTCAATTGCCAACGTTTTACTATAAGGGTTCGACATCGGTCGTCGTGCTGGTTTTCGAGAAAAGCGCGAATAACTTGGATCGCTGCGAAATATTTCAGAGTCCCGACGAGTTTCTAAGTCGTGCGGCACCTTGGTCCGGAGGACGAAATCGACATATCCTCGAATCCAACTACAGATCCCTGTTCCTCGTTCAATTGCCAACGTTTTACTCTAATGGTTCGACATCGGTCGTCGTGCTGGTTTTCGAGAAAAGCGCGAATAACTTGTATCGCTGGAAATATTTCAGAGTCCCGACGAGTTTCAAAGTCGTGCGGCATCTTGGTTCGACCGCGGCAAAAATCGACATATCCTCGAATCCAACTACAGATCCCTGTTCCTCGTTCAATTGCCAACGTTTTACTCTAATGGTTCGACATCGGTCGTCGTGCTGGTTTTCGAGAAAAGCGCGAATAACTTGTATCGCTGGAAATATTTCAGAGTCCCGACGAGTTTCTAAGTCGTGCGGCACCTTGGTCCGGAGGACGAAATCGACATATCCTCGAATCCAACTACTGATCCCTGTTCCTCGTTCAATTGCCAACGTTTTACTATAAGGGTTCGACATCGGTCGTCGTGCTGGTTTTCGAGAAAAGCGCGAATAACTTGGATCGCTGCGAAATATTTCAGAGTCCCGTCGAGTTTCAAAGTCGTGCGGCATCTTGGTTCGACCGCGGCAAAAATCGACATATCCTCGAATCCAACTACAGATCCCTGTTCCTCGTTCAATTGCCAACGTTTTACTCTAATGGTTCGACATCGGTCGTCGTGCTGGTTTTCGAGAAAAGCGCGAATAACTTGTATCGCTGGAAATATTTCAGAGTCCCGACGAGTTTCTAAGTCGTGCGGCACCTTGGTCCGGAGGACGAAATCGACATATCCTCGAATCCAACTACTGATCCCTGTTCCTCGTTCAATTGCCAACGTTTTACTATAAGGGTTCGACATCGGTCGTCGTGCTGGTTTTCGAGAAAAGCGCGAATAACTTGGATCGCTGCGAAATATTTCAGAGTCCCGTCGAGTTTCAAAGTCGTGCGGCATCTTGGTTCGACCGCGGCAAAAATCGACATATCCTCGAATCCAACTACAGATCCCTGTTCCTCGTTCAATTGCCAACGTTTTACTCTAATGGTTCGACATCGGTCGTCGTGCTGGTTTTCGAGAAAAGCGCGAATAACTTGTATCGCTGGAAATATTTCAGAGTCCCGACGAGTTTCTAAGTCGTGCGGCACCTTGGTCCGGAGGACGAAATCGACATATCCTCGAATCCAACTACTGATCCCTGTTCCTCGTTCAATTGCCAACGTTTTACTATAAGGGTTCGACATCGGTCGTCGTGCTGGTTTTCGAGAAAAGCGCGAATAACTTGGATCGCTGCGAAATATTTCAGAGTCCCGTCGAGTTTCAAAGTCGTGCGGCATCTTGGTTCGACCGCGGCAAAAATCGACATATCCTCGAATCCAACTACAGATCCCTGTTCCTCGTTCAATTGCCAACGTTTTACTCTAATGGTTCGACATCGGTCGTCGTGCTGGTTTTCGAGAAAAGCGCGAATAACTTGTATCGCTGGAAATATTTCAGAGTCCCGACGAGTTTCTAAGTCGTGCGGCACCTTGGTCCGGAGGACGAAATCGACATATCCTCGAATCCAACTACTGATCCCTGTTCCTCGTTCAATTGCCAACGTTTTACTATAAGGGTTCGACATCGGTCGTCGTGCTGGTTTTCGAGAAAAGCGCGAATAACTTGGATCGCTGCGAAATATTTCAGAGTCCCGTCGAGTTTCAAAGTCGTGCGGCATCTTGGTTCGACCGCGGCAAAAATCGACATATCCTCGAATCCAACTACAGATCCCTGTTCCTCGTTCAATTGCCAACGTTTTACTCTAATGGTTCGACATCGGTCGTCGTGCTGGTTTTCGAGAAAAGCGCGAATAACTTGTATCGCTGGAAATATTTCAGAGTCCCGACGAGTTTCTAAGTCGTGCGGCACCTTGGTCCGGAGGACGAAATCGACATATCCTCGAATCCAACTACAGATCCCTGTTCCTCGTTCAATTGCCAACGTTTTACTCTAATGGTTCGACATCGGTCGTCGTGCTGGTTTTCGAGAAAAGCGCGAATAACTTGTATCGCTGGAAATATTTCAGAGTCCCGACGAGTTTCAAAGTCGTGCGGCATCTTGGTTCGACCGCGGCAAAAATCGACATATCCTCGAATCCAACTACAGATCCCTGTTCCTCGTTCAATTGCCAACGTTTTACTCTAATGGTTCGACATCGGGCGTCGTGCTGGTTTTCGAGAAAAGCGCGAATAACTTGTATCGCTGGAAATATTTCAGAGTCCCGACGAGTTTCTAAGTCGTGCGGCACCTTGGTCCGGAGGACGAAATCGACATATCCTCGAATCCAACTACTGATCCCTGTTCCTCGTTCAATTGCCAACGTTTTACTATAAGGGTTCGACATCGGTCGTCGTGCTGGTTTTCGAGAAAAGCGCGAATAACTTGGATCGCTGCGAAATATTTCAGAGTCCCGTCGAGTTTCAAAGTCGTGCGGCATCTTGGTTCGACCGCGGCAAAAATCGACATATCCTCGAATCCAACTACAGATCCCTGTTCCTCGTTCAATTGCCAACGTTTTACTCTAATGGTTCGACATCGGTCGTCGTGCTGGTTTTCGAGAAAAGCGCGAATAACTTGTATCGCTGGAAATATTTCAGAGTCCCGACGAGTTTCTAAGTCGTGCGGCACCTTGGTCCGGAGGACGAAATCGACATATCCTCGAATCCAACTACAGATCCCTGTTCCTCGTTCAATTGCCAACGTTTTACTCTAATGGTTCGACATCGGTCGTCGTGCTGGTTTTCGAGAAAAGCGCGAATAACTTGTATCGCTGGAAATATTTCAGAGTCCCGACGAGTTTCAAAGTCGTGCGGCATCTTGGTTCGACCGCGGCAAAAATCGACATATCCTCGAATCCAACTACAGATCCCTGTTCCTCGTTCAATTGCCAACGTTTTACTCTAATGGTTCGACATCGGTCGTCGTGCTGGTTTTCGAGAAAAGCGCGAATAACTTGTATCGCTGGAAATATTTCAGAGTCCCGACGAGTTTCTAAGTCGTGCGGCACCTTGGTCCGGAGGACGAAATCGACATATCCTCGAATCCAACTACTGATCCCTGTTCCTCGTTCAATTGCCAACGTTTTACTATAAGGGTTCGACATCGGTCGTCGTGCTGGTTTTCGAGAAAAGCGCGAATAACTTGGATCGCTGCGAAATATTTCAGAGTCCCGTCGAGTTTCAAAGTCGTGCGGCATCTTGGTTCGACCGCGGCAAAAATCGACATATCCTCGAATCCAACTACAGATCCCTGTTCCTCGTTCAATTGCCAACGTTTTACTCTAATGGTTCGACATCGGTCGTCGTGCTGGTTTTCGAGAAAAGCGCGAATAACTTGTATCGCTGGAAATATTTCAGAGTCCCGACGAGTTTCTAAGTCGTGCGGCACCTTGGTCCGGAGGACGAAATCGACATATCCTCGAATCCAACTACAGATCCCTGTTCCTCGTTCAATTGCCAACGTTTTACTCTAATGGTTCGACATCGGTCGTCGTGCTGGTTTTCGAGAAAAGCGCGAATAACTTGTATCGCTGGAAATATTTCAGAGTCCCGACGAGTTTCAAAGTCGTGCGGCATCTTGGTTCGACCGCGGCAAAAATCGACATATCCTCGAATCCAACTACAGATCCCTGTTCCTCGTTCAATTGCCAACGTTTTACTTTAATGGTTCGACATCGGGCGTCGTGCTGGTTTTCGAGAAAAGCGCGAATAACTTGTATCGCTGGAAATATTTCAGAGTCCCGACGAGTTTCTAAGTCGTGCGGCACCTTGGTCCGGAGGACGAAATCGACATATCCTCGAATCCAACTACTGATCCCTGTTCCTCGTTCAATTGCCAACGTTTTACTATAAGGGTTCGACATCGGTCGTCGTGCTGGTTTTCGAGAAAAGCGCGAATAACTTGGATCGCTGCGAAATATTTCAGAGTCCCGTCGAGTTTCAAAGTCGTGCGGCATCTTGGTTCGACCGCGGCAAAAATCGACATATCCTCGAATCCAACTACAGATCCCTGTTCCTCGTTCAATTGCCAACGTTTTACTCTAATGGTTCGACATCGGTCGTCGTGCTGGTTTTCGAGAAAAGCGCGAATAACTTGTATCGCTGGAAATATTTCAGAGTCCCGACGAGTTTCTAAGTCGTGCGGCACCTTGGTCCGGAGGACGAAATCGACATATCCTCGAATCCAACTACAGATCCCTGTTCCTCGTTCAATTGCCAACGTTTTACTCTAATGGTTCGACATCGGTCG
Source organism: Andrena haemorrhoa (assembly GCA_910592295.1). Classification (NCBI taxonomy): domain Eukaryota; kingdom Metazoa; phylum Arthropoda; class Insecta; order Hymenoptera; family Andrenidae; genus Andrena; species Andrena haemorrhoa. Next base: position 16,803 of record CAJUZA010000371.1, on the reverse strand, counting down.
TCGTGCTGGTTTTCGAGAAAAGCGCGAATAACTTGTATCGCTGGAAATATTTCAGAGTCCCGACGAGTTTCAAAGTCGTGCGGCATCTTGGTTCGACCGCGGCAAAAATCGACATATCCTCGAATCCAACTACAGATCCCTGTTCCTCGTTCAATTGCCAACGTTTTACTCTAATGGTTCGACATCGGTCGTCGTGCTGGTTTTCGAGAAAAGCGCGAATAACTTGTATCGCTGGAAATATTTCAGAGTCCCGACGAGTTTCTAAGTCGTGCGGCACCTTGGTCCGGAGGACGAAATCGACATATCCTCGAATCCAACTACTGATCCCTGTTCCTCGTTCAATTGCCAACGTTTTACTATAAGGGTTCGACATCGGTCGTCGTGCTGGTTTTCGAGAAAAGCGCGAATAACTTGGATCGCTGCGAAATATTTCAGAGTCCCGTCGAGTTTCAAAGTCGTGCGGCATCTTGGTTCGACCGCGGCAAAAATCGACATATCCTCGAATCCAACTACAGATCCCTGTTCCTCGTTCAATTGCCAACGTTTTACTCTAATGGTTCGACATCGGTCGTCGTGCTGGTTTTCGAGAAAAGCGCGAATAACTTGTATCGCTGGAAATATTTCAGAGTCCCGACGAGTTTCTAAGTCGTGCGGCACCTTGGTCCGGAGGACGAAATCGACATATCCTCGAATCCAACTACTGATCCCTGTTCCTCGTTCAATTGCCAACGTTTTACTATAAGGGTTCGACATCGGTCGTCGTGCTGGTTTTCGAGAAAAGCGCGAATAACTTGGATCGCTGCGAAATATTTCAGAGTCCCGTCGAGTTTCAAAGTCGTGCGGCATCTTGGTTCGACCGCGGCAAAAATCGACATATCCTCGAATCCAACTACAGATCCCTGTTCCTCGTTCAATTGCCAACGTTTTACTCTAATGGTTCGACATCGGTCGTCGTGCTGGTTTTCGAGAAAAGCGCGAATAACTTGTATCGCTGGAAATATTTCAGAGTCCCGACGAGTTTCTAAGTCGTGCGGCACCTTGGTCCGGAGGACGAAATCGACATATCCTCGAATCCAACTACTGATCCCTGTTCCTCGTTCAATTGCCAACGTTTTACTATAAGGGTTCGACATCGGTCGTCGTGCTGGTTTTCGAGAAAAGCGCGAATAACTTGGATCGCTGCGAAATATTTCAGAGTCCCGTCGAGTTTCAAAGTCGTGCGGCATCTTGGTTCGACCGCGGCAAAAATCGACATATCCTCGAATCCAACTACAGATCCCTGTTCCTCGTTCAATTGCCAACGTTTTACTCTAATGGTTCGACATCGGTCGTCGTGCTGGTTTTCGAGAAAAGCGCGAATAACTTGTATCGCTGGAAATATTTCAGAGTCCCGACGAGTTTCTAAGTCGTGCGGCACCTTGGTCCGGAGGACGAAATCGACATATCCTCGAATCCAACTACTGATCCCTGTTCCTCGTTCAATTGCCAACGTTTTACTATAAGGGTTCGACATCGGTCGTCGTGCTGGTTTTCGAGAAAAGCGCGAATAACTTGGATCGCTGCGAAATATTTCAGAGTCCCGTCGAGTTTCAAAGTCGTGCGGCATCTTGGTTCGACCGCGGCAAAAATCGACATATCCTCGAATCCAACTACAGATCCCTGTTCCTCGTTCAATTGCCAACGTTTTACTCTAATGGTTCGACATCGGTCGTCGTGCTGGTTTTCGAGAAAAGCGCGAATAACTTGTATCGCTGGAAATATTTCAGAGTCCCGACGAGTTTCTAAGTCGTGCGGCACCTTGGTCCGGAGGACGAAATCGACATATCCTCGAATCCAACTACAGATCCCTGTTCCTCGTTCAATTGCCAACGTTTTACTCTAATGGTTCGACATCGGTCGTCGTGCTGGTTTTCGAGAAAAGCGCGAATAACTTGTATCGCTGGAAATATTTCAGAGTCCCGACGAGTTTCAAAGTCGTGCGGCATCTTGGTTCGACCGCGGCAAAAATCGACATATCCTCGAATCCAACTACAGATCCCTGTTCCTCGTTCAATTGCCAACGTTTTACTCTAATGGTTCGACATCGGTCGTCGTGCTGGTTTTCGAGAAAAGCGCGAATAACTTGTATCGCTGGAAATATTTCAGAGTCCCGACGAGTTTCTAAGTCGTGCGGCACCTTGGTCCGGAGGACGAAATCGACATATCCTCGAATCCAACTACTGATCCCTGTTCCTCGTTCAATTGCCAACGTTTTACTATAAGGGTTCGACATCGGTCGTCGTGCTGGTTTTCGAGAAAAGCGCGAATAACTTGGATCGCTGGAAATATTTCAGAGTCCCGACGAGTTTCTAAGTCGTGCGGCACCTTGGTCCGGAGGACGAAATCGACATATCCTCGAATCCAACTACTGATCCCTGTTCCTCGTTCAATTGCCAACGTTTTACTATAAGGGTTCGACATCGGTCGTCGTGCTGGTTTTCGAGAAAAGCGCGAATAACTTGGATCGCTGCGAAATATTTCAGAGTCCCGTCGAGTTTCAAAGTCGTGCGGCATCTTGGTTCGACCGCGGCAAAAATCGACATATCCTCGAATCCAACTACAGATCCCTGTTCCTCGTTCAATTGCCAACGTTTTACTCTAATGGTTCGACATCGGTCGTCGTGCTGGTTTTCGAGAAAAGCGCGAATAACTTGTATCGCTGGAAATATTTCAGAGTCCCGACGAGTTTCTAAGTCGTGCGGCACCTTGGTCCGGAGGACGAAATCGACATATCCTCGAATCCAACTACTGATCCCTGTTCCTCGTTCAATTGCCAACGTTTTACTATAAGGGTTCGACATCGGTCGTCGTGCTGGTTTTCGAGAAAAGCGCGAATAACTTGGATCGCTGCGAAATATTTCAGAGTCCCGTCGAGTTTCAAAGTCGTGCGGCATCTTGGTTCGACCGCGGCAAAAATCGACATATCCTCGAATCCAACTACAGATCCCTGTTCCTCGTTCAATTGCCAACGTTTTACTCTAATGGTTCGACATCGGTCGTCGTGCTGGTTTTCGAGAAAAGCGCGAATAACTTGTATCGCTGGAAATATTTCAGAGTCCCGACGAGTTTCTAAGTCGTGCGGCACCTTGGTCCGGAGGACGAAATCGACATATCCTCGAATCCAACTACTGATCCCTGTTCCTCGTTCAATTGCCAACGTTTTACTATAAGGGTTCGACATCGGTCGTCGTGCTGGTTTTCGAGAAAAGCGCGAATAACTTGGATCGCTGCGAAATATTTCAGAGTCCCGTCGAGTTTCAAAGTCGTGCGGCATCTTGGTTCGACCGCGGCAAAAATCGACATATCCTCGAATCCAACTACAGATCCCTGTTCCTCGTTCAATTGCCAACGTTTTACTCTAATGGTTCGACATCGGTCGTCGTGCTGGTTTTCGAGAAAAGCGCGAATAACTTGTATCGCTGGAAATATTTCAGAGTCCCGACGAGTTTCTAAGTCGTGCGGCACCTTGGTCCGGAGGACGAAATCGACATATCCTCGAATCCAACTACAGATCCCTGTTCCTCGTTCAATTGCCAACGTTTTACTCTAATGGTTCGACATCGGTCGTCGTGCTGGTTTTCGAGAAAAGCGCGAATAACTTGTATCGCTGGAAATATTTCAGAGTCCCGACGAGTTTCAAAGTCGTGCGGCATCTTGGTTCGACCGCGGCAAAAATCGACATATCCTCGAATCCAACTACAGATCCCTGTTCCTCGTTCAATTGCCAACGTTTTACTCTAATGGTTCGACATCGGTCGTCGTGCTGGTTTTCGAGAAAAGCGCGAATAACTTGTATCGCTGGAAATATTTCAGAGTCCCGACGAGTTTCTAAGTCGTGCGGCACCTTGGTCCGGAGGACGAAATCGACATATCCTCGAATCCAACTACTGATCCCTGTTCCTCGTTCAATTGCCAACGTTTTACTATAAGGGTTCGACATCGGTCGTCGTGCTGGTTTTCGAGAAAAGCGCGAATAACTTGGATCGCTGCGAAATATTTCAGAGTCCCGTCGAGTTTCAAAGTCGTGCGGCATCTTGGTTCGACCGCGGCAAAAATCGACATATCCTCGAATCCAACTACAGATCCCTGTTCCTCGTTCAATTGCCAACGTTTTACTCTAATGGTTCGACATCGGTCGTCGTGCTGGTTTTCGAGAAAAGCGCGAATAACTTGTATCGCTGGAAATATTTCAGAGTCCCGACGAGTTTCTAAGTCGTGCGGCACCTTGGTCCGGAGGACGAAATCGACATATCCTCGAATCCAACTACAGATCCCTGTTCCTCGTTCAATTGCCAACGTTTTACTCTAATGGTTCGACATCGGTCGTCGTGCTGGTTTTCGAGAAAAGCGCGAATAACTTGTATCGCTGGAAATATTTCAGAGTCCCGACGAGTTTCAAAGTCGTGCGGCATCTTGGTTCGACCGCGGCAAAAATCGACATATCCTCGAATCCAACTACAGATCCCTGTTCCTCGTTCAATTGCCAACGTTTTACTCTAATGGTTCGACATCGGTCGTCGTGCTGGTTTTCGAGAAAAGCGCGAATAACTTGTATCGCTGGAAATATTTCAGAGTCCCGACGAGTTTCTAAGTCGTGCGGCACCTTGGTCCGGAGGACGAAATCGACATATCCTCGAATCCAACTACTGATCCCTGTTCCTCGTTCAATTGCCAACGTTTTACTATAAGGGTTCGACATCGGTCGTCGTGCTGGTTTTCGAGAAAAGCGCGAATAACTTGGATCGCTGCGAAATATTTCAGAGTCCCGTCGAGTTTCAAAGTCGTGCGGCATCTTGGTTCGACCGCGGCAAAAATCGACATATCCTCGAATCCAACTACAGATCCCTGTTCCTCGTTCAATTGCCAACGTTTTACTCTAATGGTTCGACATCGGTCGTCGTGCTGGTTTTCGAGAAAAGCGCGAATAACTTGTATCGCTGGAAATATTTCAGAGTCCCGACGAGTTTCTAAGTCGTGCGGCACCTTGGTCCGGAGGACGAAATCGACATATCCTCGAATCCAACTACTGATCCCTGTTCCTCGTTCAATTGCCAACGTTTTACTATAAGGGTTCGACATCGGTCGTCGTGCTGGTTTTCGAGAAAAGCGCGAATAACTTGGATCGCTGCGAAATATTTCAGAGTCCCGTCGAGTTTCAAAGTCGTGCGGCATCTTGGTTCGACCGCGGCAAAAATCGACATATCCTCGAATCCAACTACAGATCCCTGTTCCTCGTTCAATTGCCAACGTTTTACTCTAATGGTTCGACATCGGTCGTCGTGCTGGTTTTCGAGAAAAGCGCGAATAACTTGTATCGCTGGAAATATTTCAGAGTCCCGACGAGTTTCTAAGTCGTGCGGCACCTTGGTCCGGAGGACGAAATCGACATATCCTCGAATCCAACTACTGATCCCTGTTCCTCGTTCAATTGCCAACGTTTTACTATAAGGGTTCGACATCGGTCGTCGTGCTGGTTTTCGAGAAAAGCGCGAATAACTTGGATCGCTGCGAAATATTTCAGAGTCCCGTCGAGTTTCAAAGTCGTGCGGCATCTTGGTTCGACCGCGGCAAAAATCGACATATCCTCGAATCCAACTACAGATCCCTGTTCCTCGTTCAATTGCCAACGTTTTACTCTAATGGTTCGACATCGGTCGTCGTGCTGGTTTTCGAGAAAAGCGCGAATAACTTGTATCGCTGGAAATATTTCAGAGTCCCGACGAGTTTCTAAGTCGTGCGGCACCTTGGTCCGGAGGACGAAATCGACATATCCTCGAATCCAACTACTGATCCCTGTTCCTCGTTCAATTGCCAACGTTTTACTATAAGGGTTCGACATCGGTCGTCGTGCTGGTTTTCGAGAAAAGCGCGAATAACTTGGATCGCTGCGAAATATTTCAGAGTCCCGTCGAGTTTCAAAGTCGTGCGGCATCTTGGTTCGACCGCGGCAAAAATCGACATATCCTCGAATCCAACTACAGATCCCTGTTCCTCGTTCAATTGCCAACGTTTTACTCTAATGGTTCGACATCGGTCGTCGTGCTGGTTTTCGAGAAAAGCGCGAATAACTTGTATCGCTGGAAATATTTCAGAGTCCCGACGAGTTTCTAAGTCGTGCGGCACCTTGGTCCGGAGGACGAAATCGACATATCCTCGAATCCAACTACAGATCCCTGTTCCTCGTTCAATTGCCAACGTTTTACTCTAATGGTTCGACATCGGTCGTCGTGCTGGTTTTCGAGAAAAGCGCGAATAACTTGTATCGCTGGAAATATTTCAGAGTCCCGACGAGTTTCAAAGTCGTGCGGCATCTTGGTTCGACCGCGGCAAAAATCGACATATCCTCGAATCCAACTACAGATCCCTGTTCCTCGTTCAATTGCCAACGTTTTACTCTAATGGTTCGACATCGGTCGTCGTGCTGGTTTTCGAGAAAAGCGCGAATAACTTGTATCGCTGGAAATATTTCAGAGTCCCGACGAGTTTCTAAGTCGTGCGGCACCTTGGTCCGGAGGACGAAATCGACATATCCTCGAATCCAACTACTGATCCCTGTTCCTCGTTCAATTGCCAACGTTTTACTATAAGGGTTCGACATCGGTCGTCGTGCTGGTTTTCGAGAAAAGCGCGAATAACTTGGATCGCTGGAAATATTTCAGAGTCCCGACGAGTTTCTAAGTCGTGCGGCACCTTGGTCCGGAGGACGAAATCGACATATCCTCGAATCCAACTACTGATCCCTGTTCCTCGTTCAATTGCCAACGTTTTACTATAAGGGTTCGACATCGGTCGTCGTGCTGGTTTTCGAGAAAAGCGCGAATAACTTGGATCGCTGCGAAATATTTCAGAGTCCCGTCGAGTTTCAAAGTCGTGCGGCATCTTGGTTCGACCGCGGCAAAAATCGACATATCCTCGAATCCAACTACAGATCCCTGTTCCTCGTTCAATTGCCAACGTTTTACTCTAATGGTTCGACATCGGTCGTCGTGCTGGTTTTCGAGAAAAGCGCGAATAACTTGTATCGCTGGAAATATTTCAGAGTCCCGACGAGTTTCTAAGTCGTGCGGCACCTTGGTCCGGAGGACGAAATCGACATATCCTCGAATCCAACTACTGATCCCTGTTCCTCGTTCAATTGCCAACGTTTTACTATAAGGGTTCGACATCGGTCGTCGTGCTGGTTTTCGAGAAAAGCGCGAATAACTTGGATCGCTGCGAAATATTTCAGAGTCCCGTCGAGTTTCAAAGTCGTGCGGCATCTTGGTTCGACCGCGGCAAAAATCGACATATCCTCGAATCCAACTACAGATCCCTGTTCCTCGTTCAATTGCCAACGTTTTACTCTAATGGTTCGACATCGGTCGTCGTGCTGGTTTTCGAGAAAAGCGCGAATAACTTGTATCGCTGGAAATATTTCAGAGTCCCGACGAGTTTCTAAGTCGTGCGGCACCTTGGTCCGGAGGACGAAATCGACATATCCTCGAATCCAACTACTGATCCCTGTTCCTCGTTCAATTGCCAACGTTTTACTATAAGGGTTCGACATCGGTCGTCGTGCTGGTTTTCGAGAAAAGCGCGAATAACTTGGATCGCTGCGAAATATTTCAGAGTCCCGTCGAGTTTCAAAGTCGTGCGGCATCTTGGTTCGACCGCGGCAAAAATCGACATATCCTCGAATCCAACTACAGATCCCTGTTCCTCGTTCAATTGCCAACGTTTTACTCTAATGGTTCGACATCGGTCGTCGTGCTGGTTTTCGAGAAAAGCGCGAATAACTTGTATCGCTGGAAATATTTCAGAGTCCCGACGAGTTTCTAAGTCGTGCGGCACCTTGGTCCGGAGGACGAAATCGACATATCCTCGAATCCAACTACAGATCCCTGTTCCTCGTTCAATTGCCAACGTTTTACTCTAATGGTTCGACATCGGTCGTCGTGCTGGTTTTCGAGAAAAGCGCGAATAACTTGTATCGCTGGAAATATTTCAGAGTCCCGACGAGTTTCAAAGTCGTGCGGCATCTTGGTTCGACCGCGGCAAAAATCGACATATCCTCGAATCCAACTACAGATCCCTGTTCCTCGTTCAATTGCCAACGTTTTACTCTAATGGTTCGACATCGGTCGTCGTGCTGGTTTTCGAGAAAAGCGCGAATAACTTGTATCGCTGGAAATATTTCAGAGTCCCGACGAGTTTCTAAGTCGTGCGGCACCTTGGTCCGGAGGACGAAATCGACATATCCTCGAATCCAACTACTGATCCCTGTTCCTCGTTCAATTGCCAACGTTTTACTATAAGGGTTCGACATCGGTCGTCGTGCTGGTTTTCGAGACAAGCGCGAATAACTTGGATCGCTGCGAAATATTTCAGAGTCCCGTCGAGTTTCAAAGTCGTGCGGCATCTTGGTTCGACCGCGGCAAAAATCGACATATCCTCGAATCCAACTACAGATCCCTGTTCCTCGTTCAATTGCCAACGTTTTACTCTAATGGTTCGACATCGGTCGTCGTGCTGGTTTTCGAGAAAAGCGCGAATAACTTGTATCGCTGGAAATATTTCAGAGTCCCGACGAGTTTCTAAGTCGTGCGGCACCTTGGTCCGGAGGACGAAATCGACATATCCTCGAATCCAACTACTGATCCCTGTTCCTCGTTCAATTGCCAACGTTTTACTATAAGGGTTCGACATCGGTCGTCGTGCTGGTTTTCGAGAAAAGCGCGAATAACTTGGATCGCTGCGAAATATTTCAGAGTCCCGTCGAGTTTCAAAGTCGTGCGGCATCTTGGTTCGACCGCGGCAAAAATCGACATATCCTCGAATCCAACTACAGATCCCTGTTCCTCGTTCAATTGCCAACGTTTTACTCTAATGGTTCGACATCGGTCGTCGTGCTGGTTTTCGAGAAAAGCGCGAATAACTTGTATCGCTGGAAATATTTCAGAGTCCCGACGAGTTTCTAAGTCGTGCGGCACCTTGGTCCGGAGGACGAAATCGACATATCCTCGAATCCAACTACTGATCCCTGTTCCTCGTTCAATTGCCAACGTTTTACTATAAGGGTTCGACATCGGTCGTCGTGCTGGTTTTCGAGAAAAGCGCGAATAACTTGGATCGCTGCGAAATATTTCAGAGTCCCGTCGAGTTTCAAAGTCGTGCGGCATCTTGGTTCGACCGCGGCAAAAATCGACATATCCTCGAATCCAACTACAGATCCCTGTTCCTCGTTCAATTGCCAACGTTTTACTCTAATGGTTCGACATCGGTCGTCGTGCTGGTTTTCGAGAAAAGCGCGAATAACTTGTATCGCTGGAAATATTTCAGAGTCCCGACGAGTTTCTAAGTCGTGCGGCACCTTGGTCCGGAGGACGAAATCGACATATCCTCGAATCCAACTACAGATCCCTGTTCCTCGTTCAATTGCCAACGTTTTACTCTAATGGTTCGACATCGGTCGTCGTGCTGGTTTTCGAGAAAAGCGCGAATAACTTGTATCGCTGGAAATATTTCAGAGTCCCGACGAGTTTCAAAGTCGTGCGGCATCTTGGTTCGACCGCGGCAAAAATCGACATATCCTCGAATCCAACTACAGATCCCTGTTCCTCGTTCAATTGCCAACGTTTTACTCTAATGGTTCGACATCGGTCGTCGTGCTGGTTTTCGAGAAAAGCGCGAATAACTTGTATCGCTGGAAATATTTCAGAGTCCCGACGAGTTTCTAAGTCGTGCGGCACCTTGGTCCGGAGGACGAAATCGACATATCCTCGAATCCAACTACTGATCCCTGTTCCTCGTTCAATTGCCAACGTTTTACTATAAGGGTTCGACATCGGTCGTCGTGCTGGTTTTCGAGAAAAGCGCGAATAACTTGGATCGCTGCGAAATATTTCAGAGTCCCGTCGAGTTTCAAAGTCGTGCGGCATCTTGGTTCGACCGCGGCAAAAATCGACATATCCTCGAATCCAACTACAGATCCCTGTTCCTCGTTCAATTGCCAACGTTTTACTCTAATGGTTCGACATCGGTCGTCGTGCTGGTTTTCGAGAAAAGCGCGAATAACTTGTATCGCTGGAAATATTTCAGAGTCCCGACGAGTTTCTAAGTCGTGCGGCACCTTGGTCCGGAGGACGAAATCGACATATCCTCGAATCCAACTACTGATCCCTGTTCCTCGTTCAATTGCCAACGTTTTACTATAAGGGTTCGACATCGGTCGTCGTGCTGGTTTTCGAGAAAAGCGCGAATAACTTGGATCGCTGCGAAATATTTCAGAGTCCCGTCGAGTTTCAAAGTCGTGCGGCATCTTGGTTCGACCGCGGCAAAAATCGACATATCCTCGAATCCAACTACAGATCCCTGTTCCTCGTTCAATTGCCAACGTTTTACTCTAATGGTTCGACATCGGTCGTCGTGCTGGTTTTCGAGAAAAGCGCGAATAACTTGTATCGCTGGAAATATTTCAGAGTCCCGACGAGTTTCTAAGTCGTGCGGCACCTTGGTCCGGAGGACGAAATCGACATATCCTCGAATCCAACTACTGATCCCTGTTCCTCGTTCAATTGCCAACGTTTTACTATAAGGGTTCGACATCGGTCGTCGTGCTGGTTTTCGAGAAAAGCGCGAATAACTTGGATCGCTGCGAAATATTTCAGAGTCCCGTCGAGTTTCAAAGTCGTGCGGCATCTTGGTTCGACCGCGGCAAAAATCGACATATCCTCGAATCCAACTACAGATCCCTGTTCCTCGTTCAATTGCCAACGTTTTACTCTAATGGTTCGACATCGGTCGTCGTGCTGGTTTTCGAGAAAAGCGCGAATAACTTGTATCGCTGGAAATATTTCAGAGTCCCGACGAGTTTCTAAGTCGTGCGGCACCTTGGTCCGGAGGACGAAATCGACATATCCTCGAATCCAACTACTGATCCCTGTTCCTCGTTCAATTGCCAACGTTTTACTATAAGGGTTCGACATCGGTCGTCGTGCTGGTTTTCGAGAAAAGCGCGAATAACTTGGATCGCTGCGAAATATTTCAGAGTCCCGTCGAGTTTCAAAGTCGTGCGGCATCTTGGTTCGACCGCGGCAAAAATCGACATATCCTCGAATCCAACTACAGATCCCTGTTCCTCGTTCAATTGCCAACGTTTTACTCTAATGGTTCGACATCGGTCGTCGTGCTGGTTTTCGAGAAAAGCGCGAATAACTTGTATCGCTGGAAATATTTCAGAGTCCCGACGAGTTTCTAAGTCGTGCGGCACCTTGGTCCGGAGGACGAAATCGACATATCCTCGAATCCAACTACAGATCCCTGTTCCTCGTTCAATTGCCAACGTTTTACTCTAATGGTTCGACATCGGTCGTCGTGCTGGTTTTCGAGAAAAGCGCGAATAACTTGTATCGCTGGAAATATTTCAGAGTCCCGTCGAGTTTCAAAGTCGTGCGGCATCTTGGTTCGACCGCGGCAAAAATCGACATATCCTCGAATCCAACTACAGATCCCTGTTCCTCGTTCAATTGCCAACGTTTTACTCTAATGGTTCGACATCGGTCGTCGTGCTGGTTTTCGAGAAAAGCGCGAATAACTTGTATCGCTGGAAATATTTCAGAGTCCCGACGAGTTTCTAAGTCGTGCGGCACCTTGGTCCGGAGGACGAAATCGACATATCCTCGAATCCAACTACTGATCCCTGTTCCTCGTTCAATTGCCAACGTTTTACTATAAGGGTTCGACATCGGTCGTCGTGCTGGTTTTCGAGAAAAGCGCGAATAACTTGGATCGCTGCGAAATATTTCAGAGTCCCGTCGAGTTTCAAAGTCGTGCGGCATCTTGGTTCGACCGCGGCAAAAATCGACATATCCTCGAATCCAACTACAGATCCCTGTTCCTCGTTCAATTGCCAACGTTTTACTCTAATGGTTCGACATCGGTCGTCGTGCTGGTTTTCGAGAAAAGCGCGAATAACTTGTATCGCTGGAAATATTTCAGAGTCCCGACGAGTTTCTAAGTCGTGCGGCACCTTGGTCCGGAGGACGAAATCGACATATCCTCGAATCCAACTACTGATCCCTGTTCCTCGTTCAATTGCCAACGTTTTACTATAAGGGTTCGACATCGGTCGTCGTGCTGGTTTTCGAGAAAAGCGCGAATAACTTGGATCGCTGCGAAATATTTCAGAGTCCCGTCGAGTTTCAAAGTCGTGCGGCATCTTGGTTCGACCGCGGCAAAAATCGACATATCCTCGAATCCAACTACAGATCCCTGTTCCTCGTTCAATTGCCAACGTTTTACTCTAATGGTTCGACATCGGTCGTCGTGCTGGTTTTCGAGAAAAGCGCGAATAACTTGTATCGCTGGAAATATTTCAGAGTCCCGACGAGTTTCTAAGTCGTGCGGCACCTTGGTCCGGAGGACGAAATCGACATATCCTCGAATCCAACTACTGATCCCTGTTCCTCGTTCAATTGCCAACGTTTTACTATAAGGGTTCGACATCGGTCGTCGTGCTGGTTTTCGAGAAAAGCGCGAATAACTTGGATCGCTGCGAAATATTTCAGAGTCCCGTCGAGTTTCAAAGTCGTGCGGCATCTTGGTTCGACCGCGGCAAAAATCGACATATCCTCGAATCCAACTACAGATCCCTGTTCCTCGTTCAATTGCCAACGTTTTACTCTAATGGTTCGACATCGGTCGTCGTGCTGGTTTTCGAGAAAAGCGCGAATAACTTGTATCGCTGGAAATATTTCAGAGTCCCGACGAGTTTCTAAGTCGTGCGGCACCTTGGTCCGGAGGACGAAATCGACATATCCTCGAATCCAACTACAGATCCCTGTTCCTCGTTCAATTGCCAACGTTTTACTCTAATGGTTCGACATCGGTCGTCGTGCTGGTTTTCGAGAAAAGCGCGAATAACTTGTATCGCTGGAAATATTTCAGAGTCCCGTCGAGTTTCAAAGTCGTGCGGCATCTTGGTTCGACCGCGGCAAAAATCGACATATCCTCGAATCCAACTACAGATCCCTGTTCCTCGTTCAATTGCCAACGTTTTACTCTAATGGTTCGACATCGGTCGTCGTGCTGGTTTTCGAGAAAAGCGCGAATAACTTGTATCGCTGGAAATATTTCAGAGTCCCGACGAGTTTCTAAGTCGTGCGGCACCTTGGTCCGGAGGACGAAATCGACATATCCTCGAATCCAACTACTGATCCCTGTTCCTCGTTCAATTGCCAACGTTTTACTATAAGGGTTCGACATCGGTCGTCGTGCTGGTTTTCGAGAAAAGCGCGAATAACTTGGATCGCTGCGAAATATTTCAGAGTCCCGTCGAGTTTCAAAGTCGTGCGGCATCTTGGTTCGACCGCGGCAAAAATCGACATATCCTCGAATCCAACTACAGATCCCTGTTCCTCGTTCAATTGCCAACGTTTTACTCTAATGGTTCGACATCGGTCGTCGTGCTGGTTTTCGAGAAAAGCGCGAATAACTTGTATCGCTGGAAATATTTCAGAGTCCCGACGAGTTTCTAAGTCGTGCGGCACCTTGGTCCGGAGGACGAAATCGACATATCCTCGAATCCAACTACTGATCCCTGTTCCTCGTTCAATTGCCAACGTTTTACTATAAGGGTTCGACATCGGTCGTCGTGCTGGTTTTCGAGAAAAGCGCGAATAACTTGGATCGCTGCGAAATATTTCAGAGTCCCGTCGAGTTTCAAAGTCGTGCGGCATCTTGGTTCGACCGCGGCAAAAATCGACATATCCTCGAATCCAACTACAGATCCCTGTTCCTCGTTCAATTGCCAACGTTTTACTCTAATGGTTCGACATCGGTCGTCGTGCTGGTTTTCGAGAAAAGCGCGAATAACTTGTATCGCTGGAAATATTTCAGAGTCCCGACGAGTTTCTAAGTCGTGCGGCACCTTGGTCCGGAGGACGAAATCGACATATCCTCGAATCCAACTACAGATCCCTGTTCCTCGTTCAATTGCCAACGTTTTACTCTAATGGTTCGACATCGGTCGTCGTGCTGGTTTTCGAGAAAAGCGCGAATAACTTGTATCGCTGGAAATATTTCAGAGTCCCGTCGAGTTTCAAAGTCGTGCGGCATCTTGGTTCGACCGCGGCAAAAATCGACATATCCTCGAATCCAACTACAGATCCCTGTTCCTCGTTCAATTGCCAACGTTTTACTCTAATGGTTCGACATCGGTCGTCGTGCTGGTTTTCGAGAAAAGCGCGAATAACTTGTATCGCTGGAAATATTTCAGAGTCCCGACGAGTTTCTAAGTCGTGCGGCACCTTGGTCCGGAGGACGAAATCGACATATCCTCGAATCCAACTACTGATCCCTGTTCCTCGTTCAATTGCCAACGTTTTACTATAAGGGTTCGACATCGGTCGTCGTGCTGGTTTTCGAGAAAAGCGCGAATAACTTGGATCGCTGCGAAATATTTCAGAGTCCCGTCGAGTTTCAAAGTCGTGCGGCATCTTGGTTCGACCGCGGCAAAAATCGACATATCCTCGAATCCAACTACAGATCCCTGTTCCTCGTTCAATTGCCAACGTTTTACTCTAATGGTTCGACATCGGTCGTCGTGCTGGTTTTCGAGAAAAGCGCGAATAACTTGTATCGCTGGAAATATTTCAGAGTCCCGACGAGTTTCTAAGTCGTGCGGCACCTTGGTCCGGAGGACGAAATCGACATATCCTCGAATCCAACTACTGATCCCTGTTCCTCGTTCAATTGCCAACGTTTTACTATAAGGGTTCGACATCGGTCGTCGTGCTGGTTTTCGAGAAAAGCGCGAATAACTTGGATCGCTGCGAAATATTTCAGAGTCCCGTCGAGTTTCAAAGTCGTGCGGCATCTTGGTTCGACCGCGGCAAAAATCGACATATCCTCGAATCCAACTACAGATCCCTGTTCCTCGTTCAATTGCCAACGTTTTACTCTAATGGTTCGACATCGGTCGTCGTGCTGGTTTTCGAGAAAAGCGCGAATAACTTGTATCGCTGGAAATATTTCAGAGTCCCGACGAGTTTCTAAGTCGTGCGGCACCTTGGTCCGGAGGACGAAATCGACATATCCTCGAATCCAACTACTGATCCCTGTTCCTCGTTCAATTGCCAACGTTTTACTATAAGGGTTCGACATCGGTCGTCGTGCTGGTTTTCGAGAAAAGCGCGAATAACTTGGATCGCTGCGAAATATTTCAGAGTCCCGTCGAGTTTCAAAGTCGTGCGGCATCTTGGTTCGACCGCGGCAAAAATCGACATATCCTCGAATCCAACTACAGATCCCTGTTCCTCGTTCAATTGCCAACGTTTTACTCTAATGGTTCGACATCGGTCGTCGTGCTGGTTTTCGAGAAAAGCGCGAATAACTTGTATCGCTGGAAATATTTCAGAGTCCCGACGAGTTTCTAAGTCGTGCGGCACCTTGGTCCGGAGGACGAAATCGACATATCCTCGAATCCAACTACTGATCCCTGTTCCTCGTTCAATTGCCAACGTTTTACTATAAGGGTTCGACATCGGTCGTCGTGCTGGTTTTCGAGAAAAGCGCGAATAACTTGGATCGCTGCGAAATATTTCAGAGTCCCGTCGAGTTTCAAAGTCGTGCGGCATCTTGGTTCGACCGCGGCAAAAATCGACATATCCTCGAATCCAACTACAGATCCCTGTTCCTCGTTCAATTGCCAACGTTTTACTCTAATGGTTCGACATCGGTCGTCGTGCTGGTTTTCGAGAAAAGCGCGAATAACTTGTATCGCTGGAAATATTTCAGAGTCCCGACGAGTTTCTAAGTCGTGCGGCACCTTGGTCCGGAGGACGAAATCGACATATCCTCGAATCCAACTACAGATCCCTGTTCCTCGTTCAATTGCCAACGTTTTACTCTAATGGTTCGACATCGGTCGTCGTGCTGGTTTTCGAGAAAAGCGCGAATAACTTGTATCGCTGGAAATATTTCAGAGTCCCGACGAGTTTCAAAGTCGTGCGGCATCTTGGTTCGACCGCGGCAAAAATCGACATATCCTCGAATCCAACTACAGATCCCTGTTCCTCGTTCAATTGCCAACGTTTTACTCTAATGGTTCGACATCGGTCGTCGTGCTGGTTTTCGAGAAAAGCGCGAATAACTTGTATCGCTGGAAATATTTCAGAGTCCCGACGAGTTTCTAAGTCGTGCGGCACCTTGGTCCGGAGGACGAAATCGACATATCCTCGAATCCAACTACTGATCCCTGTTCCTCGTTCAATTGCCAACGTTTTACTATAAGGGTTCGACATCGGTCGTCGTGCTGGTTTTCGAGAAAAGCGCGAATAACTTGGATCGCTGCGAAATATTTCAGAGTCCCGTCGAGTTTCAAAGTCGTGCGGCATCTTGGTTCGACCGCGGCAAAAATCGACATATCCTCGAATCCAACTACAGATCCCTGTTCCTCGTTCAATTGCCAACGTTTTACTCTAATGGTTCGACATCGGTCGTCGTGCTGGTTTTCGAGAAAAGCGCGAATAACTTGTATCGCTGTAAATATTTCAGAGTCCCGACGAGTTTCTAAGTCGTGCGGCACCTTGGTCCGGAGGACGAAATCGACATATCCTCGAATCCAACTACTGATCCCTGTTCCTCGTTCAATTGCCAACGTTTTACTATAAGGGTTCGACATCGGTCGTCGTGCTGGTTTTCGAGAAAAGCGCGAATAACTTGGATCGCTGCGAAATATTTCAGAGTCCCGTCGAGTTTCAAAGTCGTGCGGCATCTTGGTTCGAC